>CM030367.1:97337275-97902660 GCA_017893485.1 Hemerocallis citrina
GTATCATTTTTGTTAATATTTTTATTTGCAGTATCATTATTTTATTTTGAGCCGAATATACTCGATTTTATATATATTCATTATTTGACTTAACGTATATGTATATGTATGTTTTATAAACCCCTATAATGCTTATTATTTTTCCCCTATTGGATTTAAATATATTAATTGACTTAAAACCAAAATCCATTACCCATTCTCCTATTGGATTATCTACCCAAATACCCAAACCCAATAACCTACTATATAAACCTATCCAAATACCCCAACCCTAGAACCCTAATCCTTCTACTGTTGAAACCCAAACCCCACAACTGCCAATTCCATTTTCCCTACTGTTCATCGTCATCAACCCTTACCCCCTCTGTTCGTCTTCCTCGCCTCTTCACATCCTGATCCTACCTTGTGCACTTCTCCGCCGTCATCCTCCTCAGCCTCGTCACCGCCTAACCCTCATCCCCATCACCATCGTCCCCATCTTCGTCGCAACCCATCATCTTCTTCATCCTTGACATTGCCGAACTCGTGAACCCATTAACTTTGTCATCGCCGCAACCCATTACCTGCGCCTGGTGCTTCTTCCTCGTCACCCCCTACATCTACATCCCCCCTCGTTGTCATCGTCAACGTCTAGAACCCCCGCCATTGCTCATCTATTTCTCTTTCGAAAACAAAGCTCCGAGCCAAACCATCGCCACTCCCATTATCACCGTTGTCACCCCTTCATCAACTGCTCCCCAGTCGAGTTCTCGACTCCACCGCCGCAATGCCGCCATAGCCGCTCTCGGAGCCTCCCGCCGTCGCCACATTGATCAAGTGAAGAATGAGGGAAGAAGGAGATTGATCGATTGAATCTCGACCATCCGATTCCATCGTGATTGGGATCGTGATTTGGGTGTTTGCTGTTTGTAAGAAGGAGGGATCAGATCTGATTGCTGTGTATGCTGTTTTGCTGTTGGATTCTTGATCATCGAATCTCGGTCGTCCGATCGTCGATCGCGATCATCATCATCAAGCTCTTGGATCCAGTGGTCCGATCTTCCTTGGTCTTAATCGTCATCAAGATCCATGTCGGGATCCGTTCCAGTTATTCTTTTGTCGGATTCGTCGTCTACACCCCAAGGCAAGTATCTTCTTGTACAATTTGTTGTTCTAGTACAAGCTCTTATTTGAAAATACTGCAAGTAGATCGTAGTTGTGACTCCCCTCTTGGCTTATCGTTTGATGATCTTATTTTACTCCTTATTAATTCCATAATCAAAAGAGTCACAACCCTTCATTGATATATTTGTTTCAAAACTAGTTGGATCCATTTTATCTCATAATTATTCGAACACATGAAACTAAGAACCACCTTGACTTGTAGATGTATGTTGCATGATGTATGTGTTGATTCTACTTTCTTTTCAGTAGAGAAATGAATATGGCTTGCTAATTTGATACCTATTACATCATGATTTGGATCACACACTAATTTAGACTCATAATAGTTATTTATCATGCCACTTATATATACAAGAAACTATTTATGTTGTTGTTCCTGTTTTTACTTGCTGTTTCGACCCTGATAACATAAGAATCTGGACTTGAGTCCTAAACATGAAAGTTAGCCCCAGATGTCTAGTTTACTAACCTTATGATGGAATTGAATTCCGAGTTGAAGTTTGTAATTTATCGCAGTTTTAATGCTGCTGTGTCGTAGAATTCTAGATTCTAAAAACTGTTGCAACACTCTGATTTACAATTAATTTAACCATGCTACCTGTAAGATAATGATTTGAAATTTTTCATGCTAATACTAGATACACTAGAGAACATTCCTTAATTTTCCTGGAATTAATTAAAGAAGTTTCAGACCTGAGTCATATGTATAAACACAATTTTACAAGTTCTGGCTGAACACGAATCCTGTGTAATTTGCTATTTTGACACCTGATGCTACAACTTTTATGTATCTTTTTTATATGCATTGGATTCGGTAAAGAGTCTAGTTTTCAGATTTTCTAACGGATCTAGATTTGCATTCTTGTAGCAATGGAAATTGCAGTTTTGGTGCAGCAATGTCATGCTATCCAGAATTGGAATTCTCGTAGTTCTTGATAATTTTAATTTGTTTTGACCCTCGAATATGCCTTCTAATTATCTTAAACTTGTTCCATATTTCCGATCATGTTTACTTGCCCTATTTCGCATACTTTTATGCTTGGTTGATGATTGTTGCTGCTGAATCTGGTGTGGGGGCAATAGATAGAATTTGTAGATTCGTAGGAACTCGAACAGGCTGAATCTTACTTTTTCCCTGTTGACAAGTTGACTCCTTGGTGCTCCTGCAGACCTGTACAAACGTTCAAAATACTGGGATGGATCCCGGCGACGAACCCTCCGACGCTCTTGTTAATACCAGAAAAAGTAAAGAGAAAGAGCTTGAGTGGACAAAGAGTGATTACCTGTGACAGTAGGAGGTAGGGGGTATTTATAGTCACCGTGGGATCTGTTTCAGGATCAGAATGAATCCCTACTTCCCGGTGTGGCTAGATAGGGGTGGTTAGAATCACCTCCTCAGGATAAGAACGAGCCAGGATTTCCTCATATCCTGTTGAACTAGTCCCTAACGGGTTGAAACCCGTTCTCATCTGAACAGATCCATTCATGGGCCAGTGGGTCCAAGAGGAGAGACCCGGTTCCCAATTCGGACCCATTTGTAGGTGAAATTACCATCTTGCCCCTGTGACTTTGAGATTCGTGCCCACTTTGAACGGTTTCAATTTAATCCCATTTTTAGCTATATCACAAGCCCCCACTTCCAAAGACTGTGTGTTACAGCATTTGGGGAGTAGTTTTGTTGTTTTAATGGCGTATAGGGCTTTATTGGAGTTCTCAAAGGGTGTTCGAATCTCGTTTGAGGGGTGGCGGTGCTTTTTTGAGCTAGTAATGTTCCCAAGTTCGCTCTTAAGCCTTTCTGGATTTTTGGTGATTTATCCGGATTTTTAAATTATTTTTCGAACTATTTACTTAATTCTGCAAAGCAACGATTTATTTTTCAGGAGCCTTAATTAATTAATCTAACCAAAAATTATTTATCCAGGGGCTCAAAAATATTTTTCCAAATTTATAATTATTTTTTAGAATTTTTAATTAACTTTCCTGAATTTTTAATTATTTTTCGTAATTTTTAAATAAATAATTCGAATTTAATAAATAAAAAATAAGTCTAATCCACCTATTTACGACGTAGCGTGATCGGAGGCGTCTATCAGTGGTCAGCTCGAAATTCTGAACAATCAGACGATAGGGCGGCGCTAAGCGACATAGGCGAATCTGGAACCTTGATCGGGTCGCGATGCAAGTTTTGAGGTGATCTGACGGCTTGTGTAGCTCGTCAGAATTTTCTCCGTATGGGCAGCTCGGAATGCCAGTCGCTCGAATTGGGATTCCGAGCGACATGGCACAATCTGAGGCGTCTATCTGGCATCGGCACGAATGTCTTGACGATCCGACGGTGGATTTGTATTCGGCCATTTGGCTGAATCGGGAACGCTCAGCAGGTTGTGGCATGAATTTTTAGATGATCAGACAGTTCTCATGGCTCGGCAGAATTTTCTCTGTATGGGCAGCTCGGAATGCCAGTCGCTCGGATTGGGATTCCGAGCGATGTGGCGCAATCTGGGGCGTCCATCTGGCATCGGCACGAATATGTTGATGATCCGATAGTGGATCTGTATTCGGCCACGTGGCTGAATTAGGGACGATCATCAGGTTGTGCCACGAATTTTTAGATGATCAGACGGTTCTTATGGCTCGGCAGAATTTTCTTCGTATGGGCAGCTTGGAATGCCAGTCGCTTGGAATGGGATTCCGAGCGACGTGGCGCAATCCAGACCATCTAATGGAGATCAAGCGCGAATCACGAGGCAACACGGTGTGGATCACGAGAAAACATGATTTCTGTCGATGCGGCGAGATCTGAGTCGTCTGATTAAGATCATGTGCGAATCACGAGGAGAAAGTCGTTTTTCTCCAATACACAGCTTGGTGTCCAAGTCCCTCGGATCTGGGCTCCGAGCGACATGGCACGATCTGGACCGTCTGATGAAGATCTGGTATGAATCACGAGGCAAAATGGCGTGGATCACGAGAAAACGTGATTTCTGTTGACGTGGTCAGATATGAGCGGTCTGATTAAGATCAGGTGTGAATCACGAGGAGAAAGTCGGTTTTCTCCAATACGCAGCTCGGTGTCCAAGTCGCTCGAATTTGGGTTCTGAGCGACATGGCACGATCTGGGTTGTCTGATGAAGATCTGGCATGAATCACGAGGCAAAACGCCGTGGATCACGAGAAAACGTGATTTCTATCGATGCGACGAGATCTGACTCGTCTGATTAAGATCAGGCGCGAATCTCCAATACGCAGCTCGGTGTCCAAGTTCCTCGGATTTAGGTTTCGAACGACATGGCACGATCTGGGCTGTCTGATGAAGATCTGGCACGAATCCTGAGGCAAGAGGCGTGAGTCACGAGGATTTTGGCGTTTAGGCTTCTGGTGGGCCGCTGTGGGGGCCCAAAGCATTCGAAAGCCCACCCGAATCTGCCTCAACGCTATAAGTTTTCACCCCCTCTCCATCTCCTCATTTCTTACTTCTCACTTTCACTTCACTTTTCACTCAAGCCATTTTTTGCTCTCGAGCGGCGCTGCTAGCATTTATAGCCAAGCGATTAACTTTCCCGTGAGCTGTTCCGACCGTAGACGTCACTTCAAGGTATATTATCTTAACCTTAACTTGAGATGTCTAGAGTGTCATCGGAGAATGAGACCTCCACCTCGGACCAAGAGACCGACCGAGCTTTAGTGGTCCCCCCAAGCAAGGGGAAGGAAGTGGTAAGGTCGGCCATCGTCGAGACTATTGTGGAGAAAGTGAGGGTGGCTGGTCCACTGGGTCGACTACCATCCACACTGTCGAGCCTCGAAATGGTCAGGAGCTACTCCGGAGATATTTTGTCGAAGGCAGTGCAAGGAAGATCGGCTGCCTACGAGGAGAACAGTCTGAGGGACCCTTCCGAGGTAGACGAGATCCCCTCGGTTATGACCGAGGCAGATCTTCATCGAATTAGGAAGGGGTTCCAGATCCCGAAGGAGTACACTCTGCTCCTCCCCGGTCCAGGCTTCTGAGCATGCATGGGGACGTCCCAGACACCTACGTCTTCCCATACGACGCACTCAATGCCGGCCTTCAGCTACCCCTGCCACCATTCATAGTTGAGGTGCTACAATGGTATGGCTTGAGTCTGGTGCAGTTCAAGCTGAACATGTGGCAGCACGTCATCGCCTTCATCCTCCAGAGTCAGGCGATGGGCGTCCAGCCTCAGCTCGTCATTCTTCGCAGCCTCTACCGGATCTGCTGAATGAGCACGATGGAGTACCGGTACTACTTGTCGCCGAGGAGGGGGGTCAAACTGATCGAGAACCCGGAATCCATCAAGCATTGGAAGGAGAAGTATTTTTTGATCCGAGGCCCCGAGCCGTGGAGCTTTCCGACGGTATGGAAGGAAGACGTTCCGAAGTGGGCGAAGACCGAGCCGGTGCTGACTAAGGAAGAATAGGAGGTCGTGACGAAGATCCTCGATCTTTCGACCATTGGTTGGAAAGATATCACGGAGGAGGTCCTTTTCGGTGGGGGTCTCAGTCCGATCGACCCTAGTACGCTCCGTCTATTTTTTCTTCTTTTCTCCTTATCTTGTATATGTTTCTTTTTATATCGCTAACTCTTTCTTCGATTCTACTTCTTCAGAATCCCCCGACGTGGATTTCAAGGCTCTCATGGTGAAGAGGAGTGCGGCAGCGGCAAAGGCGCTGGACAACAAGAAGAGGAAGAGGACGACGACGGGACTTCCTTCCGGCCGAGCGGCTCAGACGCCCTCGGCTCCTACAGCCATCGGTGACTTGGTCAGTGACTCCCCCTCGGCTCCACAGGTCACGCTCCCCTCAGTCGTGGCTCCAAAGTCTTCGAGCAGGGCGTTCTCGATCGAAGCTGCACTGGCCCTCGAGGTGCCGCTGCTTACGGCAGAAGCAGAGGCCATCCTCATCGAGGAACACAAGAAGCTCTTCGTCCCGGACTGGAGAGTGATGAAGCTCGATGGCTTCCTCGATGATGCGGCGATGATCATGCAGGCCGTGTGCCACTTGCCGACCCTAAAGGATCGCGCGGTGCTGAAGGCTGGCACGGTCGGCGATGACGCGTTGGAGATCGCTCGAGCGACGATGTCGGTAAGTGTTCTCACTCTGCCCTCCTAAATTTTGCAGTTCATGGTTGTTGGTTCTCACGTTCTTCACCTTCTGTTTTCAGACCATCTGCCACTTCAGCCACATGCTGAACAGTTCGTCGAGCAGGAGAAGGAGCTGAAGGCGTCGAACGACCGAGAGCGGGCAGAGCGTGCCAAGGCAGTGAAGTTGTTCGAGGCCGAGCAACGGCTCTCGGCATCCCGAGCTGTCGAGGTCGGCATCCTAGAGGCTGCTCTCGCCAAGGCGCTCGAGCGCACAGCGGCCGAAGCGACGAAGGTTGAGGAGTTGAAGAAGGAGAAGGCTCATGTCGAGGAGGAGCTGGCGAAGGCCCTGAAGGCATCGGAGGAGGCGCTGAAGGAGCGGGAGGCAAAGGTGGACGAGGTGAGGAGGGCCATCCAAGACGAGGCGGAGGCCCATATGATGACCAACATGGAGCATGCCTACGCCCGGGCCCTCAAGCATGTTGCAGCTCATCTCCCCGACTTCGATAGCTCGAGGTACCACCTCTACGACCCGGTGGAAGGTGAGGAGATCATTCCCCTAGCCAAGGTCGAGCCCGAAGGGGATGGTGAAGAAGCCGAAGGAGGTGAAGAGGAGGTGGCGCTCGTGATATTGCCGAGCGAGAGCGCCTCGGAGCAGCACCTCGAGGTGGCTCCTTGACTTAGTTGTCTCTTCTTTTCTTTTTTTTTGTTCTCTATGTATTGCGTCGTTGTGGACTGGCCACCGCCTTTGCTTTGAATGAAAAAATTTCTCTCTTTTTTTGTCTAAGTGTTGGAGGAGTTTATTTTCTAAGTGTTGGAGAAGTTTCGAACTTTGTCTCGTTTTTCTGGGTCGTTGGGTACGAGTCGTGTAAACTTAGTAGCTCCGTGCTCTAGCTCTTTTCAGATCATTGAAGCGCTACAGGTCACCGAAGTGCTTCGGATGGCCGAAGTGGCTCGTCTCAAGGCTGGTCTCGGGGCGATGAGATTGGGGCTCGCAAGGAACCAAGAGCGGCTTCGCGAAATGGAGTCAGATCTCCGTAAAGCGAAGTATAAGCTGAATCACCTGAGATCAACCCTAGTTCATCGAGACATAGAGAGGAGATGATTGGAAGATAGGATTAACGAGACGACCCCCGAAGGTGATGATGTGGGCTCGTCGGCGGCTGCCAACCTCGGCTTGAAGCTTAAGTGCCTTCGTCACTCTCTGTCAAAGGTGACACCGGAGAGGGACGAGCTGAAGAAGGTAACCTTCGATAAGAGCACGGAGGTTGCTCACCTTCGGTAGACGATCACCGATGGCTCTCGAGGTGCAGGCTCGATGTGACTGTCTTGTTTGAAGATAACCGTGAAGGACGACTCGCTTAAAGAGCAAATTATCGAGCTCGAGGCGGAGGTCGCTCGTCTTCGACCACGATCTGAGGAAAGCACCGTCAGAACTACCTCTTGCACTCAGGAGGAGTATAACAGGAGGATATCGTTCCGCGAGCTCGCGCTTTGCTCGTCGCCCATACATCGAGACCCTGGAGATGCGCAAAGTGGCATGGCAGCTTCGTCGAGCAGAGCATCTGTTGGGGCCACCGTTAGATCAAGTGCGGACGATGCTTCTCGGCTCGCCGGCCTGGGGACATCTGTCGAGGTAGGGCATCGGCAGTACAACATTCGTCGCCCACGTATGTCTCTTAACCGAAGTATCCCAGCCCCTAAGAGGTGCTAAAGTAGCTTTCTATAATCTTGTAATTTTGGTTTCACAAGTTTTGTACATCGTTGTAAAGTTGAGTCGGGTGTCTATAATTAGACTTCTCTCAAACCTTAATGAAATAATACTTGTTTTAGGAACTTGTGTGCTTTGCTAGCATTTTTAGTTGTCAACAGTTGTAGGAGCAATTCCGAATGGTGGGATGCTTTATACTTACTCATTCGCGAGTAGCAAAAGTTGCGTCGAACCAAGTGTTGGACTCCGAACTTGTTGTTTAGAGAATACCAACGGCTGTAGGAGCAATTCCGAATGGTGATCCGCTTCGTACTCGCTTAGAAGCAAGTAGTTAAAGCAGAGTTGAATCAAGTGTTGGACTCCAAGCGCATCGTTTATAAAATATCAACAGCTGTAGGAGCAATTCTGAATGGTGATCCGCTTCGTACTCGCTTACAAGCAAGTAATTGAAGCGGCATCAAACCAAGTGTTAGACCCCAAGCGTGTCGTTCGAAGGATCTCAGCAGCTGTGGGAGCAATTCTGGATGGTGAACCACTTCGTACTCGCTTAAGAGCAAGTATTTGAAGCAGTGTCGAGCCAAGTGTTGGACTCCAAGAGCGTCGTTTTAATGCGAATTTTTTTTTGTAAGTAGAGTTATACTACCAAAAAATAGAGAACTTGCGAAGTAGAGTTAGACTACTCAAAAATAGAGAACTTGCGGGGAAAGGTTACTTTTATTGAAAACAATTTGGCGGCCGCTTCTAAGTTGCGAGACGCTTTTACACTTTGATAAAAAGAAAATACAAGTAAGGACTTTTAGACATGTCTTATGGAGCGCTCTTAGGGAAGTTGTTTGGAGCGGTGTTTAGACACCCTCTTGGTACTTCATCAAGTGCTTCGCGTTCAATGTTCTCGGTATTCTTCTGCCCCCCGGGTCTTCGAGTTGATACGCACCTGGGCGAATAACTCTGGAGACCCTATACGGTCCTTTTCAATTGGGTGCCAACTTGCCTTTTTTGCTTGGATTGGAGATCGACAACTTTCGGAGCACCAGGTTTCCCTCTTTAAGGTTGGCTGGCCGTACTCTCTCATTGTAAGATTGAGTGATCCTACGGCGGTAGGTCTCTTGTCGAATTGCAGCTCTCTCGCGGACCTCGTCTATAAGGTCTAGGCAGTTGCGAAGCTGGTTCGCATTCTGTACTTCACTGTAGGCTATCAGTCGGGGTGAAGGAAGGCCCACTTCTAAGGGGATGAGAGCTTCGGAACCGTAGGTGAGGTTGAAGGGGGACTTCCCGTCGAGGCTCTTTTGGTGGTGCGATAGTTCCAAAGCACGTTCGGGAGTTGTTCAACCCACATCCCCTTAGTGGATTTGTCGAGCCTCTTCTTCAGGCCAGAGAGGATTTATCGATTTGCATTCTCCGCTTGGCCATTGGACTGAGGATGAGCTATCGAGGAGAACTGCTGCTGAATGCCGAGGTCCACGCAAAAATTGCGAAAGGTCACTCCCGCGAATTGAGTCCCGTTGTCAGTCACGAGGATACGGGGTACCCCGAACTGGAAAATGATGTTCTTCCAAAAGAACTTCTGGACCTTGTGCTCGGTGATTGTCGAAAGAGGCTCAGCCTCGATCCATTTTGAGAAGTAGTCTATCGCTACGGCTAAGAACTTCAGCTGGCCCGGTGGTGGAGGGAAGGGTCCGAGCAAATCCATCCTCCACATTGCAAAGGGGATTGGACTTGCTAAGGAGGTGAGTTGTGCCTGGGGTAGGCGACGGATCGGGGCGAATTCTGGCAGGAGTCGCACTGGCGGACGTACTCCTCGGAGTCACTCAGTAGTGTGGGCCAGAAGTAGCCGTAGTTTAAAAGTTTCCGGGCAAGGGATCTCGCTACCAAGTGCGTGCCACACAGTCCGTCATGGGCCTCCTTTAGGGCAGAGAGCGCCTCCTCCAGGGAGAGGCACCTCAAATAGGGATGGCCGTCAATCTGAGTGTAAGAGCGTTTGTACATGACCCCGTCGAGAAGTGTGTACCGCTCAGCTCGTATCCTGATCCTCCTCGCCTCTCTCAGATCTTCGGAAAGGACTCTATATCTGAGTTACTCGAGGAGGGGCTTCATCCAGTTCTCCCCAATTGTTAGGGAGTAGGCTTCCATTGGCTCCGGGCTATCTTCATCAATACTTGGTCTGAGGAGGACCTCTATCAAGACGGTCCGTTCTAGACCTTTGAGGGACGAGGAGGCGAGCTTAGAGAAAGCATCCGCCTGTGAATTTTCCTCTCAAGGGACCCACTGGAGTTGAACATCTTCGAATAAGGCTAGAAGCTCCTTAACCTTCGCCAAGTACTTTTCCATACGCTCGTCCCTTGCCTCATATTCTCCTGACACATGGTTGACGACCAATTGCGAATCACTGAAGACTCTGACCCGCTTGGCCCCGGCTTTGCGAGCCATACAGAGCCCCGCTATGAGGGCCTCATACTCTGCTTCGTTGTTCGATGCCGGGAAGTTCAAGCGGAGGGAGTATTGGAGGATGAAAGCATCTGGGCCGGTCAAGATAATGCCAGCCCCACTTCCGTCGGTGCAAGAAGATCCATCCACATAAACGGTCCAGACCAAGGGGTCGGCAGATGACTCGCAAGGGTAGGGGATGGTGCTTTCCACAATGAATTCGGCCAGAGCTTGGGCCTTGATTGCTGTTCTTGGCTGGTAGCTGATGTCATGTTGGCTTACCTTGATGGACCACTTCATCAGGCGCCCGGAGGTCTCGGGCTTGTGGAGAACTTGCTTGAGCGGCTGGTCGATAAGGACGACCACCGAATGAGATTGGAAGTAGGGGCAGAGCTTTTGGGCCGCCATAACCAAGGCAAGAGCCATCTTCTCCAGCTTCAGGTAATGGAGTTCGGCATTCCGGAGAACCTTACTCACATAATATATGGGCCTCTGCGTTCTATCCTCTTCTCTAACAAGGACCGCACTGAGGGTTTGCTCCGAAGCTGCGAGATATAGGTAGAGGACCTCTCTAGGCATCGGCTTGCTCAAGAGCGGGGGGTTAGCTAAGTATGCCTTGAGCTGGTCGAAGGACTTTTGTTGCTGTTCCCCCCATTCGAAGCTTTGCCTCCCCTGAGGGCCTTGAAGAAAGGGAGGCACTTTTCCCCGGACTTGGAGAGGAACGCCCAATTACTGCGAGGCGCCTCGTGAGCCTCTGTACCTCTTTGACGTTGGAGGGAGGAGGCATTTTGGGAATGGCCTGGATCTTCTCGGGGTTGGCCTCTATACCCCTCTGTCTGACCATAAACCCCAAGAACTTGCCGGATGAGACTCCGAGCGCACACTTGTTCGGATTCAACCTCATATTATTCCTCTTGAGCACCTCGAAGGCTTCTTGGAGGTCGAGGACATGTTCCTGCCCTTGGGTGCTCTTGACCAACATGTCTTCTACATAGACTTCTATGTTTCGGCCAATCTGGTCTCGGAAGACCCTATTGACGAGGCGCTAATAAGTATCTCCCACGTTCTTCAAGTCGAATGGCATAACCCTGTAGCAATATAGGCCCTGATCCGTCACGAAGGAGGGCTTCGAGATGTGAGGAGGGAACATCCGAATCTGGCTGTACCCCGAGAAAGCATCCATGAAAATGAGGAGCTCGTGCCCGAAGGTCGCATCGATCAGGACGTTGATGCTTGGAAGGGGAAAAGGGTCCTTCAGGCACGCCTTATTGAGATTAGTGAAGTCGATGCATATCCTCTAGCTCCCGTTGGCTTTCTTTACCATCACCACATTGGATAGCCACTTGGGATAGTTCACCTCCTGGATGAACCGAGCGTTGAGTTTTTCGACTTCTTCTTTGATCGCCTGTTGTCGCTCGGGAGCGAACTTGCGTCGCTTCTGCTGAACGGGCTTGACACCCAGGGCAACGCTGAGATGGTTCATTAGGAGCTCCTCGGAGATCCCAAGCACGTCGGCCGCAATTCAGGCGAAGAGATCGCAGTTCTCCCTTATGCACTGGGAGATGTCTTCTTTGATGGAGGGGGAGAGTGCCTTGCTGACCCGGAACGTCTTGGTGGTTTCTTCCTCTGAGAAGGCCACTTCTTCTAGTTCATTCATCGGTTCGAAGATGGTATGGCTACTCTCCGGTGGGAGCTCTAGGGCTTCTAGGGAGAGGACCAGGCCTCCCATTGAGGTCATATAGCACTTACGAGCCACCTCCTGACTCCCTCTCACTTCCCCTACCCCTGCAGGGGTGGGGAACTTCATCTTCATGTGGTAAGCCGAAGGGATGGCTTGGAGAGCGGCAAGGCCTGGTCGACCCAGGATCACGTTGTAGGCGGCCTTCACGTCCACCACCATGAAGTCCATTGGCACTGTGCGAGTGACCGGGGCTTTGCCAGCGGTGACGTCGAGAGTTATAACTCTTTCGATTATCACCAGAACCCCAGTGAACCCATGAAGGGTGTAGCCAGCCGGCTTGAGCCGATCTCTTGATAGCTAGAGGCCTTTGAACGCCTCCAAGAAGAGGATGTTGACCAAACTTCCATTGTCCACCAACACCCGGCGAACGTCGAAGTTGGCCATTTTCAGATTGATGACGAGGGCATCGCAGCGGGGCATGCGGACGCCTTCCAAGTCCCTATCGAAGAATGTCACAGGGACTCCTAGGGCCCGTAGGGGAAGGATGGCTCTGCACGGAGTTGACTTCCCTAACAAAGGCTTTTCGGGAGGAGTTAAAATCTCCCCCCATTGGACCTCCATGTATCAGGTGCAAGATGGCCTCTACTTCAGCCTCCGGAGTCTCTGCGTGCTTCTCTGTTCGCCTGTTAGCCCCCCTGGGCGGTGGAGGCGGATCGGCTCGGTCCTTCCTTACAAATCGAGCGAGTTGTCCCCTCTGGATAAGGGCCTCGATCTCGTCCTTCAGGGCCCGATAGTCATCAGTGTCGTGCCCGTGGTCCTGGTCGAAGCGGCACCACTTGTCCCGATTTTGCTTCTTCCCGAGGGTGTTCATCTTCGGAGGTGGCGGAAGGAGACCTTCATTCCCAATCTCTATCAGGATGGCGGAGACACTCACATTAAGTGGAGTGAACTTCTCGAAGCGAGGGAGAGGACGCCACTAACCCCCGTTATCCTTTTGGAGCTTCTTAGCTCATTCTTCCTCAGCAGTCTTCTGTTTGTTTTCGGAAGACGATCCCTCCAGAGTGGGGCGATGGAGAGCCTCTTCAGCTCGGATGTACTTATCCCTCCCAAGGAGGAGCTCGGAGAAGTCCTGAGGAGGCTTCTTGTCCAGGGAAGTCCTGAGGTCGGGGTTGATGACATTGGATTGGAAGGCAGCAGAAGCCACCGACTGATCCAATGAGGCAATGGACCTGGCCTCTGTAGTGAACCTCTTGACATAATCCCTCTGCCGTTTGCCTTTCTTTTGGCTGAGGAAGAGCAACGAGGTGCTCGTTTTCTTGGAGCGGCGACTGCTCACGAAATGTGTAAGGAAGAGGCCTTTGAACTGGTCGAATGAGAAGATAGACGCCGGGGCAAGCCAAGAATACCACTCCTGAGCCGGCCACTTGAGTGTGACCGGGAAGGTCTTACAGAGGAGGGTGTCGAATGCATGATGGATCATCACGTTTTGAAACTCGATGTGATCTGTGGGATCCGACTCCCCATTGTAAGTCTCGAAATGTGGAGGCTTGAAGTTGTCTGGGACAGGGGTCTCCATGATGGTGAGGGAGAATGGGGGCCTGCTTGGGCGAAGGTTCCTCGCCCGTTGCTCCTCGTCTCTGTCTAACTGGCCGAGGTGCCTCTCCATCTTATGGAGACGGCGGTAGATCGAGTTCTCCCTTCAGTTGTACCTTGTTGAGCCCCGAGACTCTTCCTCATGTCGAGGAGGGCTGGGGCTGCGACGGTGATGGCTCTGAGTAGGTAGTGGACTGATAGAATGATAGGGGTGACTCGGAGTAGGCCACGGACTTCAGGAGCGACGGTGGTGACTAGGAGAAGGGCGGCAATGGTTTGGAGCCGTCCTAGGACTTAGGGAACGGCAGTGATGGCTCAGAGCCGGCCGAGGACTACGGAAGCGGAGATGAGGATGAAGAGCTGGCTGAGGGCTGGGAGCCTGATGGCCGTGGTTGGGAGCGGGGGGAGGACTGCCTCCTGGAATTGTTGAAATTCTGCCCTCGTGACGGGGGCCTCCTGCTCGCGATTGAACCGAGCTGCAGGACGGCTAGCCGGGGGAGTGGCTTCGTCTTAGGCGATGCTGGGGTGACTCTCTCCGCCTCTGGGGATAGTTGGACCCCCTGCGGTCTGATCGGCGTGGTGACTGATCCCTCAGGTGCTCCCGGCGAGGGTTTGCCTCGCGGGTCCGCCTCTCGTCTAGATGGGTCCGAAGGTCGGGCCCTGACTCGTTCTGCCGATTGTTGAGCATGTCCCACAAGTCCTTCGGCATAGGAGGACTATGGGAGGCCATAGAATCTGTGGAGGCATTGTGGATGGACACCCGAACCTGATGTATAGGTTGCTTGTGGCGGCTCTTCCGAGAGGGTCCCCCCCCCCCCCTGTTGCTTGGGGCCCTATAGGCTGCAGAATAGACTGAGGAGCCTGCTGTTTGAGCTGCAGGGCCTGTTGGACGGGTGGAGGGAGATCCTCTGGAGGAGGAGGAGGAGGAGGAGGATGAGAAGAGGTTGTTTTACGGTTGGAGTGTGCAGACTTCCTCTTGGGAGGCATGGCTAGGAGTAGTTTTGGTTGAAGGAGGAAGGTTGGGTTGCGTGTCGATTAGTTTCCCACAGACGGTGCCAATCTGTTGCCGCTGATCTGGTGTGGGGGCAACAGATAGAATTTGTAGGTTCATAGGAACTCGAACAGGCTGAATCTAACTTCTTCCCTGTTGACAAGTTGACTCCTTGGTGCTCCCGCAGACCTGCACAAACATTCAAAACATCGGGATGGATCCCGGCGATGAACCCTCTGACGCTCTTGTCAATACGAGAAAAAGTAAAGAGAAAGAGCTTGAGTGGACAAAGAGTGATCAACGTGACAGTAGGAGGTAGAGGGTATTTATAGTCGCCATGGGTATCTGTTTCAGGATCAGAATGAATTCCTACTTCCCGGTGTGGCTGAATAGGGGTGGTTAGAGATAAGGACGAGCCAGGATTTTCTTTTATCCTATTGAATTGTCCCTAACGGGTTGAGACCCGTTCTCAGCTGAACAGATCTGTTCATGGGTCAGCAGGTCCAAGAGAAGAGACCCGGGTTCCGAATTCAGACCCGTCTGTAGGTGAAATTACCATCTTGCCCCTGTGACTTTGAGATTCGTGCCCACTTTGAACGGTTCCGATTTAACCCTATTTTTATCCATATCATTGATAATAATAAATAACAAGCCGGGTTTAAGGAAAAGACCATAGTAGTGGACAATATAACAATATAGATAAGTGTAGTCGGAAGGGGCCTCGTGTTTCCCATGTTTTAAAGTTAAATGGAATTAAGTGCCACGTCAGGAGTTGACGGGGTCCACCTCCAGAATTTACGGAGGCCACCTCTAGAACCCATTACATGATTACATGATTCATTAACGTGTTTACCGATTTTCCTGTTTACAAGTTAAATGGAACTAAGTGCCACGTCAGGGGTTGACGGGAGCCACCTCTAGAATTTACGGGGGCCACCTCTAGAACCCATTACATGATTACTTAATTCATGAACGTGTTTACCGGTTTTCCTGTTTACAGGTTAAATGGAACTAAGTGCCACGTAGAACTAAGTGCCACGTCAGGGGTTGACGGGGGTCACCTCTAAAACCCATTACCCGATTACAGGACATGATATAATGATGCCTGAGTACACGTCCCTATAAAATCCACCACTAAGTATAAACGTAACTTGTTTGCATGTAGCAACCATGCGGTAAATAGTTGGGATGCATGAAGTGCTACCTAGATAGAATTAAACATTAGGCTTAAGATTAACTTGTTACTTGTTCACACTTTACACCTGTCTTGCTTGCTACTTGTTACTTGACACTTGTACGTAATACTTGTTACTTGATATATTATATAACTACATGCTCACTTATTACTTGTTCTTGCCACTTGTTTTTGTTACCCGATCTTGTTACTTGATTTTTTCACTTGCTAGATAGACTCTTGAACTTCACTACTTGTTGCATCCTTGTCAAACCATGTTTTATATTCTTGATTCCATAATCTTGTTTCATACTTTCTTGCACTTATTTTCATACCCTTGCTTATACTACTTGCGGCCCTAGCTTGCACTAAGGGTGTTTGTCTTTGTTTCTCCATTTTCTTCTGCTTGATAATATAGACTTTGGAGACGAGTTGCCTGCTGGAGTTGGTGAGCAAACCTTCTAGGCTTCACTTGGGGAAAACTTGCTTTAATTACTTTGTAATTGAGTTTATTAAATTTGTTGCTACTTAAAACTTGTAACGGGCTTGTAGTCCCGAAGTTTTTACTTTTGATCCAGATCTTGAGATTATTTGGGATATTTATATTTGTTTCGATTGTTTTCTGTTAATTAATAAATTATTCATGCATGCGTGGTTGAATATATTTTGCTATATTTCTTGTTATGATGCTGAGTCGATCCTACAGCTTATGAATGATGAAAATCATTCGCTGGGCTTCGTCACGTACTCATATTCTGTATTCCTTTTGGGAAGCGGGGCGTGAAAATGCATCATAAGCTTCACTGAAAGTTCCAACTCAGCAGGCCTAAGAGCCAATCTCGATCTCCTTGACGAGGTCCAAGAAAAGTCGACTATCAAAAGAAACATCTACCAACAGAGGGTCGAGCACTTCTATAATCAGAAGGTACGACCGACCAACTTAAAAGAGGGTGACCTTGTGCTCTGACGGCTCGCTATCTCCGAACCTACCAAGAAAGTAAAACTCACACCAAATTGGGAATGTCCTTATAAGGTCTCCAAAGTGGTCCGTCCAGGGACCTACCGACTCGAAGACCTGGGGGCAAGGCAGTCAAGAGAACTTGGGATGCAGAGCACTTGATTAAGTTCCATGAAATCTCTTAAAATGATTCAAACTCGTAAACAGGCAAATGTAATAAGCACCAGCTTTCAGTGGCCACTAAATAAAGTTGTTTTTGTTTCGTCAATCAATCTTTGCCTACTCCTTTTTAAAGCAAAAATCAACCATAAAAAAGAGTATATCGACTCTAAGTCTTACGTAGTTCTCACTGCTAAGTCTAAACATCAGAAAGTATCTCAACTCTAAGTCTTACACAGTTCTCACTGCTAAGTCTAAACCTTGGAAATAATACCTCGAAAGAGTACCTCGACGCTGAGTCTTACGCAGTTCAAACTACTAAGTCTAAACCTCAGAAAGAGTACCTCGACTCTGAGTCTTACGCAGTTCTCACTACTAAGTCTGAACCTCAGAAAGAGTACCTCGACTCTGAGTCTTAGATAACATTGCGGATCCGCTAACAAAAGGGTTAAACAGAGATAGTTGATAAGTCATCGAGGGAAATGGGACTAAAGACCATGAAAGAATAAGTCGATACAATGGACACCCAACCTAGTTGACTGAAAATCCCAAGATCTAGGTTCAAAGGGACAACTAAATTGTAAAGACCATGTTGGATCACTGTGGAAATTTGTCCATGTCCATTCCCATGATGAAACTGTGACTCCCGTAAGGTAAGAGGTGGCTAGGCTTTTAATGATTCCTATGCATCGGAAATCTGAGCAGAGTAATGCGGGTTACGCTTAACAAAAAATCACCTATGTAAAAGTGAAGAAGGGCTACTTCTAAGGGAATAGTTTAGGGCAACATTCTTATTAATGTCACGCCCTGATTCCTAAATACGAAAATATGAGCGCGTAACAAAGGCCCAGCGAATGATGTAACATCATTCATAAGTTGTACCAATCTAACTCAACAATATGAATAATAATCACAACCACGCAAGAGCAAATAATCACATAAACGAAGAATAACTTCAATAATCAATGAAATAATCCATAACATAATATCCAACATATGGGAAAACAAACTTCGGGTCATTAAGGCCCAAAAAAGACAAAGTACAATAATAATAAAAAAAAGACAAAGTACAATAACAATGTTCAAGGGAAAGAAAAAAAGATAATCAATGCAGTCTATTCTTTGAGCTCCATTCTCTAGAATTGTTGCTCACCAAGTCCTTCGGAAATTATTCCTTGAGTACCTACAAACTCGTGATCTAAAATAGAAAAATAATATCCGTTAGAGCAAGTCACGGAAGCAAGTAGTGGAAAACAGAGAACAGTAAAAGCACGGTATATCAAGAATAAAGGACTAAATAAAGTCAAGGAATAAAAACAACGGTTGGCGATAAAGTCAATGTTCTGTATTTAATTATGCAATAATCAATAGTTACAATTCATGATCA
Source organism: Hemerocallis citrina (assembly GCA_017893485.1). Classification (NCBI taxonomy): domain Eukaryota; kingdom Viridiplantae; phylum Streptophyta; class Magnoliopsida; order Asparagales; family Asphodelaceae; genus Hemerocallis; species Hemerocallis citrina. The sequence continues at coordinate 97,355,614 of CM030367.1, forward strand.
ATATCGATGATAATATACGAGATCAAGCATACAATGTCAAACTAGGGTTATTATTCATTTTATTAACCTATCTAATGCACATAATACTATGTCCCATACCACAGGTTCGGTGCATGCAAACAGTGATCATTTTAGACTGTTATGGTGAATTCTACAGATCAAGTACTCTGCACAATAAACAATATTAACAATCAATAATTAACAATCGATACTCCACCTTCCATAACAATAATCAATGTAAACAGTAAGGGCCCTTACCAAGTACAGTCTCTGATTGTTCACTACCAAGTCAACCCTTAATACCCCGGCTTGTCTATATTTTATTACATCCTAATGTGAGCATGCAAGAAGATTTCAAGGTTGTGTAATGCAAGGTGTGACTAATTCTACTCACTACATGCAAGGAAAAAGTGTTTATACTAAATCAATACAAAGCATACATTCTGGATAACAAGACGTTGTTGTACAAAAACAAGTTTTCACGTTTCTACAGGCAAGAAAATCAGGATCCGTCAGGAGTTCTAGAAACTAGAATCTTTACTGGTTCCAACGTATAGACACACGACATATCGAAATCACATAAACTAGGTGCAAAATCTTATTCTTTACTGATTATATGTTCAGGCAGCAGGTTAAAGGTCATGTTTACATATATGTATTGGGACTGAAAATTTATCAATTAATTTCACAAAATTCAGGGTGACTCCTAATCATGTCTAGTCTCAACCAGATTAATTTCAGATTTTAATTCCACTATTAATATTCTCTTTTCATTGACCATTCATATTGATATACATATAATTGCGAATCTGGAAATCTAGACCTAGCAGTACTAAAAGTATATCACTAAAAGTCTGATATACAGCAGATTATAACTCGGAATTCAAATCCGTCAAATGTTCTGAAAATTAGACTCACAGAGCTACAATTGTTGTTTAAAAAGTTCCATTAAATTCCTACAGCAACTGATTCAAAAGTTTAATGCAAAATGAGGCAGACAGCAGGCCAGCCAATAGATAGATATGAATCATCAATAATTTAAACATGTAAACAAGAAATTTCATGGCAATTAAATAATAAAAGCTCTATTTAATTATCAGCATGCAATTTCAAAATTAATGAGGCATATCATAATGATCGCAATTAATTCACGAAAATTATATTCAATCGAGAATATTCCAATCATCAATCAATTTTATAGCATAGATCTAATTAATTTCATGTATTACGTGGATATGCAATGTATATTAGGACATGGGTTCGAGTCAAAGATAACGACATGAAAAGAGAATTATCACTTGGTTTCGCCGATGAATCCGTGATAATCTCTTAATCAAATATTAATAAATACATATGTGAATATTGGATTATGAACTACTTGTGGGGATCAACAAAATTTTTTAACGTGAATAATAAAGGGGTTCAAGAAGACTTACCTTTCAACGCGACGATTATTCCGAATATTAAGAGAATAACGGGATGAGAGTCCCGACGGCAATACGTGCACACTACAGGCGGAGCACTGCGAGAGTCCACAACAACAATAGCAAGGACATCGACACAACAACACGCGAGAGACAGCAGCAGCCACGGGGCAGCGGCAACACCGCAAGCAATGGTGACAACAGCGAGAGGTGACGGGCGGCAACGACAAGGGGGCTCGAAGATCACAGGTACAGTCGGTGGGGAAGGCAAGGCAGCAGCACGACAGAGCTGCAGGTCGCAGTGCAGTTGAGGGTGAGCAGATGGCAATGGTGGTGCATTGATCGGAGGCAGCGGAGGTCGAGGTACGGCAGCAGGGTGGGGAGGCGACGGTGGTGCACAGAGGCGGGTGGTCGCTTGTGTGGGGCGATCGAGTGCTATGGCGGTTGTGGCGGGAATGGAGGACGACGGGGAGTGCAGCGGGGTTGCCGAGGAGTAGGCGGGGGGATGATGGTGACGATGAGAAGGGATGCAGTGGTGGAGTTGGGGGCTGTCGTCGGTGGAGTTGCGGTGGAGGGCAGTCGACGGGAGGCGAGGGATCGACGGTGGCAGTTGATGGGGTGGCGAGGTCGATGGCGGATGCAGGGGACGAGGGCGACGAGATGATCAGGATGCAGGCGATGATGAAAGACGGGTAGGGAGCTCGGAGGTGTTCGACGAGGGTGAGGATGGGTTCTCGAAGTCGACAGGGAGAAGAGTAGGCGGCGGGGGAGACGAAGGGGGATGGGTTTCGGAACAGAACAGGGGAAGGAGAAGGGGTAGGGGATGACGGCTGGGGATTAGAGTAGGGTAATTAGGGTTAAGTATCATTATGATTAGGGGTTAAGCAGGGATATATATAGGGTTAGGATGTGGGTTAATGGGTTTCGGGTTATACTGTTTGTGTTCAAACTCAATAGGAAAATAAATAGGATTATTATCGACCTAATTGGAGTATTCAATATGAACAATTTAAATAGGTTGAACAATAATATTTTGAGGGTTCAAAAGAAAATAAAATTAAATAGATTGGAAGAATAAATCGAATTTGAAGCAAACAACAAATTTTATTATCAATAGCAAAATTACACAGGTTCAGAAAAGATCAAGAAGATAAAGAATGAATAATAATACAAAGAAAACCAACAATTGGGAATAGGGTTACAAATCCTACCCACCTTACAAAAAAAATTTCGTCCTCGAATTCACACAAGTGGTACATAGGGTAACCTCGAAGAAAGAAAAGAAAAAAAAGGAAAACAAAGAAGCTACTCGAACAAGTGAGGGAACTTTTCCCGAATATCCTCCTCCAACTCCCCAGTCGACTCACCCGGCGAGTGAGGATTCCAAGAAACTCGAACCAGTTTGACTTCTCTATTCTTCAATACCTTCTCTCGTCGGTCTAAGATAGAGACTGGTCGAATCTCGCAGGACAAGTCGGCCTCACAGACAACTCCGAGTAGTCAATCACGTGACTGTCGTCCCTGATGTACTTCCTGAGCTAAGAAACATGGAATACATCATGGACTCCAGACAGTGCCAGGGGTAAAGCAAGACTGTAGGCCACCTTGCCTACTCGCTCCACAACATCGAACGACCCAATAAATCGGGGACTTAGCTTGCCCCCACCACCAAAGCGGATGACGTCTCTCCATGGCGACACTTTGAGGAACACATGGTCCCCCACTTCGAACTCCAAAGGCCTTTGATGAATATCTGCCCACTTCCTCTGCCTATCCTAGGCAGCTTGCAAATGCTTCCTGATCTGAGCCACAGCATCAACTGTCTTCGTGATCAACTCAGGACCCAAAAGTTTCCGCTCGTCGATGTCATCCCAACAGACTGGCGATCTACACTTGCGCCCATACAGAGTCTCAAATGGTGTTGTCTTGAGACTCGCCTGATAACTGTTGTTGTATGAGAACTCAGCTAAGTGCAGATGATCTTCCCAATGTATAGTTGTTTGAAAAAGATATAAAAATTGATATTACATGTTTCATAAAATAAATTATAATTGCCACCTCCTAAAGCCAGCATAACTATCCCTTCAAAAGCCACAACTTTTCAAGACAGAACTCTCAAATACATGTTTATGATTATATCATTAATTTATAGTTAAAAACATGATTTCACAAGTTGCAAAGTTAAGAACAAATCTACACTATTCTTCTTATATAATAAACAAAATAAGTAGATATACTTACAATATTATGTACACAATAAAAAAGATAATTTCTTTCTACATATAATAATTGATGTAACCACAAAAATCTTAGGCTAACTTCATAAATATTTCATGTGTATAAGGAATACATATTTGACAAATATGTACCTTTAGTTTTAGTTTACTAAACTTTGTGTGTACAGTTGTACACCATTTTCCCATGGTCTCCACCCCTGTGATATGAACAATATATTTGTATGCCTTTGATCAGGTCCTAAATCAAGCAAACTAACAATCAGACATAATTTAGAGAAAAATCTACACTCTTATTCTTATATAATAGACAAATTAAGAAGGTACAGACTTACAATATTTTGTACAAAATGAAAAAAAAAGAGAGAACTTCCTTCTATATGTAATAATTGATGTAACCACAAACATCTTAGGCTAACTTCAGAAATATTTCATATGCATAAGGAACACATATTTGACAAATAAGTATCTTTAGTTTTAGTTTACTAAATTTTGTATGTACAGTTGTACACCATTTCCCCATGATCTCAACCCCTCATATATGAACCATATATTTGTATGCCTATGATCAGATCCTAAATAAAGCAAACCAACAATCAGACATTAGATAAAAAAACTACTATATTAATAGGAAGAAAAACAAGTTAATTACATACGCAATGATACGATTCAAAAATAGCACAAAGACCCAATTGATATAGTAGCTCGTAATGGTTGAGATAGAGAAAGAAGAGGAGCAGTGCCAGATGGTTGCAAGCTTGCAAAGGAGATCAGGGCTACAATAATCGACCTTTTTGAAACAATCAATCAAATTTCAAGAAATAATTGATGTATAATAATAATAATAATAATAATAATAATAATAATAATAATAATAATAATAATAATAATAGATATATGAAGGAGGTATACAGGTAGAAGAAACAGTCACCATTTGTTGAGAAACTCTTGAATCTAAAATGAAAATAGGAAGCAAATTGTCAAAACCATCCGACCAAGGCATCTACTATCCAAAAGCCATCACCATTACCATGTCTAGTCCAATCTGAGTGGAATAGAGAGGAAGAACAATTGTTTGGGAGGTAGAGAGGAATGAAAGGGAGAAAGAAAGAGAGTCGGAGATTTTCTTTTTAATTTTTAGGAATAGAAGCAAGAGAAGTTTGAGATAGGAGAAATTGATGGGTTTCATAACAAAAATTATGTTTATAAATATGAGGTATTATTTTTAAAGAGATTTTAAGCATGTAAATTTTGTGTACCATAACTACATTCCCCCTATTTCCTTATCTTTTCACTTCCTTTGAAATTTGAAATTTGAAAATAGGCTTTTATCCTACTTTTCATCTCGTTGCTTTATTTCAATATGGAGAAAGAATAGAGGGGGTATACCTTTTGCATAATATATAGTTATAACTAATGTACCCTTGTGCAATATTGCACAAACTTTTCAAAATTAAAAAATATATATTTTAAAAAATTGCTATAATTATTTTCAAACATACAAATCTTATAAACTACCATAATTATCAATGTTTTTTCACACTTCAACATACAAAAATATTTGTCACGTCTTGCTTCCCATTATATGGAAACACAAGCACGTAACTGAGGCCCAGCGAATGATATAAGTATACCAACTCATATCATCCATAAATTTGTACAATACCAGCAAGCTCAACAATACAGTAATAATCACAGCAACAAGAATATAATGCAATAACCATTATCTGGGATACAAGAACTTATCGAAATAGCCCGAGAAAATACAATGCAACAGCAATTCGACAAGTTTGTTCAGTAACTCATCATCGGTAACTGTATAAACATAACTCAAAAGAAGGATGAATTACCCATTAGAGCAAGCTACGAGCTGCATGTAGTAACAAGCAAAATAGGAACAAGAAACAAGCATAACAAGGAAAGCAATAAGAACTTGCAATTCAATTATGGAACAAGCATGATAATGAGAAACAATATATGTGACAAGAAGAAACAAGAACTGAACAAGAAGGGAAATAAGAACTGGCAATGCAATTGTAATACAACATGATCAAGTGTAATACAAGTAACAATTGAAACATGTCTCAAAATATAATCAATCGGGAACAATGAATTATGTAATGGAAAACATGTCGTGTAAATAGGAATCTTGTAACTTGTAAACAGGTAACATGTAACTTGTAAACAGGAATCATGTAAGCTTATAACAAGTAACATGTAACTGGAATCATGAGTCATGCACGTGTTCAGTATTAATCTCAAGTCTAGCAATCTTTTATCAGTCCGATATAACGTACGCAATCCGGTGTCCCATACCACAGGTTCGGGTGCATACAAACATGTTAATATTTAGACTCTAATGGTAAATTCTATAGGGTCATGTACTCGGGTTTTGTAGGAATCATGAGCATGTAGTAAAGCAATGGGCACTAGAGGTAACCTCTGTCAGCCCATGATGTGGCACTTTTTTCTATGTGGCACTTAGTTCAATACAACTTGTGAACATGTATCATGTAGACAAGAAATCATGTAATCATGTAATCATGTAATCATGTAATGGGCTCTAGAGGTAACCCCCGCAGATTCTAGAGGTAACCCCTGTCAACTCATGACGTGGCACTTAGTTCTATGTGGAATTTAGTTTTATATAACTTGTAATCATGTATCATCATCACGGGAAACACGGACCCCCTTCCGAGTACACTCTCTTATATTGTCCACTACTAGGTCTTACCCTTATTACCTTGGCTTGTTATTCTTTTATAATAGCTAACATGAACATGAACATGATAACAGGTAACAGGACGGGATCAAGGGAGTATCAAGGTCTATGCAATGCAGGTAATATAACTCAGTTCATAAAATGCAAGGAACAAACATATATGTATTTAAAAATATGAAGGCATAATTCTGGACAGCAAGACGTTGTTGTACAAAACCTAACTTTCCCATTGGTAAAGGAAAGAGAATCTTCCGTCAGGGGTTCTAGTTACTAGACTCCCTACTGGTTCCTACGTATATTTATACAATACATTACAAAAACAAAAACTAGGTCAACCAGACAGTTCTTTACTGATCTACTGTTCATGCAGCTGACTAGGGTCAACTTCTTATATGTAAAAATTTAACTTTAAATTCATTTTAAAATCTTACAAAAATTATAAATCGATTCATAATCATGTCTAGTAACATTCCAGTCAATATAAAGTCTTTATTCACCTATTAACATGATATTTTAATTTGTGAAACATGTCGATTTGCTATAAGTAACAATCTGGAATGTGTAGACTTAGCAGTACGAAAAACATGATAACTTATTATCTAAAACTCGTAATTTGAATCCGTCAAATGTTACAGAAACTAGAATCACGGGGTTACGAATCTCATGTACAAAGCTCTAATTAATTTGAACAATAGCTAGGTCAAAATCTTGCTACAAGTTACTGCAATAGCAAGACAGCAACTTGCCAATTCAAATTGTAATGGTTCTTACATGCAAACATATAGTTTTAAATTCTTGTTTGTGCAATGAATGTGGAGACAATGGAAAACTACGATATTTTGATGGCATCGAATCATGGAGGCAAAAGAACTGATTTGATTCAATATAATGACTAATCTAGATATGGGAACATCACGAAACATGAATACTAAAAGAATAACAGATTTCAAATGCGATGATCTACTTACTTGATATGGCTAAAAATAGGGTTAAATCGGAACCATCCAAATCGGGCACGAATCTTAAAGCTCGGGAGTAGAATGGTAATTTCACCATACAAACGGGTCTGGAATGGGAGCTGGGCCTTTTTTCCAAAGGCCCAATAACCCATAAACGGATCCATCTTACTGGGCACGGATTCCAACCCGCAAGAAGCCCAGTCCAGCTGGATAGGAGAATTAGGGTTTATAATTGTCCTTAATCAACGGCCATGATCGCTTCTATCCATCCACTGGGAAGTAGGGATTTGATCTTATCCCGAAACTGGTTCCTAAGGCGGCTATAAATACCCCCCATCCCCCACTGTTATCAGGTAATCAATCTTTTGACAATCAAAGCTCTTTCATAATCTTTCTGATTACTGACTAGAGCATCGGAGGGTGCATTGCCGGGATCAACCCCGGTGTTTCGCACTTTTTGCAGGTCAACGGCGGGAGATCACGATCAAACTCCGGTGAAAGTTGTTCAGGTTTGACTATTCAACATCCCAAGAATCCACAAATCTATCTGTTTGCCCCCACACCGATTTCAGCAGCAACAGATTGGCGCTGTCTGTGGGAAACACGAATAGCAATCCATCCTCTTCCATTGGTCAAGATCACCTCCAGCCATGCCTCCTAGGAAACTGAGATCTAAAGGGTCCAACCATGGGCCCACTCCTCCTCAACCCCAATAGGAGGCTCCCCTCCAAACCGTCCAGCAGCAGGGACAACTCCCTCCTCAGCCTGATCAGCCTCCTCCCCAAAATCTTCAACACCAGCGGGCTCCACTCGGGCCCCAGAAGGCTGGTGTAGGGACCTCTCGTCCTCACCCTCAGAAGCAACCCCATCACCGCGACCATATCTCCGTACATCAACCGACTCAATGGCATCTCATAACCCTCGGCTTTTCGAAGACCTCCGCAACATCCTCATCAACCGGCAGAAAGAAGAGGACCTTTGCCGATATTTGGAAAAAATGCGGGCCCGTGAGGGAGCCACCCGCTCAGAACATCCAAATGAGCGATCTCCTCGTCGCCACGACCACAGGAGGTCCCCTCTTCATAGGAGACGGAGGGAGTATCCTAAGTACCATCGAAGAAGGCATCGTTCTCCCCCTAGTCGGCAGCCCCAGAGGGACCAGAACGGACCTATTACCCGAGCCGAATAACAAGAATTCCAAGCAACCATCCTGCAGGCCCTCAATCTCCCACTAAACAACAATAATGTTCAGAGGATCCCCACTCCTCCGCCGGTTCAGAGTTCTCGCCATCGGTCCGTAACTCCTCCTCAAGCTCTGAGCCAGTGCCATCACATCGCCAGTCCTCACCATTCTCCTAGCTACCATCGCCGAACCCCGTGCTCCCCTTCGTACGAAGATGAGTCCAGAGGCTCACCAGAGTATCGTCGAAGGGATGATGCAGTCTATCGCCGTCTCCACGAGATGGAGAGGCACCTCGATCAACTAGACAGGGAAGAGGAGCTAAGAGGGAGGACCCTCCGTCCAAGCAGACCTCCGTTCTCCCGAACTATCATGGAAGGCTCCCGTTGCAGCAAACTTCAAGCCCCCGTAGTTTGAGACATATACGGGGGAGTCAGACCCCGTGGATCACATCGAGAGTTTCAAAACTCTCATGATGATCCACAAAGCTTCTGATGCTCTACTGTGCAAGACCTTTCCAGCCACTCTCAAGGGTCCGGCTCGGGAATGGTACTCGCCTCGCCCCATCCTCCATCTTCTCCTTTGAACAATTTGAAACCCTCTTCATCACCCACTTCAGTGAGCAGCCGCCGAACCGAGAAGACTAGTATTTCACTACTCTTCCACAATCAGAAGAAGGGTGAGAAACTAAGAGATTATATCAAGCGGTTTACCACGGAAGCTATGTCCATTGCCTTCCTCGACCAATCGGTCGCTGCAGCTGCCTTCCAGTCCAATGTCCTTAATTCGAGCCTCTGTTCCTCCCTAGCCAAAAAGCCCCAACGAGACTTCTCCGACCTTCTTCTCAGAAGCGAGAAGTACATCTGGGCTGAGGAAGCTGAACATCGCCCCACATTCGAGGGGTCTTCCTCAGGAAGCAAGAGAAAGGCAGCCGAAGATGAGGGAGCTAAGAAGCTCCAAAAGGACAATGGGGGTCAGCGTCGCCCGCCTTTCAGATTTGAGAAGTTTACCCCTCTCTACACCAATGTTTCAACTATTCTCATGGAGGTCGAGAAAGAGGGAGTCCTGCCTCCTGCCCCGAAGATGAATACCCCTGGAAAGAAGAGGGACAAGGAGAAGTGGTGCCAATATCATAGAGACCATGGCCACGACACCAATGACTATCGGGCTCTGAAGAATGAAATTGAAGTCCTCATTCAGAGAGGGCAGCTGTCCAAGTTTGTAAGAAAGGATCGGATCGATCTTCCTCCATCCCCAGGGGGGCTAACAAGTGTCCCGAGAGGCGCAACGAGACACTCGAGTTTGAAGAAGAACGCGTCTTGCACCTCATCCATGGAGGCCCAATGGGAGGAACCTCCAACTCTTCTCGAAAGGCTTTCATCCGGGAGGTCAATTCGGTGCACAGCATACCCCTTTCCAAAGGTCTCGGAGTCCCGGTTACTTTCTCGGAAGAAGATCTAGAGGGTGTCTGAACACCCCACTGTGATGCACTGGTGATTAACCTCCACATGGCTAACTTCAAAGTGGAGAGGGTCCTGATGGATAATGGCAGTTTTGTCAACATCGTTTTCCTAGCAGTCTTCCGAGGACTCAAGTTATCGCGGGACAGGCTCAAGCCCGCCGGCTATACGCTCCATGGGTTCACAGGAGTGCCAGTGACTATCGAAGGGGTGATAACCCTCGACGTAACTGCTGGCAAAACTCTTACTACCCGGACGGAGCCAATGAATTTCATGGTCGTCGACATTCCAGCTGCTTACAATGTGATCCTAGGCTGACCTGGCCTAGCTGCTTTAGAAGCCTTCCCGTCGGCTTATCATCTCAAAATGAAGTTCCCTACCAAGGCAGGTGTAGGGGAAGTGAGGGAAAGTCAAGAGATGGCCCGCAAGTGTTACATGACCTCGACCGGGGGACCTGTTCTTTCCCTCGAGACTCTTGAGATTCCCCAGGGGAGCACCCAGCCTATGTCAGAACCAGTAGACAAGCTGGAGGAAGTGCTCTTTTCAGAGCAAGATCCGAACTGCAAATTCTTCATCAGCATGACCCTCCCCTCTGCCCACTGTTCTGACGTAGTCCATTGCATCAGGAAGAACCATGACCTCTTCGCCTGGACAGCTGCCGACATGCCAGGAATTTTCGAGGAACTCCTCGTCCACCACCTAAGTGTTGCTTCGGGGTCCAAACCGGTCCAGCAGAAGAGGCACAAATTCACTCCTGAACGCTAGCAAGCTATAAAGGAAGAAGTGGAAAAGCTCCTCAAAGCTCGGTTCATACAAGAAGTCAACTATCCCGAATGGCTCTCTAATGTTGTTATGGTCAAGAAGGACAATGGAAGCTGGAGGATTTGCATCGACTTCACTGACTTGAACAAGGCATGCCCCAAGGATCCTTTCTCTCTCCCCAGCATCGACACCTTGATCGACGCTACTTCGGGCCATGATCTGCTGAGCTTCATGGACGCCTTCTCTGGATACAACCAAATCAGAATGTTCCCCCCGGATATTCTGAAGACTTCCTTCGTCACAGATCAAGGCCTCTATTGCTACTGAGTGATGCCTTTCGGGCTCAAAAATTTCGGTGCCACCTACCAGCACCTCGTCAATAAGGTCTTCCAGAATCAGATCGGCCGAAACATGGAAGTGTATGTTGATGACATGCTAGTCAAAAGTATCCAGAGGTCCGACCATGTCGCCGACCTACAAGAAGCCTTCGACGCGTTGAGGAAGCATAATATGAGACTAAACCCGAACAAGTGTGCGTTCGGGGTCTCGTCCGGTAAGTTCCTGGGCTTCATGGTCAGTCAGAGGGGGATCGAAGTCAACCCCGAGAAGATCAAAGCCATACTGGACATGGCACCTCCTACAAATATAAAAGAAGTTCAAAAGCTTACAGGACGCCACGCGGCCATAGGACGTTTCCTGTCTAAGTCAGGGGAGAAGTGTCTTCCTTTTTTCAAAGCCCTCAGGGGGGCTAAGGCTTCGAGTAGGGGCCAACAGCAGCAAGAATCGTCCGACCAACTGAAAGCCTATCTAGGTCAACCCCCCACTCCTCAGCAAGCCTATTCCCGAGGAAACACTCTACCTCTACCTCGCTACCTCTGAGCAAACCCTCAGTGCTGTCCTAGTGAGGGAAGAAGATAAGGCTCAGAAGCCTGTCTATTATGTGAGCAAGGTCCTTAGAGATGCTGAGCTTCGCTATCCGAGATTAGAAAAGATAGCATATGCCTTGGTAGTGGCATCCAGGAAGCTCCGTCCTTATTTTCAATCCCACTCGAAGGTCATCCTTACCGACCAGTCGCTTAAGCAAGTCCTGCACAAGCCCGATACCTCCAGGCATCTGATGAAGTGGTCGATTGAGCTAAGTCAATATGACATATCCTATCAGCCTCGGACTGCAATCAAGGCTCAAGCCTTAGCTGAATTTATAGTAGAAAGCACCATTCCGGAGGTGAGTCAAGCAGCCAATAGGCCACCTATCTGGATAGTATATGTAGACGGGTCTTCTTGCACCGAAGGGAGCGGAGCCAGAGTCATTCTGGCAGGCCCAGATGACTTCGTTCTCCAATACTTCCTCCGCATCAACTTCAAAGCTTCCAACAACGAAGCTGAGTATGAAGCCCTAATAACAGGCCTGGATATGGCTCGCAAGGCAGGAGCGCAACGTGTCCAAATATTCAGTGACTCGCAGCTGGTAGTTAATCAAGTCTTAGGAGACTACGAGGCACCAGACGACCGGATGGCAAAGTACCTGGCCAAGGTCCAAAGTCTCATGGCTTCATTCTAAGAGGCTTAGCTCCAGCGGATTCCTGGAGAAGAAAACTCCCAAGCGGATGCCCTCTCAAAATTGGCCTCCTCCTCCCTCCAAGGTCTTGAGCAGACCATCCTAATCGAAGTACTCTTAAGACCGAGCATAGAAGAAGAAGCCCCTGACTCGCTGGAGTCACTGCCCATCCAACTCCGGGACAACTGGATGAAGCCTTTGATAGAATTCCTCAGGGATGGGACCCTTCCCCAAGATCCAAAAGAAGCCTATCGAATCCGAACGAGAGCGAAGCGGTACTCCCTTGTTGAAGGAGTCTTGTACAAACGCTCCTATACCCAAGTAGATGGCAGACCCTACTTGAGATGCCTCTCCCTGGAAGAAGCCTCGTATGCCCTGCAAGAACTCCACAAAGGCATAGACGGAGCCCATTCAGGATCAAGGTCCCTCACTAGGAAAGTTTTAAACTACAGGTACTTCTGGCCTACCCTACTTCGAGATGCCGAGCAACATGTCCGGCAGTGCAGCCCTTGTCAGCAGTTCTCCAACATCCGCCGACTACCCCAAGCACAACTCACATCTCTCTCGAGTCCAATTCCCTTCGCAATGTGGGGGATGGACTTGCTAGGTCCATTCCCACCAGCTCCTGGCCAGCTCAAGTTCCTAGTCGTGGCAATCGACTATTTCTCTAAGTGGATCGAGGCCGAACCGCTAGCTGCTATTACTGAGAACAAAGTGCTGCAATTCTTCTGGAAAAATGTAATCTGTAGGTTCGGCATGCCTCGAGTCCTAATAACGGATAACGGAACATAGTTTACAAGGGCAGCCTTTCGTTCTTTATGTGAAGACCTTGGCATTCAGTAACGCTTCTCCTCCGTCTTCCATTCTCAGTCCAATGGTCAAGTAGAGAACGCCAATAGGCAGATCCTCTCCGGCATCAAGAAGAGACTAGATAAATCGGCCAAAGGCTTATGGGCAGAACAACTTCCTAACATATTGTGGAACTACCGCACTATGAAACGGACCCCCACAGGAGAGTCGCCCTTCAACCTCACCTATGGGTCCGAGGCCATAATCCCCTTAGAAGTTGGTTGGTCATCCCCTCGCCTTATTGCCTATAACAAAGAGTAGAACACCAGAGAGCTCCGGGCGAATTTGGACCTTATTGATGAGCTCCGTGAAAGAGCTTCAATTCGCCAGCAAAATTATCGGAGGAGAATCAAGCAGGCCTACAACAAAAGAGTCCGTCCCACCGATCTCAAGGAAGGGGACTTAATCCTGAGAAAGCTAGCTATCTCATTCCCCAGCCAAAAGAGTAAGCTAGCTCCGAATTGGGAAGGACCGTACAAGGTTTCCAAGGTAGTCCGGCCAGGAGCATATCGTCTTGAAGACCTTGAAGGCAGAGAGATACCGAGAACTTGGAACGCCAACCACTTACTGAAGTACCAAGAGGGTATTTGAACGCCTCTCCGAGTACCTTCAAGTGTCGAGCCCTTCCTATCTTTTTATTTGTACTTGCTTCTTTATTTTCTCATTGTAATAACGGCTTGCAACCTAGAAGCAGCCGATTAGCAGTTATCAATAAAGAACTTCTTTCCCCTGATAATTCCCTTGTGATTATTTTATCTCTCTGTTTTAGACCTTTAACCGCTCTTACTCAAATGACGTGTTCGGAGTCCAAAACTTGGTTCGATTTCGCTTCGCAAGCTCGCTCTTAAGCGAGCTAGAAGTGGTTCGCCATTCGGAATTGCTCCCACAACCATTGAAACTTACCCGAACGACGTGTTCGGAGTCCAAGACTTTGCTCGATTCCGCTTTGCAAACTCGCTCTGAAGCGAGATAGAAGTGGTTGGCCATTCGGAATTTCTCCCACAACCGTTGAAACTTACCCGAACGACGTGTTCGGAGTCCAAGACTTGGCTCGATTCCGCTTCGCAAGCTCTCTCTTAAGCGAACTAGAAGTGGTTCGCCATTCGGAATTGCTCCCACAACCGTTGAAACTTACTCGAACGACATGTTCGGAGTCCAAGACTTTGCTCGATTCTGCTTCGCAAGCTCGCTCTTAAGCGAGCTAGAAGTGGTTTGCCATTCGGAATTGCTCCCACAACCGTTGAAACTTACCTGAACGACGTGTTTGGAGTCCAAGACTTGGCTCGATTCCGCTTTGCAAGCTCGCTCTTAAGCGAGCTAAAAGTAGTTTGCCATTTGGAATTGCTCCCACAACCGTTGAAACTTACCCGAACGACGTGTTCGGAGTCCAAGACTTGGCTCGATTCCGCTTCGCAAGCTCGCTCTTAAGCGAGCTAGAAGTGGTTCACCATTCGGAATTGCTCTCACAACCGTTGAAACTTACTCGAACGACATGTTCAGAATCCAAATCACTTGGCTGGACAACTGAAAGTTTCTACCACTATACTAGATATGGGAGAAGAGTACTTGAAGGAGCTAACCTTTGGTTCTTATGATTCATTTAAAGTTGAAGTAATTCTTCAAGAGGCTGCTCTCCACTGCAAAGAAACTGGCTTCTCTTACAATTCGCAGTGCCTCCCATATGGGGGAGGCTGCAAAAACCATAGCACTGCTTATCAATCTCAAGTTCATAAGATTGACATTCTGTGCTTATAAGAACGAAGATTTGCTTCTGATTTTGAGTAGTTGTCAAAAGTTGAAGTTGTAACTCTCACTTTGGGACTTCAGCATGCCTTGTCGAGCGCTCTTGGCACCGACGCCCAAACGTGAGGAAAAAATCTCGCTTTGGACTTCGGTACACCTTGCCGAGCGCTCTTGGCACTGACACCCAAACAGGAGAAAAAACTCTCACTTTGGACTTCGGCACACCTTGCCGAGCGCTCTTGGCACAGACACCCAAACATGAGAAAAAACTCTCGCTTTGGACTTTGGCACACCTTGCCGAGCGCTCTTGGCACCGACGCCCAAACGTGAGAAAAAACTCTCGCTTTGGACTTCGGCACGCCTTGCCGAGCTCTCTCATAAGCGAGTAAGATGTAGCCGCCCTTCAAAAGTGCTCCTACAACCATAGATGACTAACAAAACACAAAAGACCAAAAGAAAAAACAAGCTTCACTTCTATAAAGTTTGGGGAACAAACCAAATTACAAGACTTATACTTTTCTCTACAACGAAGTTATAAGAGTTAAAATTCCAAAATTACAAGACTGACCCCTGGTACTTAGACAAGATTCAAAACTTGGAAAACAAAAGACTACTTCAATGCCTCCTAGGCGCAAGGATGTTCTGCTTTAAAGACACCTGGGGACGGCAGCGCCTAACCTCGGAGCTCGTCCCTAGACTGGCGAACTAAGATGTATCTTCTATGCTACTTCTGACAGTCGCACCAATGGACACTCCGTTCGACGAGATAGCCACCCCACTTTGGGCATTACCTGGACATTGTCGAGCAATAGCCGAACGAGTTGCAAGCTTGTAAAACAAAATCCCTCCCTCGCTCTCTTCACAAGTACAGGAAGTGCTTCTGACATTGATCGGTCCCGAATGGGGCTTGAGGCAAGCAACCTCCGCCTCTAGCTCGACTATTCGTTACTTCAGAGAGTCGTCCTTCACGGCTATCTTGAAGCGATGGGGCACAGTGGAGCCCGCGGCACCAGAGCTGTCAGCAATAATTCGACGGAGCTGAGTAACCTCGATACTCTTGTCGACCGTAACCCTCTTCAACTCGTCGACCTCTGCCGTCAACTCGTCATGCTCGGCCATCAACTTGCCAACCTCTGCTGTTAATTCTTCTTTCCTCCGCCAAAAGCTCTTCTTCTACTATCCGCAAGGGGTGGATTTCAGCTAATAGTTCGTCCCTCTTCGTCGTCATCTTCGACAAGGAGTGGCGGAGACACTTAAGCCTCAAGCTAAGACTAAAGGCTATCGACGAGCCATCATCATCGCCTTCAAGGATCATCTCAGCAAGCCTCCCTTCTAGTCTTCGAATCTCGATGTCTCGGCGGCCTACGATTAGTTGCAGATGATTTTGTTCACTTTCGGCTCTGCGCAGCCCCAACTCAACTTCATAAAGGCGCTCTCGGCACCTAGCGAGGCACAACTTCGTCACCCCTAGGCCGACCTCGGAACATGGCTCCTCCACCGCATGAGTTGGTTCGACAAGCTGTGTACAAAATTCCAAGGCAGACGATGAAAACACTTTAGCAAAAATTGGCAAATTTGGTTAACACAAAACCGACTCCTAAACAAGGCAATGCGTACACTGCAAAATTTCGAAAAAAAATTTGTGAACACGTAGCCGAACCTTTAGGCAGGGCAACGTGAACACTTAGCCAAATTTCAAGAAAATTTTTGTAAATTCAAGATTCACAAGCACTTAGTCGAACTCAAAAGGATGGATTTTCATTCATTTCAAAAAGTGCGGTGGCCAGTCCGCAATTAGGCGATACATCAAAAAGTACAAAAAAAAAGCAGAAGAAGTCAGGGGGCGACCTCTTTGCCAGGGCGATGGGATTGAACAGGGTCGGATTCCCCCAAAGGCGCGACCATCGCTAGCAGAGTCACCTCGGACCCCTGGCGTTCGCCGACGATCTCGACCTCGGCGTCCACTTCATCGTCCCCTACTTGACTCGTCATCGAAGCCATCGACGTGGTCGGGGAAGAGTCGCCATTCGGAGCAGTCGACCTCGGGGTACCGCTCCGACACTTGCTCGATGGTGCGAGCATATGCCTTGGCCATGTTGGCCGCAAGGAAGCCCTGCGCTTTCTCTATAGTTGCAGCTTCGGCCTCCTTCGCCGCTGCAACCTTGGCAGCCTCCACAGCCTCGGCCTGCTGCTTTGCCGCCTCCTCCCTCTACCGAAGCAGCGCCCTCGAACTTCGTGACGAGGCCTTCGAGGTATTCCAGCCTCGTCGTCTTCCCCTCGGCCTCGACTGTCAATTTCTCAAGCTCGTTGGCGAGACGAGCTTTTTCAACTCGAGCACGGTCGACCTCCTTCTTGAGGTCCTTCTAGAGCTCCGTCATCTTTTCCATAAGATGACCGAAGTGGGCGGTTATCTGTAGCCGAACAACAACAAAAAAGTTAGAGAAACATATATGCAAGTTATCTACAAGAAAGAAATCGATACTCACCGATACCGCCGAGCGAGCAATCTCGAAGGCATCATCGCCCACGCTGCCGGCATCCATGGCGGCTCGATCCTTCGGCGTGGCCAAGTGCTTCACCGCTTGCATGCTCGATGTCGAGTCGCCGAGGAAGCCGTCAAGTTTCCCGAACCTGCCAGTCCGGAAAGAAGATCTTCTTATGCTCCTCGGTGAGGAACACCTCGGCGTCCGGCGTCAACGGAGGTGCCTCCATCCGAGGGCAGCGGCCATCGGGAACTCGCTACCCTTGGCTGGTGCCGAGGTCGCTGCCCTTGCCACCCTTGGGGTCACCGTTGCCGAGGCCGCTGCCTCCTAAACGGCACTGTCGACCGTCTTGGGCTTCGGAGCGGTCACCTTCGTGGTGACCCTCTTACGCTTCTTAGGTGCCTTGCTTCCGAGGGCCACTCTCTGTACCAAAATTGCGTCGTAATCCATAGTCTCTGTAACGAAAGAAAAGTTCGATTAAAACAAGTTATGATTGAATTAGAAAAAAAACAAAACAAACGGATAAAGCCGCGTACTGGGATCTATGCAACAGAGCCCTTCCCTGAAGAGCGTGTCTTCGGTCAGATCTCTCTAGTCGAACTTTGGCCGGTCGAGAAGAATTCGAACCACCTCTTCTTCGCTGGGGTGGAGTACCGGAGACTCCCTTACCCTCTTCATCACATCCTCCACCCAACCTGAGGGTATGCTCCACGGTTCGCAGCTCCGAACTATGAAGTACTTGTCCCGCTAGTGCTTTATGGAGTCGGGGCAGCTGACGAGCCGAGCACCATGCCTCGGAGCCAAGTAATAGCAGAACTCGGACTTCTTTCTTGCCCTTGTCGATGCGAGCGTTCTGACTCTGAGATGGCTCTTCACCGGTCGGGGGGGAGGACTCTGAAATAGGGGAAAGAGACATTTTCTACCTGAAATAAACTAAGTGTAATTTACCTTGAAGTGACACACTAGTCAGAAAGTTCATCGGAGTACTATCGACGATCGCCGGAATCTCTCTCTAGTGAAAATAATCGCTGGAGTGAAAATTCGAAAAAGTGAAAAATGAGAGGGGGTGAGTCTTATAGAGGTTGGCACACAAAACGAGGATGTTGGGCTTCAAAAGACCAATGGCCAGGCCCATTTACACAAAACGACAAAAGTTGTATCGTCGCATTAATGACTAACGGTCAAAATCGTCAAAAGATCAACAGTCAAAAGGCCAGCTGTCATCACCAGGCTGTCAGACTCGCGTTAGGACTTCGGCACGCCTTACCGAGAGCTCTTGGCACCGACGCTCAAACGTGAGAAAAAACTCTCGCTCTGGACTTCGGTATGCCTTGCCGAGCGCTCTTGGCACCGACGCTCAAATGTGAGAAAAAACTCTCGCTTTGGACTTCGGCACGCCTTACCGAGCACTCTTGGCACCGACACTCAAACATGGGAAGAAAACTCTCACTTTGGACTTCGGTACGCCTTGCCGAGCGCTCTTGGCACCGACGCTCAAACATGAGAAAAAACTCTCGCTTTGGACTTCGGCATGCCTTGCCGAGCGCTCTTGGCACTGACGCTCAAACGTGAGAAAAAACTCTCGCTTGGGACTTCGGCACGCCTTGCCGAGCGCTCTTGGCACCGATGCTCAAATGTGAGAAAAAACTCTCGCTTTGGACTTCAGCACGCCTTGCCGAGCGCTCTTGGCACCGACGCCCAAACATGGAAAATTTTTTGATTTAGGGACTTCGGCACGCCTTGCCGAGCGCTCTTGGCACCAACGCTCAAACATGGGAAGAAAACTCTCGCTTTGGACTTTGGTATACCTTGCCGATCACTCTTGGTACCAATGCTCAAACGTGAGAAAAAACTCTCGCTTTGGACTTCGGCATGCCTTGCTGAGCGCTCTTGGCACCGACGTTCAAACGTGAGAAAAAACTCTCGTTTTGGACTTCGGCACGCCTTGCCGAGCGCTCTTGGCACCGATGCTCAAACGTGAGAAAAAACTCTCGCTTTAGACTTCAGCACGCCTTGCTGAGCACTCTTGGCACCGATGCTCAAACCTGAGAAAAAGCTCTCGCTTTGGACTTCGGCATGCCTTGCTGAGCGCTCTTGGCACCGACGCCCAAACATGGAAAAACTCTCGCTTTAGGGACTTCGGCATGCCTTGCCGAGCGCTCTTGGCACCGATGCTCAAACATGGAAAGAAAACTCACTCCGGACTTCAACAAAGACTCGCCGAACCCCTTATTTCGACACGTGTAGCCACACCGAGGTATCTCTACACCTCGGCAGGGGACCCCGAACCCCCCTAGACTTCGGCCTCCTTCTTAACACGTGATTTGTGGGGGTCGGCAACGTCGCCGAAGCAACTTGTCACCAAATGAACAGAAATACACCTTTAAGCAACCACGGGCATTAGATCTCCCCAAAATTCGTGCCCAATGCTGATGGAGAGCCCAGATCGCGCCACGTCATAAATGGTATTAAAAATTAATTTTTTATTTATTAAATCGAATTATTTATTTGAAAATTGCAAAAAAAATGATTAAAAAATTCAAAAAAAATAATTAAAAATTCTTAAAAAATAATTATAAATTCAGAGAAATATTTTTGAGCCCCTGGGTAAATAATTATTGCTTAGAATAATTAATTAATGTCCCCGAACAATAAATCACCACTTCGCAAAATTAAATAAATAGTCCGAAAAATAAGTAAAAATTAAGAAAAATCACCAAAAGTCCAGGAGCGCTCAAGAACAACCTTGAGCATGCAACCAACACTGAAAATCACCATAATACCTCATATAAAGATTCGACACCTCTCACTTGGACTCCGATACAACTCCGCAAGCCATTAAAACAATAAAAATACTCCTCAAAGGCTAATCAAACTCAGTCTTCGGGAGTGGGGAGCTCGTGATATGGCTAAAAATAGGGTTAAATCGGAACCATCCAAATCGGGCACGAATCTTAAAGCTCGGGGGTAGAATGGTAATTTCACCTACAAACGGGTCTGGAATGGGAGCTGGGCCTTTTTTCCAAAGGCCCAATAACCCATAAACGGATCCATCTTACTGGGCGCGGATTCCAACCCGCAAGAAGCCCAGTCCAGCTGGATAGGAGAATTAGGGTTTATGATTGTCCTTAATCAACGGCCCTGATCGCTTCTATCCATCCACTGGGAAGTAGGGATTTGATCTTATCCCGAAACTGGTTCCTAAGGCGGCTATAAATACCCCCCCCCCCATCCCCCACTGTTATCAGGTAATCAATCTTTTGCCAATCAAAGCTCTTTCATAATCTTTCTGATTACTAACTAGAGCATCGGAGGGTGCGTCATGGGGATCAACCCCGGTATTTCACACTTTTTACAGGTCAACGGTGAGAGATCACGATCAAACTCCGGTAAAAGTTGTTCAGGTTTGACTATTCAACATCCCAAGAATCCACAAATCTATCTGTTTGCCCCCACACCGATTTCAGCGGCAACAAATTAATTGTGGGAGATCAAACAATATTCTTGTACAGAATAATGGAGATGTACAAGGGATACTTGCCTTTTATGAAGATTATTCTGATGGTGGCAACACACGTACAAACCACGGAATGGCGAGAGCACGTTTAAGACACGGCACTAGCAAGCGGCAGTGAGAACAACAAAAGCATAGTACGTGCAGGTGGCGGCTACAACATCAAGAAAGCAGCGGCGACAACAACAAGGGAGACTGGCTACGGGTGTAGGCTGGCCGAGATGCAGAGAGAGAAACAGTGAGGGGGTCGAAGCTCGTGGCAGCAAGACAAGGAAGAAGGTGGCGGTGCGTTGCGGTGCGAGGATGGTGAAGGAGGCGACTGCGAGGGTGGAAAAGCGACGATGTTGTTAGCAGAGACAGTGGAGCAGGAGGTGCTGTCGCGGCAATGGAGGAAGGCAGAGCTGCGGTGGTGGCACTTGGTTGGAGGAGCAGCGGCAGCAGGGGATGAGCGGTGAGCACAGCACGGCGAAGATGGAGACGATGTGGATTGGCGAGGTGTAGGCGACGATGAAGGGCGACCAGGGGCTGTCGGGATGGTGTGCGGCGATGAGCGCAGCAAGGGTGGAGGATGAAGGCGGTTGTGGTGGTCGATGGAGAGGTTGCGATGCAGTGCAGACAAGGCAGGGGATGGCAAGGTGATTGGTTGAAGGTGGAGGTCGGGTGGTCGCGGTGGTGGTGAGGTGCAGGTAATGGTGAGGAGGAGCGGGGTGAGGTTGAGGCTAGCAATGGTGGAGATGTCAGTGGTAGTCAGAGGGTGGAAAGGGTTGTAGTGAGATAGATGGGTTCTGGTGATGAGGAGCCTGCGAAACGTCGACGGTGGTGGAGAAGCCGCGTGAGGTGAGGAGGTTGAAGATGACGGTGTTCTAGTGGTTGGAGGTCGTAGCAGTGGTCTAAGTGAAGTCGATGAAGGAAGCAGCGGAGGAGAGGGAGGCGAGGGGTTGCGACGAGGTGTTGGGTCTCGATCTCGGAAGAAATAAACAAAGGAAGAAGAAGAGGATTAAGGGGGGTATTAGCGGCTAATAATAGGGATTAGGGATTTAATTAATTAGGTTAATTAGTGTGGAGGTGAGTAATTAGTGGGATAGTTAAGGATTTAATGGGGGATTATGGGGAGTAATTAGTGGGGCAGTTAAGGAAATTAAGGGGGTAGTGGAGAGAACTGTGGAGATTTGTATACCGATAGTTGAATTTGGGTAGGGTCAGACTAATGGATTAAAGGGTTTGGGGATACAAATGTGGGCTTGGGTTTTACAAAAATAAATAAATAAAATTATATATTGGGTTAGGAGTTGGGCTCTAGATTGTTTTGTTTAGGTTGGGCTTCACATTCAAAAATTGAACAAATAATAATAATAATAGTATGGATTAAAATTGGGCTTTTATAAAAATAATAATAATAATAAATCAAATAATATGTGGATTTTACTCAATAGAGAATTGGATCTGGATTTCTTTTAAAAAGAGAAATAATAATCATAAGAATGTGTTGGGCTCAATAAAAATAAATAGATAATCAAATAATAATGGGATATAATAAATTAGGAGCCCAACAAAATAATCAACGAATAATAATAGGATTTGTTTTGGGCTAAAATGCAAATAATCAATCAATTAGAAATAGAAAATAAACTTATATATTGGAGTACGATTGGTGTTAAAATATACAAAATAAATATAATTGTTGATTAGAAAAGATTTTAACAATAGTTTGAATATCCTAGATTGTACAATTGGGTTCAAAAGAGCAGAAGAATTGTAGATAATTGGTATACAAGGATACGGGAAAATTTGGTATAAACGAGAACGGGGGTTACATCATTATTATCATAATAACATACAGACAATTTTAATCACATAATTAGATTATATGTATTTTGCTAAAAGAGAAAGATATGTATGGAAGTATATGTACAATAAAATTTCTCATTTACAAAAAAATACAGCGTGTAGCAATCAATCCAAGAACACCTCTTAGTCATATTAAAAAGTTGACACCTTGAAGGGCCGATGAATGATTCTAATCAAGCACTAAGAACCACATTGTAAGAGTTGAATCCTAGAACCAAAATAATGCATTTGAAATATTTTATGAAAAAGAAAATTGCATAGAAATTAGAAGAACATCATTTATATAATGTGTTCAAAGAAAAATGAACTTAAACGTCCATGTCAACCTATTCAATCTTCACCCAGTTCATAATAATTAATGTGTACCTCCACCTAATAAGTAGTCTTTTTTCCCAAATGGTTTAAGCAACCACCTCCAAATGTTACTGCAAGTAAACTAAAATTACAAAAATAAATTAACAAATAACAACATCTGAAAACTTGATGTTAAAAAATAAAAATCATGATGTTAGAAAATCTTATCAATAAGAGAGAGTTGTGTTGTGAGGATAATACCTTTTTTATATAAAAAAAATTTAAAAAAGAGCAAGATGGAGGGTCATGGATTGGAGAGAGAGAGGTGATTTTAAAGATGGATGAGAGAAAATGAGAGTGGGAGTTAAGGGGCCCCGAAATCAATGAGAGGCAATTTAGTTTGTTATTTCCTTTTAAGTTAATTTTCTCAATCTAAATTCAAATTTCAAAATCTTAATTTGAGTGAGAACCCTTATTTTTTCCTCTTCTTTCTTAATTTCAAAATAGAAAAATAAGAAAGGGGGTGGTCCTTTTTGCTTAATATATAGTTATAATTATAAATTACTAGTAAATTACAGGTGCTTTGCACATCTTAATAAATATTTTTTAAAAAAATAAAATTCCTACGTAGTCTACCCTCAAACTTGAGATTTCATCTATATTAGTTATGCACGTGTTTATTTGTCTACAAATGATAACCTCAACTCTCCCATTATAATATTAGAGATTAGAGATAACTAGTATAGTATAACCCTGTGCAATATTGCACAAAATTTCAAAAAAAAGAGAAAATAGCAAAATCATTTTTGAAAAATTTATCTAATAATATGAATATAATATTGCACGATTTTTTAGGTTTGATTAAGGGATATGGTTTCTGTAACACCCCGAATTTCAAAATAGACTGAATTCGAAGTTCCACAGGATCTTTACACTTCTCTTCGTACAATTTTACATGGAAATTAAAACTTTACTTTACATCAGAGTTACATTTACATTAATACTTATACAGCGGAAGAAAATTTACAACAATTTACATGAATTGAAATGTACAACATTTGAATCATTCTTTAATCAGCATGCATTCTTTAGTCTTGTTAATTACTTTACCCTGCATAGAAACTGTGGGCACGTCAGTTGCTTACAACCGACGAAATATTATACACGGCTATCCTCTCTATGCCCAAACAGTATAACGATTCTCAAATACTTAAACAAACTACAAACTTGATCACAAACAGAACTACAAGAGACTATCCTATTGATGTCGTGTTGTACAGTGCACTTAGTCCTTAATGCAGTTATGTATGTTACATGACACTAATGTGCACTTGTTCAGATTCTATGCATCCCATACTACATAGGTCTGAGGGCAAGCCCTTAACCATTCTTCATCTTGTAGGGTTCAATCCCTCGTCATGACTTAAACTACTACTGTAACTACGAAAAGTATCCAAGATGTTCTATGAGTTACGAGCTCATGTCCAGACAGCCTGGAGGGGGATCCCATGTCATGTCACGATGCATCGTGAAGAACCTATGGATAATTCAGCCACCGTCATGGGACATGACACCACCCATAGTCACCAAACACCCCACAAGTGTCGCCTGCGGTACGGACTCCTGGAGACATATCCACGTCATGTCACGACGCATCATGAAGATAGCCTGTGAATATTCTCACACCGTAGCTCCGAGGCCCTCATACTCGTATTTTTCTCTTATTTTCATCACATCTTCACTATGTATCTAGTCCTTAGTTATTTGAATCTTGAACATGATCAATCCTCTAGAGTTAACCCTTCCACTATACCGGTCTTAACCATTTATATCACATGACCCAAATCTTGGTCTTTTCATTTTAAGTTTCATTTCAACATATTTCTTTTCGATGCCGATATGAGGCTTAGCTACACTCTAGTTCTCAATTCCACTTCATAATCCCAAAAATTTGAGTTTTCATACTCATATAGTCTTTTCATAGTTCAAATAAATTTCCATCTATTTCCATAATTCAATTCCATACATGAGTTCAGTTTCAATTCATAACATTCTCATTCAAGTAAAATAAGTCTCACTAATTTTATGTAATTCATTTTTCTCCCAAAAATAAAAATCCATAATTGAACGCGCTACAAGTTCTTTTTATACAAAGTTCTCTTTTATAAGTTTAGTATAGCTCAAAAATCACTTTTGTTTTTATACTTATGCAAATATCAATTTTACAAAGTTCTACTCAATTTTTCTTCTCACACTATTTAATTTAAGTCAAAATAGTGTACAAATATTTTTCATAAAGTCTATATATTTTTATAACAATTATCAGATTTTTCCGAATTTAAAATTAAAAATCACCAAAAAAAATACTAAAAGCCGAAAAAGGGGTTTAATCATGCCGAGCTCAGGAATCGAACCAGCAACCAAAGCCAAGCCAGCACCACAGTACAACGCACTGCGGAGCATGAGCTAACCAGAAAGGATAGGGCGCAACCGCATCACATAGAGAGCTCGAATCCAAATGACCTCATTTTCCGCACTCAGTTTTTACCCAAAAAAATTAAAAACAAAAGCCAAGGCCAGGTTTCGAACCCGAGACCTAAGACCAGACCCACACTACAGTAAGTGCACCCAACCGCACCAACTAGCCAAATAGTCCAAGTGACTAATCTGATTTGGTTTAGGTTTTAAGGGTTTTGATCCGAATTTCGTTTATTCGATTTTTTATAAAAAAGTAATTTCCACTTTGTTTCTTCTCTAATTTCATTCAAAATTTCCAGAATCTAATTTTTATGTATTTCTAAAATATCAGTAACTGAAAACTTAATTTTTGGCATAAAAATGTGATTTTTCCTCTAAAAACGATTATGTCTTATAATTTCAATAAACACATACAATGCATTTTCTTTTATAAGTTTGCATTCAAACTTCTCATATCTCTCTCTTATTATTTTTATTATTATTAATTAATCATTTTAGTAACAATTCTCTCTTTTCCACATTATTAACAAGTGAATTAGCAAAAATCACCTTTAGGCATGGTTATTATTTCGATCAATTTAAGCATACAATCATGTCTTCTTAGTATAGCACAATTCATCAATTAAAGCATGGTAGCATGGTCAATATTAAACTAACTATCATAATTTGCAACTAATTATCATTCTTTTCACACACAATCAACCATACTAATTTGTCTCATTCTCATAACACATGGCTAAAAATAGCTATGTTTCTTTTCAATTTCATCAACCATACTCTAGCATGAAACCAAATTAGAAGTGTAAGAGAATCACCCACCTTTGATGGAGAGAAAAACAAATAAACTCCTAGGGATCTCCTACAACGAATGAGCAAAGCCTTCTTCTCCCAGATCGAGCCACCAAATTGGCTTCTCCTCCTAGTGATGCAAGCAACCCGAGCCTCCCTTCTTGTCCCCTAGTGTAGTCCGGCCTCCTCTTCTTAGTTGTAGAAACACAATAGCACACAATCTTTTCAACTCCTCAATCTTTTATCTTACTAAAATTGCTTCTCTTTCTTTTCTTTCTATTCTTTTCTTTCAAAAAATTTCAAGTGTGAGAATGAAGAGTATAGGGAGGGGTATTTACACAAATTTTTAGGGTGAATGTAGGGCTAGGATGTGATCAAATGGGTAAAGATCAATGGTCTAGATGAACTAGGGAGTAATAAAAACTACCTATGATGAACAACCATCTCTCCACCACTTCCATCTCTCCCACTCCCCCTATCTACAATCCGGCCAAGGGAAAAGTGTGCAATGCACACGCTAGTGCATGCACGTGCCAACTAGTACCCCCTTCTTACAAGTTGTTCATGTAAATTAAAAATTAATTGTTCATGAAAAGAGTCTACACTATAAGTTGGATTATTTTAAAAGAGAAATAAGTTAAATGGGCTCACTAATGGGCCAATTTAACCATGTATTTCCTATGATGCTTTTAGCAGGTAAAAATTCTCATTGTTCATATTATTTGTGGGGTTATCTTGGTTTGGTGAAATTTGGATTAAAGTTTTGATCTTGATGTGGTTTTTAATGGTTTTGTTATGTGGGTTCTAGCATGATCTGTAATAGTTTACAAGTGGGTATTGGTTTGCTTTAATAAGTTGAGATGGTTTGGTTGTAGATGTTGACTCGAAATTAGCTTAGTTGTAGTGGAATTGAAATGAATTATGAGATTGTATGTTGTTTTTACTTTGATGTTTGCTCATACTATTGTTATATTGATTAGAGATGAAGCTAATTAGGTATTGTAAGGTTGTAGATGTGAGGGTAGAAAAGATAACCGGAAAGGGGAGAGAAAGGAGAATGGGAGAAGAAGGAGTTTTTCTTTTTCTTATATATACGATATATTATGCTAAGACAGCTTTTAGTCCAATGATTTTTTTTTTTTTTAATATAAAAAAAAATGAGAGCAAATGTAGGAGACAGCATATCACTCTTTCTCCATCCAAATTTTAAACTGAAACTGTAACGCCCTAGATTTTATTTACGAAGATTTTGTGATTTTACGTGTTTTGCACGTATAATTTTATTTGTATAATTCATTTTATAAAAATATTTCTTATACAGTATTTGTTCTCTTTATTTTTCAAAAATCATTTTCTTTAAAAGCCTAATTAAAATCTAAGCCTAATTATCTTTTAAGCCCACTCTTAATTAATTAATTAATTTAATTATTAGAGCCTCCAGAGCGAAAAATCCAATAAATTTGAGAAAATAATTCTAAGTAATATCAGTCGACTGTAAAACCATCGGTCGACTGTCCAGAGCGAAAATTTCAAGAAAACTAGAGAGCACAGCAGCTAGGTTACGACGGTCGACTGTGAAATCACACCGGTCGACTGTCGACCTGCAGACTGCAGATTTTGGTTGTGCACATTTCAACCGATACGTAGTTTTACTTTATGAAAACGATTTCTACAAAAAGCGTATTTCTTATTTGATCAAATACAACTTATAGAATATATAATAGTCCACAAAACTAAATCAAAACTACTTGAATTTATAAAAATAGCGATTTATTGATTTCCTTCAACTAAAACATGAATTGTGCATATAATCAAAATATAGTTTGTTAAAAAAAACACACATAATTATTCATTGAAATAGCTTCGTATTCAGATCCAAACCATATCGATACCAAAATCTCAAAAATCCCCAAATTGGATGTATTTCCTCAAACTCAACTCGATTCCAACTTTCGATTCTCAAGACATGATCTCTTGATTCATAAACTCTTTCTCCAAATTTCTCAAAACTGATTCACCATTATAACTCATAAACATAATCAATTTATAACATTACCATATCAAGTTTCATTCAACCAATACTCAAAAGTGATAAAAATCTCATCTTTATTAAATTTATGCACGAAATCCACCATATTCAATCAATCCAACATTAACCCAAAAGAAATAGCCTACCCATGATCTCCAATAAGTCACTCATCAATCTCGAATTACCCAAATACAATTTTACTCATAAATAACTAGGGTTTCACAAGATCCAATTTTTATCATCAATCCAACATACATATTCATACCCAAATCCTAGCTACTCTCTAGGAGATGAAACACCACATACAACATTCAAAGAACAAACAAAACAATTCATATTACTCACATACAACATATACCAGACAAAATGAAACAAAACAAGTCACTCACCTTGTTGAAGCGATCGAACGAAAAGGAATAGAAATTAAGAAAGCCCCTCCTTCGCAAGAAATCCAAAGTCTTCTCCTTGGAACTCCAAAATAATAAGAAATAAGAGATCTCTTGTATTGTACAGCAAAATACGGCTGCACAAAACCCTATATAGTCCGGGATTTAAGTTTCTAGGGTTTTAGAAGATATTTTGCAAAATACTCATTTTACAACATACCTTTACATAAATAGATCCCTTCATTAGAATACTAGTTTAAAACCAATTTAATCAATTCAAAAATAAAAAAGATCCCCTCCATCATCAGCCGGCACTGTAGGAAAATCCAGAAAAATAGTTTTGCACTTTCACCACTTAAAATAGCAATTTTGCGAAAAGATCACTGGAACTTGTAAAATAATTCGAATATGTTGAAACAAAAGGTAAACTCGTTATACCTGAATTTACTAGGCAATATATCCATCCTAAAAATCCAAAAAAACCTGGAGTTTTCACCCCCATTTGGTAATTTTGCACAAAATTCCTTCTTTTTCAAATATTTGCAAATAAGTCCAATAATTATCAGAAAAATCTAGAAAAATTACGAATAATATAAAATAATAAATAATGAGCTTTCTCAAAATAATTTTTGGTTTTAAGCTTTCAAAGACAACATTCGCACGTGTTTTGCACGTGTAAAGGATAGGTTTCTAAATGAACATTTATTAAATCACCAAAAATCATTTCAATTCATTTTCTAATCTCAAAAATAGAATTTAAAAATACGGGGCACTACACCCCCGAATCTCCACTCATTTTCACTTCTTCAATCCCTAATCAAGACTCCTTTCACTTCATCTCTCACAACCCTCTCTCCTCCAAGTTCAAATCCCATATTCTTCCAACTCTCCAAATCTCCAAATCCATTTACCAAATCTGAAACCCTAAAGATGTATGACTAACATTTAGTACTTTTAATGTTTGATTGATGTTGTTGGTTAGTTTGAAGTCGATCATTTAGTGTTGAATGTTGCTTAGTCACTTAGCTTCGCAAATTGGGTGAATTAGCATATATATCAGAATTATTTGCTACTTATAATGTTAGTGATTGGATAATTACCCACTTATTCATCCTTTTATGTATAGATATGGATCACAAAATTTATTTTTGGTTATATTGTTAGTGATTAGACAATACGTAAAGAAACAAACTCATTTTTTGTGTTGGTTACTTCAGGCGTGGAGGACATTCGAATAAATCAAGTCGGAGGTTGTGTATTCATTGTATATTGGAAAACTTAGAAGCCTCGGTTATTTTGTTCGTTGAATGCTATACACTATCTCATTTGATTATTCATTAACAGACTAATATTTTCAATCATACTTTGCAAGATCATCACCGCAAATATGGCACAAATGATGAGATGGGGATTGGGCAGTGCTAGGCCCCGAGTTAGTATTCTTTTGGATGTTTAAGGAATATGTTTGTACTCATGCATTTAACAAACCTTATTTAATTTATGGAGGACGCTGTTGACGAAGGACCTAGTACAAGTGGCCAAGGACAGGGACGACCAACGCGAGGTGGCCGAGGACAGGGATGTTTTTCTTCTTCTGCCAATGTTGGCCAATTATCTTTGTCTACTATTGCACCTGGAGGACCAGGTACTCATGTCCCGACCTTGCTGACATTGCAACAAACACACAAATCCCAATCTGTATGGGACAATCCAACCAAGAGTGCAGCTTCATATGCACTCGACATTGCCAATGCACCCACGTGCACACGACATCCTAGTCAATGCTAGTTTCTACGAACTTGGATTGATGGGGACCATGAAGCTTGATCGTCATCTACTTATAGCTCTTCTCGAGTGATGGAGGCCAGAAACTCATTCGTTCCATCTCTCCCCATAGGAGAGATGACCGTGAAAATTCAGGACATTGCAGTCATCTCAGGACTTCCGATTGATGGGTTGGCAGTCACTGGAACTATGGAGATTCATAAGGAGGTGCTCGTTGTAGACTTCCTTGGTGTTCCGCTAAGTGAGAATACATTTGATGGAGCATCTATCCGACTCTCATGGATGAAGAATACCTTCGAAGGATTCTTAAACGATGATTTGTCCAAGTATTAAGTCCAATGCTACACATGGGCCGGCATCATGACACTGTTTGGAGGTATCATCTTCCCCAACTTCACAGAAGATACCGTGCTGCTCATGTACCTGCCATTGATCGTTGACCTAAGTCAAGCTAGTCAGTACAGCTGGGATAGTGCCACATTAGCATCCTTGTACATGAGTTTGTGTAGAGGAGCGTCGAATGCTAAGGAGAGGTCCGGTGATAATACTACAGATTTGGTGTTGGGAACACTTACATGTCGGACGACCTCGTATAAGGAAGTAGTCATAGGGGTAGGTGGTAGACGCAGCGAATCATTCAATGTTGGCTTCCATCGGGGTATACTAGACAGGAGGACACATGTGGAGAGATAACCTACGTAGGGTGGTGACTTACTATAGAGACGAGCTCGATATGTTGCGAGAGGAGTTCGTCATATTAGAGCCGTGCGTGCCTAAGAGATTGGAGATGCTACCACATGTTTGCACGACACATAGGGAGCTATGGTTGATGAGAGCCTCACTCGTCAACTTTAGTGTCATAGAGATGTACTATCCAGACCGAGTGCTTCGATAGTTCATACTCCAGCATGCCATCTCAGCCCCATGATCATATGACACTCTCCTGCACAGGGTTGGTTGTATGTCTGATCATAATTGGGCTACACATTACCAAGTTCATGTCAATGCTTGGAATAAGCGGAGATTAGATACATTCGATACAAGTATTCCTCCGTAGATCACACCATGATATATACATGTCATAGTACTAGAGGATTACACAGTGTTACATAGCTCCTCGTAGTACTGTGTCTGTAGGGGTCCAACTACCTGTTCCGAGTATAGAGACAGAACCAGCTCCCGCCTATTCCTCTTCGCAACCTATGTATCAACCAAAGGTAGGGTCCACTCGAAAGATTCAAAACTTTATTTGTCATTTTTGAACATTTGTCTTATAATTTTGAATCATTCTAATTGTATATGATATTTTGTAATTTATGCAAATTGGTCAAGCATGGGTGATAGCACGGAGATGCGCTCAAGCCACAAAGGATCTCGCACGGGAAATTCTCACACCGTGCCAATTGCAAATTGAGGAGGTAGGTGAGAGCGCAAGATTTGAAGCTGTGATGACAACCCAGTCCACCAAACAACTAGACGTAATATGGTGGGGAGGTGACTAATGCGGCGTGCACACCGAGAACAGCAATAATGTGAAGAACAACAAGAAGAGGAGTATGCACAAGAAGAGGATGTAGCATAAGAAGAGGGGGGAGGTAATGAAATTAAGGAAATTCTCGACAATACTCCAATCATACAAGTTACATGAAAAGTTGTGCAGAAGAGGAGGAATTCCGACATGTACACCCCCGAGTTAAATTTTTTGACTTTTTTCTATGGAGTGATGGTAGATGTTTGTGAAATTTTGTGATGTTGTTAATGGAGATTAGGATTTTGTAATGTTTGTGATATTGGTCTAGTGATGAATGTATTTTGTGATGTTTGTGATATATTGGAGCAAGTTGTGATGGTAAATGTGTGATATTGTGATGTTGTGGATGGAGATATGAAGTAGTGGTGTTGAAATTTGTGGTATTGATTGCTGAAATTGTTGAAATGGAGATTTGAATTTCTGATGTTGGAATTTGTGATGTAGATGGAGATTGGAATTTGTTTATTGTTCAATTCAGTGATATTTTGTGATGTTGTTTCATTATGTTGATTGTAGAAGGTTGTTTGAGTTTTAAATAGGGAAGTTGTGATCTTTAATTATAACCCCTGTTTTTCATTTTGTGTATTTTGGTGTATTTTTCTTTTCTTGGTTATTGTACTCTCTCTTGTTTTTTTCTTCTGAACTGTATATTGGAGTTTGATTTCAATATATATTCATTCATTTCATTTTGAGCTCCTTGTATTGGTTTTGTTCGTCTTTTGTTTCGTTCTTCGTCAATTATTGTTTTTTCTTTCTTTTGGTTCTTGTCCTCTTTATTTTTGTTTTTGGGGTGCTTGTGGTGGTGATTGGTTGCTCATCCTACTCCCAATCCTATTGTTTGATCCCTAATAGATATACCAAAGCTAAATTAAATCCAATCCTATTTTGAATTCTATGCAATTAATCCATAACAATATCCATTAAACAATCCTATTACTACTCCTAATTACCCACAACCCAATTACCCAATAACCCTAATCCCCTCATATATATATAACCCTCTCTCCCCTCAAACCCTAACCATAACACCTAAACCCTAGTCCCCATCCTATAGCCCCCGGCCTCCCCCTTGCTTGCGCCGTACACACCCGACGCCAGCCCAAGGCCAACACCTGACCCCCCCTTTCCTCCCGATTGCACCTTGGCCGAGCACACCCCTCCTCATCCCGATCTCCATCCGACCTCCCACCACCACCATACTCCCTCTCATCCCCTCTCCGACCATCTCTTTCCCCCTTGGCCGACCAACCTTCCAAGCCTCAAGCACCGCCGTTCATCTATCTCTCTTTTGTGGGTTTTCTCTTCTCTTGCTTTGAGAAACGTGTTGTGTGTTCGTGCTATTGTTCGTGGGTTCGTTGCTCTTGATTTGTGGATCTCTTGTTCGTGGATTTTCGTTTGTTGCTCGGAATCCATTTCCGTTATTCTTGGAGTTCGTTTCGTCTCGGTTAAGGCAAGTAACTTGTACTCTAATTCCTTTGTTTGACACTATTCCGTACACATTCATGCTTGTTTGATAACCATAATAAAAGTAACCAAGCCGGGGTTTAAGGGAAAGATCTAGTAGTGGGAAAGCATAGAAATGTGTACTTAGAAGAGGCCCGTATTTTCCATCTGATTTTCTGTTATCTGTTATGAGATCATGCAAGATTTTGATTATCTAATTCCTAACTACATACTTCCTTATAAGAGGGTGTACTCAGAAGGGGGCCCGTGATCCCATCTGTTACCCAACTACATACTTCCTACGTAAGGGTGTACTTGGAAGGGACTTAGTCCTATCTGTTGCATGATCGTCTGTTATCTGTCTGTCTGGATCTGTTATCTGATATCTGTCTGAACCCTGAGTACACGGCCCTATATGATCCCCTACGAAATCTACAAACGTAACTGTTTTGAATATAGCAACCATGTGATAAAAGGATGACACATGAAGTGCTACCTAGTTAGTAATTAATACAAGACTTATAAAAATATGAATCTGTATCTGTATCTGAAATCTGAATCTGAATCTGTTATATGTATTTGGCTATCTGTTATCGGATCATCTGATTACTTGTTATCTGTCTGATATTATCACTTGACACTATTATTTGACACTATCTGTATATCTGTCTGCATGCTATTTGACTTTTGACACTTGAAACATGTTAGTATACCATGCTAGGTCTGTTTTTGCTATTATTTAGATTTGTTTAGTTTCCCCATATACTTGTATCTTACATTATAAGTGGCCTGTAACTTACAATTAACAGGTACTTGTTTTCTTTTTCCTTCTTCTGCAAATTACTAATTGCAGATCAGGATGGTCAGCTACCAAATGGTATTGGCGAGATGATTTATTAGTACTGGATTTTCTGCTTTATTATTATTATTATTTGTTGCTTAAACTTGAATAAAATGTACTTGATTACTTGAATATTTATTTGTATTTAGGCGATGTAACCCAGGATATTTGACTTGTTCAGAATTTGATTATTTGAGATTATTATATTTGGTTTCAAGTAATTTCTGTTGGTATCTTGTTTCAATTATGCATGTCTGATTGTATTTTTTGCTTCTGACTCTGATTATCTTGTGAAATGTGTAAAGATTCTTGAACAGCTTATGGATGATGAAAATCATTCGCTGGGCTTTTATTGCGTATCCGTATTCCGTATTTCTTTTCGGGAAGCGAGGCGTGACAGGGTTTTCAGTGGTATCAAAGCCCAGGTTTGGCTAATATATTAGTTGCCTAATATATTAGACAAGCTTGGCTCGAACTGGGATTGGCTCAACATTTCACCAACCATGCATAAATAAATGAATTTATACCAACTCTGATTCTGAATGCTAATTGTTTTGGTTTTATACAGACTATGGCTCGCAAAGGTTCTACTTCTCAGTCGCAGGTTGATCCGATTGAGGCTATCACTGTTGTGCTTGAGCAGTTGATTAATCAGCAGCAAAACCACAGTGATCTTGTGATGGCTGCTCTTGAAGCTGCCCGAGTTCTACCTCTTGTTGTGCCTGTGCAGGCAAATCTTCCGCCTCGTCCAAAAACAGTTACAGATTTTATGAGGCTGCATTCCGACCGTTTTTCTTGCACTGAGATGCCTTTGGAGGCTGAACAGTGGTTGATCCGGACTGAGCGCTTGTTGTTAGCGGCTCGTGTTGCTGAGGCTGATCGGGTGGATGTGGTTTCCATCCAGCTGGTGGATTTGGCTCATATCTAATGGATGGCGAAGTCTGAGCGTCTTGAAAGGCCTATTGCTTGGGCTACTTTTACTCGAGGATTCTTGGAGAAGTTCTTCCCCAGTAGTACTCGAGTTGAGATGGAACAGCAATTCCTGGCCCTAAAACAGGTTAAGTCATTATTCTATTTTGAATTTTGTTACACAATTGTTCATGCAATGTTGAAACATGAACTTTCTTACAATAGGGTTCCAGGTCAGTGGATGAGTACACAGCTGAGTTTACAAGACTTAGCCGCTTCGCTGCCGTTCTTGTGGTAACTGAAGAGGATAGGGCTCATAGATTCACAAATGGGCTTGGGTAGGATATCAAGAGGCATCTTGTCTCTCTTCGCTTGCGTACTTATACTGAGGCTCTTGAGGCAGCCCGAGCTCAGGAGCAAGCTCGTGGTGGTTCATCTTCGTCTCAGCAGACTGTTCCCGCTGTTGTAGCTAGGCCTTCCGTTGGTCCTGTTCGGAGGTCTGGGTATGCCCATCCTGTCAGGGCAGCTCCGTATCCTTCTGCTGGATTTCCGAAGGGCGGTTTCTGCAATTTTTGCCAGATCCCTGGGCATGAACACAAGAACTATTTTCATGGCTCTCGCCGATGCTTTAGGTGTGGCTCTACTGATCATACAGTGCGAGACTGCCCGCAGGAGCCAGGGGTCCTGTTCAGCAGGCAGCTCCAGCTCATGGTCTGGTTAGGCCACCGCTTCCTCCTCAGTGCCAGATTTTCGGTCAGAGGGCTGCTATTCTGAGGGGAGGTCCAGCTTTCAACTTGACTGCTGCTGATGCTGAGATAGCAGAAGGAGTTGTGGCAGGTATATTTTGTTTTGTTGTTTTGATGTTTTGTTTCTCTTTTGTTTTCTTTCTTTTGGGCTTGCTTTGCTTCTTTATGTTATCTTTCTACATTGTTTTTTTTTCCTTACCCTTAACTGTCTATACTTTCTCCTTGTCTTTGATTCCTTTTAGGTATCATCCTTGTTTGCTCTTTT
The DNA here is from genome assembly GCA_017893485.1 of Hemerocallis citrina. Lineage (NCBI taxonomy): Eukaryota > Viridiplantae > Streptophyta > Magnoliopsida > Asparagales > Asphodelaceae > Hemerocallis > Hemerocallis citrina. The sequence continues at coordinate 97,391,846 of CM030367.1, forward strand.
CCTGCCCATGTTCTTTTTGATTCTGGGGCAACCTATTCTTTTGTCTTCTCTCGATTTGTCGCTCGCCATCAGTTAGAGTACAGCAACATGTCAGAGGCTTGGAACATTGTGACAGGTGGTGGAGTTGTCACTTATTCCCGTGAGTACAGGCAATGTCCCGTTGTTATTGGAAATGCAGATTTCAAAGCCAACCTGATTATAATTGGAAATTCAGGATTAGATGTCATTCTCGGTATGGATTGGTTGGGGGAAGCCCGTGCCATTATTGATTGTCGTGCCAAGAAAGTTGTCTTCAGAATTCCAGATCGAGCAGAATTTGAGTTCCATGCCGGGGAGTCTTCCCTTGGCCGAGCAAAGACTGTAGTTGAACAGGTGGATTGTGCGATGGAATTGCACTCAGGTTGTGAGGTTGTGCCTCTAGTAGTTCGGGATTTCTTGGATGTTTTTCCAGATGAGTTGCCTGGCTTATCCCCTGATAGGGAATTGGAATTCGGTATTGATGTTCAGCCTGGAATAGCGCCAATATCGAAGAGTCCCTACAGGATGGCACCGGTTGAGCTAGTAGAGCTTAAGGTGAAGATTCAGCAGTTGCTTGATTTGGGTTTCATCAGACCTAGTGTTTTGCCTTGGGGTGCTCCAGTCCTTTTTGTCGAGAAGAAGGATGGTAGTCACCGACTGTGCATAGATTATCGGAAACTGAACAGAGTTACTGTGAAGAATCGGTATCTGTTTCCCAGGATCGATGATTTGTTTGATCAGTTAAGTGGGGCTGCTGTTTTCTCAAAGTTGGATCTTCGTTCTGGGTATCACCAAGTCAAGGTGAAGGCTGTAGATATACAGAAGACTGCTTTCAGGACTAGATACGGGCACTATAAGTATCTTGTGATGTCGTTCGGGGTCACGAATGTGCGGGCTGTATTCATGAGTCTTATGAATCGGATTTTCTCTCAATACTTGGATAGATTTGTGGTGGTCTTCATTGATGATATTTTGATATATTCTCCGAATCGGAAAGACCATACTGAGCATCTTAGAGTGGTTCTGCAGACTTTGAGAGAGAATCAGCTCTATGGGAAACTCAGCAAGTGTGAGTTTTGGCTCGACAGGGTTTCTTTCTTGGGGCACATTATTTCTGGCGATGGTGTTTCTATGGATCCGGCCAAGGTTGAGGCTGTGAAGGATTGGACTATTCCTAAGTCAGTTTTAGAGGTCAGGAGTTTCTTTGGTTTGGTTGGCTATTATCGGGAGTTCATCCATGATTTTTCGAAAATAGCAGGACCGTTGACTAAATTGACTGGGAAGGATCATAGGTTTTGTTGGTCTGATGAGTGCAATGAGGCTTTTGTTGAGTTGAAGAACAGATTGACATCAGCGCCTGTGTTGACTATTCCAGATGGTTCAAGCAGATTTGTAATTCACTGTGATGCTTCTGGTAAGGGTCTTGGAGCAGTTCTTATGCAGAAGGGCCGTGTTGTTGCGTATGCATCGAGACAGTTGAGGCTGCATGAGAAGAACTATCCTACTCATTACTTGAAGTTAGCAGCAGTGATTCATGCTTTGAAGCTGTAGAGACATTATTTACTTGGAGATCGAGTGGAGATCTTTACAGACCACAAAAGTCTCAAGTACGTGTTCACCTAGAAGGAGTTAAACATGAGGCAAAGGCATTAGTTGGAACTTATGGTCGATTATGACATCAGTTTGCAATACCATCCTGGTAAAGTAAACTTGGTGCCTGATGCTTTGAGCAGGAGACTAGCAGTTATGATTCTTACTCAGAAGAGTGATCTCATTGAGCAGATAAGGAGGTTGGAGTTGGATGTTGTGTTGCCGAATTCTGGTCGGAGTTGTTTGGCACTCTAGCTGCAGTCGTCTCTTGTTGAGCAGATTAAAGAGGCGCAAGCTGGTGATGCACAGTTGCAGGATTTCGAGCTGAGGTTGAGTCTGGGACCAGGACGAACATGGGTATTCATGCAGATGGTTCGCTTCATTTTGGTTCCCAGTTGTGTGTCCCTAAGGGCGAAGTTCGTCAGAGGTTGCTTGAAGAAACTCATCAGTCTTCGTATTCTATCCATCCCAGCGGTACTAAGATGTATCGGGATTTGAAGCTTCATTTCTGGTGGCATGGTATGAAGAGGGCTGTGGCTCGGTTTGTGGCTCAGTGTTTGATCTGTCAACAGGTTGAGGCAGAGCATCAGAGAACCACTGGACTTCTTCAACCGCTTCCTATTCCAGAGTGGAAGTGGGAACATATCACTATGGATTTTGTGACCGCTTTGCCGAGGAGTCCTAAGGGTCATAATGCTATCTGGGTGATTGTCGACCATTTGACGAAGAGTGCTCACTTCATTCCCTTTCGTGTCGGGCAGTCTACTGAGAGCCTAGCTGAGAGGTATATGCAAGAGATTGTTAGACTTTATGGGGTTCCAGTCAGTATTATATCCGACAGGGATACGAGATTCAGATCTCAGTTCTGGGAGAGTCTTCAGAACAGTTTGGGGAGTAAATTAAAGTACAGCTCAGCTTTTCATCCCCAGACTGATGGACAGTCAGAGCGGACTATTCAGATTCTTGAGGTCATGTTGAGGTCCTGTATGCTTCAGTTTGGTGGATCTGGGAGGACCATTTGCATCTCGTAGAGTTCTCGTACAATAACAGCTTTCATGCCAGTATTAAAGCTACTCCATTCGAGGTACTCTATGGGTGGAAGTGCAGATCGCCAGTGTGCTGAGATGACATTGGTGAGAGGAAGTTGTTGGGTCCGGAGTTGATCTCCAAGACAGTGGATGTTGTGGTTCAGTCAGGAAGCATTTGCAGGCAGCTCAGGATCGGCAGAAGCGATGGGCTGATGTCCATCGGAGGGCTTTGGAGATTGTTGTTGGTGACCATGTTTTCCTTAAGGTATTGCCGTGGCACGGTGTCATTCGGTTCGGTGGTGGGGGCAAGCTTAGCTTGAGGTTTATTGGACCGTTTGAGATTTTGGAGCGAGTAGGCAAGGTGGCCTATCGTCTCGCATTGCCGATGGGCTGATGTCCATCGGAAGGCTTTGGAGTTTGTTGTTGGTGACCATGTTTTCCTTAAGGTATCGCCGTGGCGCAGTGTCATTCGGTTCGGTGGTGGGGGCAAGCTTAACCCGAGGTTTATTGGACTGTTTGAGATTTTGGAGCGAGTAGGCAAGGTGGTCTATCGTCTCGCATTGCCACCAGCTTTATCAAGAGTGCACGATGTTTTCCATGTCTCGCAACTCAGGAGATATATCCGAGATGAGAGCCACGTGATCGACTATTCTGAGTTGACCGTTCGGCCGGATTTGACTTGTGAGATTCTGCCAGTTGCTATTGTGGATCGGCAGGAGAAAATGCTTAAGAACAAGGTCATCAAGTTGGTTCGTGTTGCTTGGAATCCTCACTCGCCTGGTGAGTCGACTTGGGAGCTGGAGGAGGAGATTCAGCAGAAGTTTCCTCATTTGTTTGAGTAGTTTTGTTTTGTTCTTTTTTTTCTTTTGGGGGTTACCCTATGTATCTTCTTTTTGAATTTCAAGGATGAAACTCTTTCTGTTAAGTGGGTAGAATTGTAACTCCTGTTTTTCATTTTGTGTATTTTGGGGTATTTTTCTTTTCTTGGTTATTGTACTCTCTCTTTTTTTTTAACTGTATATTGGAGTTTGATTTCAATATACATTCATTCATTTCATTTTGAGCTCCTTGTGTTGATTTTGTTCGTCTTTTGTTTCGTTCTTCGTCAATTATTGTTTTTCTTTCTTTTGGTTCTTGTCCTATTTATTTTTGTTTTTGGGGTGCATGTGGTGGTGATCGGTTGCTCATCCTACTCCCAATCTTATTGTTTGATCCCTAATAGATTTACCAAAGCTAAATTAAACTCAATTCTATTTTGAATCCTATGCAATTAATCCATAACAATACCCATTAAACAATCCTATTACTACTCCTAATTACCCACAACCCAATTACCCAATAACCCTAATCCCCTCGTATATATATAACCCTCTCTCCCCTCAAACCCTAACCCTAACACCTAAACCCTAGTCCCCATCCTATATCCCCCGGCCTCTCCCTTGCTTGCGTCGTACACACCCGACGCTAGCCCCAGGCCAGCACCCGACCCCCCTTTCCTCCCGACTGCACCTTGGCAGAGCACACCCCTCCTCATCCCGATCTCCATCCGACCTTCCACCACCACCATACTCCCTCTCATCCCCTCCCCGATCATCTCTTTCCCCCTTGGCCGACCAACCTTCCAAGCCTCAAGCACCGCCATTCATATATCTCTCTTTTGTGGGTTTTCTCTTCTCTTGCTTTGAGAAGCATGCCGTGTGTTCATGCTATTGTTCGTGGGTTCGTTGCTCTTGATTTGTGGATCTCTTGTTCGTGGATTTTCGTTTGTTGCCCGGAAATCTGTTTCCATTATTCTTGGAGTTCGTTTCGTCTCGGTTAAGGCAAGTAACTTGTACTCCAATCCCTTTGTTTGATACAAGTCAAAAATACTACCTATAGTGTAGTTAGGTTCTAGAAACACCTCGAGTGTGTGTTATCTTTGATGGGTTTTGTCTCTATTGTGAAAACTTGACCATAGTTGCCTCATGACACAATCTTGACATGAATTAACTTAGGTTTTGCCCGTTCTTGATTTGATCATGTATGTGGAATTTTTGTGAGAATTCGGGTATTTGTTGGGATCCTTGTGATAGCCTTACTTTAGATATGTGAATTACCCTATTTTATGTTGTTTGGACACTTAGTAAACTCGATTTCATGTTTGGTTATGTTTTGAACAAGTTTTGTATGATATATGTTGAGTTGTCGTTAAAGGAAAAAAATCTGTATTTTGTCGCTGATCTGTTTTGTTTGCTGTTTTGGACTATCTTGAAATCAGTAACTTAATTTCGGTATGAGTTTTAGAGGATTTCATCTATTTACGAACCCCTCTGACCTTGCTCGATTTCGTTTTCGTATGAGTGACTTATGACTGTTTTACTACATAGATGTATTATGTTTCCAGATTTCGTTTCTCGACGATTTTGTTGATTAAATTATTTTGTTAATTGTGCTACACATATTATTTTGATCTGAAACTTTGGTCAGTTTTTCTATACTTGTTTCTGAAATATGAAAGTTAGTTTATTTTATCTATTTTCATCTCCCTTTGGCGAATTTGGATTTCGTTTCACGGCTTGCGAGATATTTCAGTTTTCGTACGGCAGTGTTGGGAATTCCAGATTTGCCAGACTATCATTTCTTGATATTTTCTTATTTTTGATGGTTGAACTAATTTTACTGGAATATTATGAAACTTTATATTTTGATTCTAGACATATAGGAGAATACTCCAGATTTCTCTTGGATTTATTTGAGAAGTTTTAATGGTGTTTTTCTGACTGAGAATTCGTTTTACTGATTTCTGGCTGAACGTGTTTTCTGAATTCAAACCTGTTTTGAGCTATGATGCTGTGAATTACGATATGGCTTATTTATATTCTCTGGATTTGGTTGGGAGTCTATTCTCCAGATTCTTCGACGGATCCAGATTTGCATTTCTGTAGCGACGAGAATCACTGTTTTAGTACTGTACTGTCTTACTGTCCTGAATATGAACATACACTGTTGTGCTCGTTTATGTGACTGTATGATATCTATGCATGTTTATTTGTTTCCCTGAACCTAATACTGATTATACCATGTTAGTTTGACACTATTCCATACACATTCATGCCTATTTGATGACCATAATAAAAGTAACCAAGCCGGGGTTTAAGGGAAAGATCTAGTAGTGGAAAAGCATAGAAATGTGTACTTAGAAGGGGGCACGTGTTTCCTATCTGATTATCTGTTTTCTGTTATGAGATCATGCAAGATTTTGATTATCTGATTCCTGACTACATACTTCCTTATGAGAGGGTATACTCAGAAGGGGGACAGTGATCCCATCTGTTACCCAACTACATACTTCTTACATAAGGGTGTACTTGGAGAGGACTTAGTCCTATCTGTTGCATGATCGTCTGTTATCTGTCTGTCTGGTTCTGTTATCTGATATCTGTCTGAACCCTGAGTACACGGCCCTATATGATCCCCTACGAAATCTACAAACGTAACTGTTTTGAATGTAGCAACTATGTGATAAAAGGATGGCACATGAGGTGCTACCTAGTTAGTAATTAATACAAGACTTATAAAAATCTGAATCTGTATCTGTATCTGAAATCTGAATCTGAATCTGTTATATGTATCTGGCTATCTGTTATCTGATCGTCTGATTACTTGTTATCTGTCTGATATTATCACTTGACACTATTATTTGATACTATCTGTATATCTGTCTGCATGCTATTTGACTTTTGACACTTGACACATGTTAGTATACCATGCTAGGTCTGTTTCTGCTATTATTTAGATTTGTTTAGTTTCCCCATATACTTGTATCCTACATTATAAGTGGCCCGTAACTTGCAATTAACAAGTACTTGTTTTCTTTTTCCTTCTCCTGCAAATTACTAATTGTAGATCAGGATGGTCAGCTACCAGATGGTATTGGCGAGATGATTTATTAGTGCTGGATTTTCTGCTTTATTATTATTATTATTTGTTGCTTGAACTTGAATAAAATGTACTTGATTACTTGAATATTTATTTGTATTTAGGCGATGTGACCCAGGATATTTGACTTGTTCAGAATTTGATTATTTGAGATTATTATATTTGGTTTCAAGTAATTTCTGTTGGTATCTTGCTTCAATTGTGCATGTCTGATTGTATTTTTTGCTTCCGACTCTGATTATCTTGTGAAATGTGTAAAGATTCTTGAACAGCTTATGGATGATGAAAATCATTCGCTGGGCTTTTATCGCATATCCGTATTCCATATTTCTTTTCGGGAAGCGGGGCATGACATTAATATTCAAATATCACTGCTTTCAACTGAGGCCGTGGATTAGCGACCTCAGTTGAATTGAAGTCGTTATCCCCACTAGCGACCTCAATTGGGGAAGATTTCTACTTGCACTCTGTTAGCTCTCTGTTAGTTTTGCAAAAAAGTCACACAACAAAGATCGCTAATGGGAATAGCCGTATCAACTATACTGAAGTCGCTATTCTCAATAGCGACCTTAGTTCGGGAGGATTTCTCCTTGCTCTATGTTAGCTCTTTGTTTGATTTGAAAAAAAAAATTAAAATCAGACAACAAAGGTCGCTAGTGGGAATAGCGGTTTCAACTATACTATAGTCCCTATTCCCACTAGCGACCTCAATTGGGAGGATTTCTCCTTACTCTCTGTTAGATTTGCAAAAAAAATCACATAACTAAGGTCGTTAGTGAGAATAGTGGTTTCAACTCTACTGAAGTCGCTATTCTCAATAGCAACCTCGGTTGGGGAGAATTTCTCTTTACTCTCTGTTAGATTTGCAAAAAAAGTCATACACAACTAAGATCCTTAGTGGGAATAGCGGTTTCAACTGTACTGTAGTCGTTATTCTCACTAGTGACCTTAGTTGTGTGATTTTTTTCCAAATCTAATAATGGGCGAGGAGAAATCCTCCCAACTGAGGTCGCTAGTGGGAATAACAATTTTTTTTAAATTGTGGTCGGTAGTGAGATTAGCAGCCTCAGTTGAAAGCAGTGATATTTGAAAATTAAATAGCATTGCTTCTCTGTTTACAACTCAAACGACCTTCGACAATCAGCATATACAATCAATATCACAAAATATCAATGAATTTCATAAACCAACAAATTATAATATCCATCTACATCATAAATTCGGCAACGATGCTTGTTGTGTCCTCTTTCACTGCATGTTGCGCAAGTTAGCCTTGTGCACGAGCCATTTCTGACGTCCATGTCATTGCGAATGCGCGTAGTTCTCGGCCGAACTTTCCGATATCTTTTAAGTCTCGCATTAGTTATGAATGTTGGTCCAAGTTGGACAGGTCAATATGCATGGTCTTGCGTAGCACAAAATGTGGGCATCCAAGTAAATGCTAAGAAATTTGTAGAATAGAATGGGCCAACATAAGGTCGGTAATCAGTAGCCCGAGCTGCACAAGCCACCAGTACATGAGAACTTGGAATGTGGTAGAGCAGAAATTTCTTACAAGTTAAGTGCACGCTCCCAAGTCAACAGTATGCAGATTTCCACACTTTTGCTAGCCATCTGCAACTCAAATATATTTACTTACTTGAAATACGCTAGGATTATGATGAAACATTATAGCCTGATGGATATTAGCTCTCTTACGTCGTACATTTAGAACTTCTTGAACTTGCGGCGCCCTAAATCTTCCATTCACCTATAACCTTCTATGCCAATTGATGACGTTCGGTAAAGTAAGAATTGAGACAATAGAATATCATCTCAACAATTGCCATCATGGGCAAACTATGAACCCCCTTCAAAGCAGAATTGAAAATTTCTGATAAATTCGTAGTCATTATGCCATATCGACGTCCTATATCTGTAGCAAGTGCCCACTTCTCAATTAGTTTCTCCTTGAGCCAACTAACAGCCTCAATTTTTACCATTTCAATCTCTACCATTTTTTCTCGAACTTTTTCGGTTGATTTTGACATGCAACTACCTTCATCTTATTCCTCAAAGCCTTGTTACTGAACTTTCTAAAAAAATTGGTAGCAAAATGCTGCATACAATAACGATGATATGCATGTGGCTCACTCCATGATCTGTTTTCTAGCTCCATGCACGACAAAATATCTGCACGACGATCAGAAATAATACATAACCCTTAGCGATCGGTGACAAAGTATTGAATACAACTCATGAACCAAGTCCAACTTTATATATTCTCTCCATCTACTACTGCACAAGAAAATGGAAATAGCCGATCATTTGCATCGAGCGAAACAACTATCAATAAACATCCTTTATATTTTCTATACAAATGAGTTCCATCAATACTAATAACCGGTCTGCAAGACTTAAATCCTTCAATCAAAGCCCCAAATGCCCAAAATACGCCCTTGAAAGCTTCCTTATCAGGACCGGATGCAACCTTATCCCAATGGACATAAGTGCCTAGATTTGATGCTTGTAGTGCTAATAAAACAGCTTGCAGCTTCGTATACGCTTCCTCAAACCCTCTGAACAACCTTTCAATAACTTTTTGTTTTGCTCGCCAAGCCTTCTGGTAAGAAATCTTATAACTGCATTGAAGCATGACTATCTCGGTAATTACCTTTAGTGTTAATCCTAACTGTGTCTTCACAAGAATCAAAATCAAATTGGAAACCATCTTAGAATCAACTTTCATGTGGTCTTGATTCAATGTGGGACTGAGACATGTATGTGGCCTTTGCAATTTCTTCACTGTGAAATTTATCTGGTCTTTTGGAATGATTGCATGAAATCTCCATAGACAACCCGCCTCTACCACATCGGGATTTGCTGCCCACTCATCTTTTGTACGAACCTTTAGTGCCAATTGACATTTTACGAAATATACACTTTTGATTGATTTCCTTTGATGAATTATCAGTGTTCCTTGCTGGAGAACATATTCACCGCATGTTGCACATTATCTTTGGTTAGAAACTTCTGTCCAATGTACAATTCACCTACGTTGGATGAGCCAAATGACTCTTGATATACCCCCGCATGTTAACCCAGTCAATTGATTCAACCTGAGGTACAGTTGCACTCGAGAATTGAGTCAGGGGGACCGCACGTTGGACATCATTTTGCAAGTCTTCAACATCATTAACGTTATCATCTATATGCACATCTTCTTCATCATCATCTTCCACATCTTCCACGTCTTTTTCATCTTCTTCATCTTCTAATAACTCATTGTAAACAGTAGCATGATCGAAAGACAGAATAATGTTTTCATTATCAACAAGAGCGCGTATCAAACTAGAAGGATGTGGCAACTCATATTCTGTGGAATTTGGTCATGTTAGAACTGTGAATATGTCTTGTGGAGGCGACAGACTTGCATGTGATTCAGGAGGATGATTGTGACTCATCTCACCGGTCGGCACTTTGCATACGTGGCTTGAAATATGAATAACATGTGGTCGACCATCAAGAATCTTGATTTGTTCTATATATAACTCCAATGCAGTCTAGCCGGAGTTCGGATAAAGTGATCTTGCGGTCATGGCAATAAGGGCATCATCATCAATTATAGGCACTGCCATGAAATATTGTCATTTTCCTTTTCTAGCTGCATACGAGCTAAAATTTTAACACTCCATTCACCTCTATCCCAGTTAGTTAATTCGTAGACCTTCTCTACTAGTTCATGCTTTGCGCCTGATACATTTTTTAGTTTTATTTTTAAAAATTGCACGGACGCAAGATGGTCTTGAGTCTGATACAATTTGTTATTTTTAAATTTTAAAAAAATGCATGGACGATCTTGTGTCTGATACAATTTTTTATTTTTTTTTAAAAAATTGCACAGAGGCAAGTGTAACACCCCGAATTCATATAAGCCTGAATTCGAAGTTCCACAGGATCTTTACACTTCACTCCGTACAATTTTACAAGGAATTAAAATTTTTTTATACAACAATGTTTTACATCAACGCAGCGGAATTATAAATTACAGCATGATACATGAGTTTAATAACTTGAATATTTCTTTAAGCATCATTCATCCTTTAGTCTTGTCATTCACTTTATCTTGCATATAAACTGTGGGCACGTCATTCACATACAACTAATGTTATGATATAATACATCAATTTCTCTTACTAAGAAAGCACACACTTGTCACAAACAAAGCTAAGGGGGCTATCTTATTTATGTCGTGTGTGAATGTGCACTTAGTCCTTAATGCTGTTATTTATGTTTAATGACACTAATGTGCACTTGTTCGGATTCTATGCATCTCATACTACATAGGTCCGAGGGCAAGCCCTTAATCGTTCTTCATCTTTAGGGTTGATTCCCTTGCCATGAGTTAAACTACTACAGTAACTACGGTAAGTATTCTAGATGTCCTATGAATTACGAGCCCATGCTCAGACGGCCTGGAGGGGAATCCCACGTCATGACATGACGCATCATGCAGACAACCTATGGACAATTCGCCTTCGTCATGGAACGATGGCACTACGTAGTCACCAACACCCACCCCACAAGCGTCGCCACGGTCCCGATAATTCTGGATATGTATCCACGCCATGACATGACGCATCATGCAGGCAGCCTGTGAATACTCTCACATCGTAGATCCGAGGCCCTCATACTTGTGTTTTTCTCTTACTTTCATCACATCTCCACTATGTGTCTAATCCTTAGATAATTAAATCATGAATAGAATTAATACTCTAGAATTAGCGTTACCTCTACATCAGTCTTAAACATCAATCATTAACCATGACCCAATCTTGGCCTTTTATCATCACATTTCTCTTTCAAAATTTCATTCATGCCGATCGATATAAGGACTTAGCTAAACTCTAGTATCAAACTCGTTTCATGTTCATCAAAATGAGATTTCATATTCACAAATTCTATATTTCATCAAAATTCTTTTACTTCATTTCCATGCACAATTGCATAGTTTTAAACAACAATCTCATATTTAATCTTACTCAATTTTTCCATGTCAAATATCTCATTTTAGATCTCTTACGAAAATTCTTTATATTAAAAATATTCCCTTTCTTTAATTAACCAAGATCATATTCTAAGAAATTTTATCAAGTTCTTTTTCTCAAAATTACTTTTCATGAAGTCTATGTATTTTCATAAGTCAAATATTGTAGAATTAATTTTCATGAAGTCTATGTATTTTTAGAAGAATTCTAGTATTTTTTTTCTCAATTTTTTAAACACTTAAGAATACTCAAAAAAGTGAAATAAGTTAAAAAAATCAAAACTCACAATAAAAGGACAAAGGCCGGATTCGAACCCAAACCAAACCCCCCGCCAGTGAACAGTAACCGACCCAAAGTGCATCTGATGTTGAATTTTTGCAAGTGTACAAAATCGCACAAGTAATATAGATAGATGAGTAGAGTGTCGAACCCACAGGGACTAGATATTTTACTGAGTACCGATATCGCTAGATGAATCACTATTTGGAAGATCAAATTTAATTAGGGATAATAAAACAACTAAATTACTCTAATCTAATTAAAACTAACTAAATTGGTGAAGAGGGAGAGGGCTGTGAAACGATGAAGCACTTGTACTTTGTTCAATGATAAAATTAGTTCTAGGGCTCTTGGTTCACCTCGTTTATCACACACACAAATTATAATTCCTTATAAATAAAAATATTATCTTTCCCAATTGTAGACCAAAATCCTAGAGATATTAACCACTCTATCCACGTAGTCTAAAAATTATTTTCAACTAATCATTCGCCTATCCATCAAATTATTAATTGAAAAATTGGATTTCTTAACGGTCACGTCCTCCAATATACGGTGTTAATTTTTATTAATCACAAATAACCTGTTCGGTCTCTTTATGATTTGAAAAATCATACAAATGTCTATCCACCATGTTGTACGCATAAATAATAAAAATTAAAACACAGCTAGGAAAAATAGAGTAATGATAAGGAATTAAAATTTGTGTTCTACAAAACTCGGCTACATCTTAGCCTCTAGAACAATAAATTCAGTTCATATTCATTTGTTTGGAATTGCATAGTAAAATTTAGAGAAGAAGATGAGATACAAAAATTTAATAATAAAAAAAAATTAATGCAAACCCCCGTTCTGTTGCAAAATCTGAACCCAGAAAATCGCCACGTCAGCGTTCAGACCTGTCACGCCTGTGCTTCGTCCAATGGCTTCTTCAAAAGTGTGTGGGTCCTCTCGGACTCTGCGCTGTCAGCAGTGGTCTTTTTCGTCGTTTTCCGCGCCAGGTGGATGCACGCCAGCACGTGCAGCTGCTCCTGCTTTGTCTGCTTCAGTTTTTGCACGCGAGAGGAGAAGAACAACTCGCCACGTCAGCCAATCCGAGTCCCCTGACCGCGGTCACGTCGATGTCTGCTGGTGTTGTTTGATATGCGTGCGTATGTGCTGCTTCTCTTGTTTGATGTGCCGCAAGAACAGAGAAAGAGAGGAGCTCTGGTCTCTCTCTCTTCCTTTGTTTTTATTTGTTTATTTGTTTATGAGTAGTTGTAGCCGTCACCTCTTACCCTTCTTCTCTCTCCTTTGCTTTGTATTTATAGAGAACGGGAAGGAATTAGGGTTTTCACTTTTTGCAGAAAAGTCCTCTTTCTTTATTTCCTTTCTTTTTAATCCAGAATTTTATTTATTTCTCTTTCTTTCTTTTCTTCCTTTTCTGCCCACCACGTGCTGCTGCATACACAAAATAATACCAGAAATTAGGATTTTTAAATAAAATAACATTAATTAGTTTAAAATTATTAAACTAACTACAAATCATATTAGCGTATAAAAATCCTTTTAAAATTATTTGTCGCACTTTTAACTCAACAAAACAATAATAATTGATAAATCCATTATTCTACTTTGTTTGTTGATTTTTTTCCACAATTCTTTACTTTTTGCATCAAAAATATTATTTCTTCAAAAATAATTAATTAAATGAAATCATATAGAAATAAGATGAATTATAGACAATATCAGCGAAAACAAGCAATTTTAATTGGTAAATGAGTACAAATATTTGTATATAAATTAGACACATCAAATACCCCCAAACTTAAGATTTTGCTTGTCCTCGAGCAAAAAGTAGAATCATGAACAAGGGAATATTAATAGTAGACTCGACCCATCACACCAAGAATTCTCATCATGCAAGCATCAAAATTTCAATTAAAAATATAAACAATTGCAAATAAAGTAAACCTAAGCATACCCACTTTCTCCAGTACAATTATTTATTCATAATTCCCAACCCAATCGCATTTGTCATGCAATTAATGTAATTGTAGTATGCAACAACTTAATCTGTGATTATCCCTTCTCTCTACTACAAACCGAGTAGCAAACTAGAGGTTTTTTTTTTTTTTTTTTTTTTTTTTTTTTTTATTTTTTTTAAGTTGTCACTTGCCTTTTGACGCAAATGTAAAACATTTGTGATGAATTCACCCGGTTACTCAACAAGTCACAAACTTAAAGTGCTTTGCATACTCATATTTCAAGTTGCTGTTCTACGTAAGTGTAGACATTTGTGATGAATACCCCTAGTTACTAAGCAACTCAAAACATTGGAGTAGATTGACTTTATTCATAAACACATTTTTTTTTCCTTTCATTATTACTCTATTTACTTAAACTCTGTTTAGGACTAGATCAAAGGGGATAATCACGAGAAAAAGCATCACATTTGTCTTTTATGTATAATAGCATGACCCATACAATTTTGTAAGAAATTTTGAAACTCAATAATCCTAAAGTAAATAAGTATGCTTAATATTGCTTTATAAAAAAAATTGTTTATACCAAAAAAAAATTTGTTTCAATGCTTATCACACTAAAGAACTCAAAAGGTGTAATGGTGAGCCTAATTGAAATCCTTTTAAAATTTTGTTTTTCTTTTCTAAAATAATAAAAATAAAAATAAATTTGTAAACCTTCCACCCAAACTTGAATATCACATTTTCCTCAATGGGAAAGAAAAAGAAAAACAAAAAGAATGCAAAAGTTTAGAATTTCTCCCCTGATTCGTCTTTAAATTTCTGCACGCGCAGCGTTCAGTATTTTGGCGATATCGGGAGCTGTAGATGTCCAAATGGGCTGAAATTTTTTTTGCTGGAAAGCTAAGAAGATAGGCTACAACTTCGCTTTGAATCACTTTTCCAGATTTTGACTCCAAACTGCTCAAAAACAGCCATCAATGCATGTGTTCAAAACAGCTCCGCCCGGCGACTTCCAAAATTTATGCAATCCTACAAGATAAAATCAGAAATTAAAATAAAATAAACTAAAAGATAAATCAAAACTAAATGCAATAAAATAAAACATGGGTTGGCTCCCAAGAAGCGCTAAGTTTTAAGTCTTCAGCCAGACATGGGGGTGAGATGGTTATGTAACGCCAAGATCCAACAACATTAAAACATCCTTTCTAATTTTTCTCTTCAGGTGTGGATCAGGTTCAAGCTCCAATTTGAGGCATTTCCTTCTCGATGATGATGTCTTTGATTCCCCCACCTCTTTGAATTTTTGCTGTAAAAATGAATAAATAGAAGGTTCAGCATCCATGTACATAACATGTTCAAAAATATTTTCTTTTTCAGGTTCAAAATTTGTTGAATTCGTTGGACATACTTTAATTGGTGATTTTTCATTTTCAGCCTTATGATTCTCGCCCACAATTAAATGAGTTTCACTTACTTGAATGGATGACTGTTCTTCAGGAGGAATCTTTATGGAATTAAAAATGTTATACATTACTTGCTCATGCTGAATTTGTTCCTCCACAATTTGTTCAATCTCACTTTGCTTTTCAACCACATTCTGTTCGCCATTTTCTTCTTGTGGTTGTTCAATTGTTCTCCCGCTTCCTAGTGTTATAGCCTCGACATGCTCCTTGGGATGGACAACTGTATTACTTGGTAATGTTCCTGCAGTTTTTTGGTTAAGAATATTTGAAATTTGACTAATTTGTACCTCAAGATTGTGAATGGAAGCCGAAGTTGAATTTGCAATATTTTGGATAGCCAAATCTGTCTTTTGTATGTATTGTTCTGCCCTTTGCTTGTAGTGCATAAACATATCTTCAAGCGTCGGCTTCTTTTCTTGCTGTGGAAAATTTTGAGGTGGTATAACTGCTCCTTGATTGTAGTTCCATGGATAATTGGGGGTGTTTCTCCATTCTTGATTGTATGTGCTTGCATAAGGATTGTTTTGCATTTGAAAGTTTGACACAAAATTTTCATGTTCGGCATTTGATGGAGCAAAAGGGTTCCCCACTTGACAATCTGCACTTGAATGATTTCCTGCACAAAGATCACAAATCATATTAGAATGAATAGCATGAAAATTCATATTTTCTACTTGTTTAGATAAAATATCATTTTTTGCATTTAAAGTAGAAAAAGGATCAAGTTCAAAAACTCCAGCCACTTTTTTTGGCATTGCTCTCTCTGAAGACCACTGATAATGATTTAATGCCATCTCCTCTAAAAGATCATAAGCTGTTGTGTAAGTTTTGCTCATTAGTGCACCACCAGCTGCTGCATCAACCATAGATCTATGTGTAACTCCCAAACCATTATAGAATGTTTGCATTTGCAGCCATTTTGGTAGTTCATGATTAGAACACTTTCTTAATAACTCTTTATACCTTTCCCATGCATCATACAAAGACTCAGTCTCAAATTGAGTAAATGTGCAAATATCATTTCTTAGCTTAGCTGTCTTTGCAGGCGGAAAATACTTGGCTAGAAATTTTTGTGCAAGTCCCTCCCAAGTAGTAATACTACCTGGTGGTAGATAATGTAGCCAAGCCTTAGCCTTATCTCGTAGTGAAAAAGGAAAGTGTCTCAATCTAACGGCATCATATGATACTCCATTGTGCTTGAAAGTGTTACAAATTTCAAGAAAATCTGCAATGTGAGCGTAAGGATCCTCATGTGGTAGTCCCCAAAATTGAACAGTCTGTTGAATCAATAGAATCATTGCCGGTTTAATCTCAAAATCGTTAGCTTCAATAACCGGTTTCTTTATGCTTGACTCATAAATTGAGGGCATAGCATAGTCTCTCAAAGGCCTATTCTCATCGTTCGCCATGATAATGTACGTGTATGTCCTGAAATGTAAATGTTGAAGAGAGAAAAAAAAAAGACAAAAAATAGAAAAACTAAAAAAAATAAAATAAGAAAAATAAATAAAAGTTCAAAGTTAGTCAAGAGAAAATAAAGATGTAAAATAATAATAAAATAAAAATAATTACAAAAAATCCAAACTAGCAATAATCTAGCAATTTTCAATATCAATAAAGAATAACTAATCCCTAGCAACGGCGCCAAAAACTTGATGTTGAATTTTTGCAAGTGCACAAAATCGCACAAGTAATATAGATAGATGAGTAGAGTGTCGAACCCACAGGGACTAGATATTTTACTGAGTACCGATATCTCTAGATGAATCACTATTTGGAAGATCAAATTTAATTAAGGATAATAAAACAACTAAATTACTCTAATCTAATTAAAACTAACTAAATTGGTGAAGAGGGAGAGGGCTGTGAAACGATGAAGCACTTGTACTTTGTTCAATGATAAAATTAGTTCTAGGGCTCTTGGTTCACCTCGTTTATCACACACACAAATTATAATTTCTTATAAATAAAAATATTATCTTTCCCAATTGTAGACCAAAATCCTAGAGATATTAACCACTCTATCCACGTAGTCTAAAAATTATTTTCAACTAATCATTCGCCTATCCATCAAATTATTAATTGAAAAATTGGATTTCTTAACGGTCACGTCCTCCAATATACGGTGTTAATTTTTATTAATCACAAATAAACTGTTCAGTCTCTTTATGATTTGAAAAATCATACAAATGTCTATCCACCATGTTGTACGCATAAATAATAAAAATTAAAACACAACCAGGAAAAATAGAGTAATGATAAGGAATTAAAATTTGTGTTCTACAAAACTCGGCTACATCTTAGCCTCTAGAACAATAAATTCAGTTCATATTCATTTGTTTGGAATTGCATAGTAAAATTTAGAGAAGAAGATGAGATACAAAAATTTAATAATAAAAAAAAATTAATGCAAACCCCCGTTCTGTTGCAAAATCTGAACCCAGAAAATCGCCACGTCAGCGTTCAGACCTGTCACGCCTGTGCTTCGTCCAATGGCTTCTTCAAAAGTGTGTGGGTCCTCTCGGACTCTGCGCCGTCAGCAGTGGTCTTTTTCATCGTTTTCCGCGCCAGGTGGATGCACGCCAGCACGTGCAACTGCTCCTGCTTTGTCTGCTTCAATTTTTGCACGCGAGAGGAGAAGAACAACTCGCCACGTCAGCCAATCCGGGTCCCCTGACCGCGGTCACGTCGATGTCTGCTGGTGTTGTTTGATATGCGTGCGTATGTGCTGCTTCTCTTGTTTGATGTGCCGCAAGAACAGAGAGAGAGGAGCTCTGGTCTCTCTCTCTTCCTTTGTTTTTATTTGTTTATTTGTTTATGAGTAGTTGTAGCCGTCACCTCTTACCCTTCTTCTCTCTCCTTTGCTTTGTATTTATAGAGAACGGGAAGGAATTAGGGTTTTCACTTTTTGCAGAAAAGTCCTCTTTCTTTATTTCCTTCCTTTTTAATCCAGAATTTTATTTATTTCTCTTTCTTTCTTTTCTTCCTTTTCTGCCCACCACGTGCTGCTGCATACACAAAATAATACCAGAAATTAGGATTTTTAAATAAAATAACATTAATTAGTTTAAAATTATTAAACCAACTACAAATCATATTAGCGTATAAAAATCCTTTTAAAATTATTTGTCGCACTTTTAAATCAACAAAACAATAAAAATTGATAAATCCATTATTCTACTTTGTTTGTTGATTTTTTTCCACAATTCTTTACTTTTTGCATCAAAAATATTATTTCTTCCAAAATAATTAATTAAATGAAATCATATAGAAATAAGATGAATTATAGACAATATCAGCGAAAACAAGCAATTTTAATTGGTAAATGAGTACAAATATTTGTATATAAATTAGACACATCAGCATCCGATGACCAGAAAGGCCAGAGTGACTAACCAATATAGGGAGAGCTTAAGTTATACTTGATGTCTGGTTTCAGAACTTGATTAAAAATCAAATTTTCAGAAAAAAAGAGTCTCTTGAGAGACTCGAACCCAAGACCAGTAGCTCCGCTCAACTACAGTAACAGACCCAAAGCGCACCCTTCGACCAAAAAGGCCTGAGTGACTAACTGATATAGGGAGAGCTTAAAATACTTTTGTATTAGACTGTACTGTATCTAGTTCTTCTTTTAATCATCTCGATTTTTCTCAATTAATTTGTACTTACAAAAATCTATATCTTCTCCAGAATATATTTCTTTGAAAAACAGTAATTTATATTTTCTTAGATTGTCAAAATCTCATTTAAACACATAGTAGACTTTTTCTCTTTAGTTCTTTGAAAAAGTGGAACATTAATACATTTCGACATAGAAAAATTCCTTTTTAGATGAATCTTTTTATCAACTTATCCCTCATTTATTCACAATGTGTTTACACAATTTCTCTTCATTCTTTAATAAAAATCAAGGCCCTCAATTTAATTTTATCTTTACAACATTTTCTTGTGTTTCAAAGAGACAACATAGATGATAATCTAGTGAATATAATATTACTCATATAATGCAATTAAAACCCACTTTTTACAACTAATCAATTAATTTCACAATCCATGGATATTATCTTGCATTCTACAATTCATTCACAAGTACAATTTATCATATATTGCATTCTACAATTCATTCATAAACCCAATTTTCAAATAGTCATGATTCATTAATTCATATGTATTCTAGCATGCAAATATATTAACAAGCATCATAACAAATCCTAACTGACACATTCCAATTCATTTTACTAACTTTTCGTGTAGATAAACTAGAGTTTACTCTCTTTCTTACTAGTTTCTTCAAGCAAGTATCTGACAATTTTTCTACTTGATTCTGACATTAAAATTCTAGCATGACATCTATATTAGAAGTATGAGAAATCACTCACCTTAATGAAGAACAAAAGAAAATTCCTAAGAAACTCCTTGAATGTACGAATGTCTCCCTTCTCCTCCTAGTTTGGTGTGAATTTCGAGCTCCTCCTCCTTGCTAGTGTGAACTCGAGCCTCCCCTTGATGTGCCACCGAGCTTCTTCCTCCTCTTTATGTTTTGGTCAGTCTCTAAGTTGCAAGAGCACACAAACACACAACACTCAATCTTTTACTCACACAACTCTTTCTTTTCCTCACAATTGCTTCTTTTCTTTTCTCTTCTCTTTGAAATATTTCTAATGCAAGTAATGAAGAAGACAAGGGAGGGGTATTTATACACAACTCAAGCTCAAATGGAGGGTTGAGATGAGTTTAGATGAAAGGCTAGGATGTATTTGGGAGTTAGAAGAACTACCCACCATCACATAACCACCTCACCACTCTCTCCATCCCTCCCACTCATGAACAAGGCCGGCCAAGTCCTCTTCTCACTCAATCCACGTGCTTGTGCCATGCACATGTCACATTATGCATACTACAAATTAGTTTGTATATTAAAATATTGATTTATTTGTTACTTGATCAAGTCTACACTACAAGTTGTATTAATTATAAATAAAATTAACTAGTGGGCTAATTAGGTGGGCTAAAAACCATAGGCTCTCTAATTAAATTAATTTATTTATTTAAGTTGACTAGAATTAGACTATTCGGCCTAAATATTACAATAGGCTTTTAAAAAGAAAATAAACTATTTGTTCATGATATAAGAATAATTTTAAAGCTAAATACATATATTAAATTGCACGTGCAAAACACGTGAAAATAGAAGAAAGCTTCATATTGATTATTTGAAAAAATTCAGGATGTTACCGCAAGAGTCCGATACAATTTATAAAAAAAACAAAACACGGACGCAAGATGATATTGCGTCCGATTTTTTTTTCCCAAAAAAAAAATCATGGACACAAGATCATCTTGTTTCCTTGATTCTCTTTTTTAACCTTAATTTAATCAGAATTAAAATGTTAATTAAATCTTAGCTTAAGTTATGCATAAAAGTTAATTAAATATCATTTAATTTTTAATATGTTCGCATAATTTTTTATAGGCCTTATTCTGTAGAATATTTTCTTCACATTTGGTCAGACGCAAGATGATTTTGCGTTCCATATTTTTTAATTAAAAAAATTGGAACGGACGCAAGATCATCTTACATCCGACATTTAAAATTTTTATTTTTTTTAAAAAATTGATCATACGCAAGATCATCTTCCATCCGAGAAAAAAATAGAAACAGACGTAAGATGATTTTTCGATTCCTATATTTGGAAAGTTCCTATATCGTCTCTCAAATATAGACGTGTATTGTTACTATTTTTCCAAAATTTGGAAATATAAGGAACGACTACAGCAGCTCGTTCCCTATATTTTCCAAAATTTGGAAATATAGGGAACAACAACATATGCTCTCAAGCTGCCAAATATGAAGTGTGAAAACCTATGCGAATTCTTATGAATCAATCGTTCACAACACCTTAGCTTTTCGTTAACATATATTCGAACAAGCAATAATGCAATTTCAATATCTTGAACATTTATGTTTTCCTCTAACACACATTCAATTTATACTCGAAAAGCTAATAATTTCGCCATGCAACAATATAGTAACTATCGTTCCCGCTATTTTCAATTTTTTCTCTTTTGTAATGTTTTTATTTGCAATTGAACAAAAATCCTATTTTCTTTCTTGATTATTATTTTTTTAATTAAGACCTGTTCATAAAATTCTTCGTTCTTTTGATTGGGCTATTCTTGTTGACCCTACTGTTCTCTTATTTGATTGTGGGTATTTTGATTTAAATCCTATTGATTTTGATTTATATCTTAATTGAACCCTAAAACCCAATTCCAATTGTTCTTGACCCAAATCCGCTATTATTGGACCTTAATTCACCAACCCAGTACCCTAATTGTATCCTATAAATTCAACTCTACTGCAAATCCTAAAAATTGCACATCCTCGAAACACTAACCGCCTATTCTCTCTCCTCTCTCCTCTCTCCTCGCTGTTTCTCTCTCCCCGACTGTTTCCTGCTAAAACCAGTGAACCCACTTCCTGCTTCTTCTCCGTTCGTCCTCCGGCGCCCCTCCGGCGACCCCCAACCCCATCGCCGTCGCACTACCCCCTGACGCATGCCATCAGCACCCGACCACCCCCCGATTCCCTTCACTACTTTCCCTTTCTCGACGCCAGCACAGACCCACACCAAAACCCCACCGTCTCCGGCGACCTACCCCATCGCCGTCCTCACCGTCGATGCTCCTCCTGAGCACTTCCCACCTCGTCGGCACCCTCTCAACAGCAACCCCCAACCTTGTTGATGCTCCTCCTATCCCCACTCGACCTCGTCGTCGTTCGCCTCCACCCCACACCATTGCCCTGCGTCGATCCGTCCGCCGTGTACCCCGCCGCCGCACCTCGTCGACGCCTCCGCACCTCGTCAACGCCATCGACATCCCACCGCCGCTCAGCCCTTCTCTCTCCCTCCTGCTATAGCAGATGTTGTCTCTTTGCTGCTGCATTTGTCTTTATTGTTGCTGTTGATGCTTTGTTCCCCTTTTGTGCACGTCTTGTGCACGTGTTAATTGTGTTGGTTCGTGGGTTCATCGTCCGGAATTCTCATCTCGTTATTCTATTATATTCGAATTTATCATCTAACAGACAAGTCACCGTCCTCTTAAATTGTTAATTGTATCAAATTCAAGTTTTGTTGAAACTCTTGCAAGTAGATATCTTTGTTATCGTATTATCCATTGTTCATCTTTTCGTTGGGTCTATTGAGGATTTACATGAGCTAACCTCAATATTCCTGACAGCGTGCCACTTTTGACTCTAAAGTTTGAATCTTTCATGAGTGCATATAGAATTGATAATAGGGTTGTTCATATAATCGTCACACAAATAAATTATTGTAGAGACAATTGATAGGTTGTGTGTTGTTTGATCGGTTGATGATTGATTAATGATAAATTGATGTATGAGCGTGTTCTAATTTTATTTATCATGTTCTAACACCCATCATGTTGATTACACACTTTATTGACTAAAGAATCGATGCCCATATAGTCTAATTAATTTATTTTCAAGAAAACCACCCAAAATCCTGTATATGCTTGCTGACCTGAATGTTGACTACTGTTTTCGAACGAGTAAACGATCTTAAAATAAAATACTTTCTGAATATGAATTGTAGCCTTATCAGAACATCTTGAATTTTTGAATTCCGAGTTTTGTAACAAAAGTTATGCCCATTTTACTACAGTTGTATTTTTATTTCTAGAATTACACTTTTCAGATTTTCTTGAATTAATTATTCTTATATCGTAGTATTACATGAATTAATGAATGTATGTTGCATTGCATATTCCCAATGAGTTATTATCATCATTCTAGTCATCCTATCCATGTTATCACCCTATCGTTTCCCCTATTGATACTATTGTCCATCTAATGTCCCTAGATTGCATATTGTATTGTATTGTTGCATCGATAAAAATTGTTAACAAGTCGAGGTTTAAGGGTTGACCTATGTAGTGGACAATATGGAGAATGTACTCGGAAAGGAGCTCGTGGTTTCCCTACAATTACTGAATTACTAAATGACTGAATGACTGAATGACTGAATAACTGTATATTGTTCCATGGATACCGATACTGAATAACTGAATGACTGAATAACTGAATACTGAAGAGAACCGTTTACATCGTTTCCCGAGTACATGAACTATAGAGCCCACTACTAAGTCTAAAACGTAACTTGTTTGTATATAGCAACCATGTGGTAAATAGATGGGACGCATGAAGTGCTACATTAGTTAGGATTAAAATGATTAATAGACTTAAGGATCACACGGCATTGACACTGCATATTGTTCATCATTGTTTCTATTGATATCGAATATTGGCTAAATATTACCGTTATTGATTATTGATTTCTGTTACCGAATATTGCATCATTGTTTATAGCCATTGTACCGATTATCATGATATCAATTATTGTTATTGTCCCGTGTTATTTTTTCATATTAATCAATTGATTCGTTGTTATACCGTTATTCCATTGTTCCCTGCTTTCTTTACTTGCTGTCCATGACTTGCTCAAGGACAATTTTTCTCCTCTTTTTAGATGAAGTATTTACAGGTGTTGATGGAGAATTACCTGCTGGAATTGGAGAACAGAGATTCTGAAGATTTAATGCTTTCTAGTTGCTTATTGTTTTATTGAACTATTGTTATTTTATTGTGTTGGACTTATGACCCAGATTTGTTATTGTTTCCAGATGTTGGATTATTATTGTATTTAGATATTTCAGATTGTTTATTCCAAGTATTATTGTTTATGAAATTATTATTATTGACTGCGCAATTGTTCTGTATTGATTATATTGTTGAGTTGATCGGATAAACAGCTTATGGATGATGTTAGTCATTTGCTGGGCCAATTTTACGTGCTCGTATTCCGTATTTTTGGGAAGCGGGGCGTGACAAATATTAAATGTTATAAAAGATTTTTTTTAAAAGGTAGAGTATAGCATACCTGATATGAGGACCAAATTTGTTCGAAGGACGCCGGCAGCAGTAGCGAGAGAGAGATGATGTAAAGATGTTGAGGATCTAAGGTTTTGAAAATTGAGCTATAGAGTTTCGATATTTTGGGATTCAGAGTTGGAGTTGGGGAAGAAGAACAAGAAGAAGAAGTAAAACAAAGTTGAGAAAGAGTGTGAGAGCCCAAACTTTTATGAATAGGGTGCTACTGACGTGGTGGCTCACTCATGAAAATAGTGAATTTTTTACCGTACTAGACCACTTTTTAAAAATATTTGCATTTAAGGATCAGCTTCCAAACTATTAGTGTTCGTGGGCTACTCTACGCTACGTCAGCAGCGGCTGCTATTCCCAATAGCGGTCTCTTCATTCACTAATGGGAATAACGGCCTATGTTTTAAAAGTTTTTGAATTTTTTGTTTGTTGCTATTCTCACTAGCGACCTTAGTATATATGAGGTCACTAATGAGATTAGCGACCTCAAATGAATGTATTGACACACTTAACGATTTCTAGACAGTTTTTGTTCTTTTTGGAAAGAAAAAAGATCAAAACTGTTGTCGCTATTGGGAATAGCGACCTTAGTATATACGCGGTCGCTAATGGGATTAGTGACTTTTAATGAAATAGCGACCTCAGTTTTAAATTTTTTTCCCAAGAGAGCAAAAACTCTTTAGAAATCACTAAGTGTCTTAATACATTTATTTAAGGTCGTTAATCCCAATAACGACCTCATATATACTAAGGTCGCTATTCCCAATAGTGATCACAAATTTTTTTTTTCCAAAGAGAATAAAATCCCCCTATAAATCGCTAAGTGTCTCAATACATTCATTTGAGGTCGCTAATCCCATCAGAGATCTCATATATACTAAGGTCGCTAGTGGGAATAGCAACAACAAACAAAAAATTCAAAAAAATTTAAAACATAGGCCGCTATTATCATTAGCGACTTCGAAAATAAAGAAGCCGATATTGTAAATAGTGGCCGCTGCAGACGTGGTACAGAGTAGCTCACGAACGCTAAGGGCCAGTTCGGTTACCTTTTGAGAGCCCATTTTGTGAAAATATTTTGTCAGTTTTGCGTTTGGTTAGGGTTTCATTTTGGCATCTTTTGAGAAAACTTTTCGAACCCCCATTTTCTCTTATTCGCTTTTTCCCCCTTCCTCTCTCTTCTTTGACGCCGAATCCCCCTAATCCCCACCCTGCTCTTCTTCTCCATTGCCTTCAAATCCCTACTAGCTCCCTCCTTAAAGCTCCGATCTTTCTGCTGTTTCTCCACCGCTGCCGCCGCGTCAAAGCCCCTCCTTTCCTTACCCAGATCTGAAAGCCTCTCCTTTTCCATACCCAAAGCCGAAGACTCTTTTCTCTCCAGATCTGAAAGCCCTTCCTCTATCTTCTTTTTCCCCCTTCCTGTTTCTTCGTTGATAGCCGACTTTCCCCCCTTCTCACCCTGCACGACGCTTGGATCTATTGATGGTCTGTGAGACCAGATCTGCTTTTAGAAGAAGGTGTAATCAACAACGCTGTAGTAGAATCCAACGTCGGCTGAGGGAATCTGTCGGAGACAACTTCTTGAGGTTTGAAAAACAACAATCCAAGGTATGATTCTGATCGAATTAATTTTTTTGCTTCCAAATTAGTCTGCTATTTTGGGTCGTTTGTTATTTCCAAATTTTGTTGGAAAAAATTCCCTTTTTTTGACGAAATTTTGGCTACCGGTTTACTGATCTGAGGGAGCCTGAACAAATTTTTTGCTCCGATTATTTGGAGATGATCAGTACTGATTATCAAGTATGATTTCGATTTGTTTATTCCAAATCTAAAATTAAAAATTCTTACTTCTAATACTGGGGCTATACTCAATTGAGGCATTTTTTTGCAGCCGAATTGAATTTCAGACTGATGTGTTTTGACCCTACGGCGACGTCGCTTTTGTTAGTAGTTGAAATTGGATATTTCAATTAGACAGGATTAATGATGGTGGCTGAACTGGAATTGGAGTTTATTTTTTTAAATTTGATTTCTATTGCACTGGGGGTGGATAGTACACACCATCTACAAGTGTTGTAGTAACGCCAAATTAATACTGTTCACTGTTAATGTTTTACCAATTGATGAATGTTATTTTATATTTGATCATTAAGGGAAAGGAGATTGAGATGGAGAGTGATCTTGGGCTTTGGCCAGCATGTAATGTGCGTATATTTATTGAGGTTATGGAGGCCGAGGTTGATAGAAATAGTTTGAAAAGTGCGAAATTTGATGCAAGACAATGGTCTCAATTGATGGCTTCTTTGAACCAACAATGTAATCGTGCATACACGCTTAAACAAATAAAAGAAAAATGTGGGCGACTTAAGATGCAGTGGAGAGCGTTTCACGATTTGAACAATCAAAGCGGGATGGGTTAGGATGAAGAGAATCAGACAGTGACTTGCGAAAAAGATGTTTGGGAGGCATATGTCAAGGTTCACATATAAATTTTTTATTTTTTTAACCTACTGTGGGATTATCATCGTAATATACTTATTATTGACTTTAATACTTGTAAACTAACAACACATTAATTTATAAATAGGCACACCCCAAAGCTTCAGAATTCAAAACGAAGGGTTTGGCCAATTATGATGTGTTGACCAAAATTTTTGCTGATTCTACTGCCGAGGGTTTACTTTCTAGGGCTTCATCTCAAAGGGTATATGACTCCGATGAGGAACGAAGGGTCAACCTTGAGTTCTCCCACCCCACTCCCCCAAATGCACCACATGTAAATTTGGTTGATGATGATGATTGGGAACCAATGCATTCAGGGTCTCATAAGAGACGCTCTAGTGGGTCTAACGGTCCAGCAACAAAAAGCTCAAGAATGGATGTTGTTGTTGATGCCAATGCCGAAAAGTCTATTGCTAAAGTAGAATATTATAAGAAGAAGGCCAGCAATCTTGATCGCTTCGTCCCAGACGATCAGTCGTCCATTGACAATGCCATGTTAATACTAAATGGTTTGGATGGGCTTGATGAAGATATGATCGATGTGGCACTGGAGAACATAATTCATGACCCAAATTGGCGTAGAAGCTTTGTTCTAATGAATCCGGAGTGGAGAGTAGGGTGGTTACGCAGACTTGCGAAAAAATAATTCTAATTTATTAAATTCGATAAAAATTCATTATGTATTATTTAAATGTAGCAGTTTATTGACATATTTTTGTATTAGTAGTTGGGTGAATCTGTGTACAGGCACAATGAGTTTAAAGGGCTATGGTAACGGTTTTTAGCTTTAGCTGCACTCGCTTTCCTACATTCTTGCTGTTTTTTGAATGCTTATATTTAACTTTGGTAGGCAATAATTTTATCAGTTGGTGTTATTATTTATATGACCTCCATTATGTTCATAGAGTATTTAAAATTGATGAAGCAAATAGCTATGGCAATGTGGAATGATAGACATTGATGTAAGCATTAGCATGTACTTGATGATGATATGCTTTGTGTTGTTGTAATATATGGTTGTAAATGCAATGATCTCATTTGTAGCCCATCTATTTTGAAAGTCACGTATATTAATGATTTAAGCATGTGATCTATGATGATATATTTTGGCTGGATGCAGGTTGTGGGACACATCATGTGCCACTGAGTTTGGTTGGAAATGATGGATATGGTACATTCTGATCCAGTTTTTTATTAAATTTTGACGTTAGAAGACAACAATATATTGCTACTGTATATTCCCATTATACTGACTAAATGAATGATGTATTCAACTATGGGTGACGGATGGGGTGGGCACAAGACATTAGTAGTAGCTGGCGTGGCATTTTTAAAAAATGCAGCTCTACACTAATCATGATGATGCTACGGCTAATTAGGGATATGATGAAGATATATTCTAATCCTATATAACATTATTGGTGATACTTTTGTGATTGACTACTAGAATTCAAATTATGGATATGATGATGATATATTCTGATCCTACAGTTCTTATTTGGGATAATGACAACCTTGTTGATGTTGTCCTAAACCTACAATAGTTGTTATCTTATATTTGGAGTAATGGCAACTTTCAAAATAACCATGTTGTTACTAATATATAAACTAAAACAAAGTATCAAAGAATACAACCCAGTTAGGATAATCTCCTATGGTTTCAAAATAACCAATACAATGGTTTCAAAATAACCATGTTGTTACTAATATATAGCAGGTGATAATCTCCCACCATGATGGGCATCAATACTGATCACAGTATTGTACTGGTTTATGTACACAGTATGGAAATTACAACCCAGTTAAACTGAAACCTTCCTCATAACCAGAAGAAGTCATCACAATTTTGAGGTAGCCATCAGAATATGTTGGAATTTGACAAATAAGGCAATCAATGGATATGATGAATTTTGTAATGGATACTACACTTTGAAAATTTGGAAGTGATGA
Organism: Hemerocallis citrina; assembly: GCA_017893485.1. Lineage (NCBI taxonomy): Eukaryota > Viridiplantae > Streptophyta > Magnoliopsida > Asparagales > Asphodelaceae > Hemerocallis > Hemerocallis citrina. Next base: position 97,420,553 of record CM030367.1, read on the forward strand.
TGATATATTCTGATCCTTTAATACTCTTTGGAGTAATTATTGTTGTTTGCTTTAAAAGAAAATAATAACTGGGTTGTATCAGTTTGTGATGACATTTTTTGTGATTTGAGGAAGGTTTCAGTTTAACTGGGTTGTAATTTCCATACTGTGTACACAAACCAGTACAATGCTGTGATCAGCATTGATGCCCATCATGGTGGGAGATTATCAGCTGCTGAGATGGTTTATATATTAGTAACAACATGGTTATTTTGAATCACATGTATTGGTTATTTTGAAACCATAGGAGATTATCCTAACTGGGTTGTATTCTTTGATACTTTGTTTCAGTTTAACTGGGTTGTAATTTCCATACTGTGTACACAAACCAATACAATGATGTGATCAGTATTGATGCCCATCATGGTGGGAGATTATCACCTGCTATATATTAGTAACAACATGGTTATTTTGAAACCATTGTATTGGTTATTTTGAAACCATAGGAGATTATCCTAACTGGGTTGTATTCTTTGATACTTTGTTTCAGTTTAACTGGGTTGTAATTTCCATACTGTGTACATAAACCAATACAATGCTGTGATCAGTATTGATGCCCATCATGGTGGGAGATTATCACCTGCTATATATTAGTAACAACATGGTTATTTTGAAACCATTGTATTGGTTATTTTGAAACCATGGGAGATAATCCTAACTGGGTTGTATTATTTGAAACTTTGTTTCAGTTTAACTGGGTTCTAATTTCCATACTGTGTACACAAACCAGTACAATGCTGTGATCAGCATTGATGCCCATCATGGTGGGAGATTATCACCTGCTCAGATGGTTTATATATTAGTAACAACATGGTTATTTTTTGAATCGCATGTATTGGTTATTTTGAAACCATGGGAGATTATCCTAACTGGGTTGTATTCTTTGAGGAAGGTTTCAGTTTAAATGGGTTGTAATTTCCATACTGTGTACACAAACCAGTACAATGCTGTGATCAGCATTGCTGCCCATCATGGTGGGAGATTATCAGCGACTGAGATGGTTTATATATTAGTAACAACATGGTTATTTTGAATCGCATGTATTGGTTATTTTGAAACCATAGGAGATTATCCTAACTGGGTTGTATTCTTTGAACTTTGTTTCGGTTTAACTGGGTTCTAATTTCCATACTATGTACACAAACCAGTACAATGCTGTGATCAGCATTGATGCCCATCATGGTGGGAGATTATCAGCTGCTGAGATGGTTTAAATATTAGTAACAACATGGTTATTTTTTGAATCGCATGTATTGTTTATTTTGAAACCATGGGAGATTATCCTAACTGGGTTGTATTCTTTGAGGAAGGTTTCAGTTTAACTGGGTTGTAATTTCCATACTGTGTACACAAACCAGTACAATGCTATGATCAGCATTGATGCCCATCATGGTGGGAGATTATCAGCAACTAATGGCTGCTGGTGTTGGCTTCTGATACTTGTGAAGGATGTGATGGCTGCTGATGGTCTTATGTAATGGTTGCTTCGGGCTTTGCAATTTTTCTGTCAGTTTCAAAATGTAAAATATCGATAGAGTGTACAATTACCTTCCTATGATGAGTTCTGATGCTGCTAATGGCATATGATGGACACTGATGGATTGCAATTTTTTTTTTTTTTTTGCTTTGTAAGAGGTTCAGTTGTAATTTTCACATTAGAAAGTTCTAATTCTTGTTACTATGTTAGAAATTTTGAAGGTTTCTCATGCTTGTAATGCGAAATTGATGGTTGGGCTATCCCAGTTTGTGAAATAAATGTAACCAAACAGAAATTTGTAATGGATATTTTGTACATTTATTGGAAATTTGCATATTGTGTCCAATTGCTGTATTAGCCGACTCTTACACAATTCAAATAAAATTTTACATGGTCGAAAGCTTGCTAATGATGGGAAGATACCAAGAAGGAAAAAAAAAATCCTAGCGAAGAAAACTTCCATATTGTAACACGTTGCTTGTTCGTATATTGGTAGAACTTGGGTCTGTATCTGCAAAAAAATAAAAAAAAACTCATAAGAAAACTAATGCAAATTCATTAAACATACACCCTGGATAAGCTTCTTATCAGGAAAATTGAAAATATAAAAAAAATTGTTGCCGAACTGGGAAAAAATGGAAGAAAAAAAAGGATTTCAAAATAAATTATTACAAAATAGCATTTTACAGTCTAGTTTTAAGAAAACAGCATTCAGATTTATTTTTTTACTCAAACAGGTTATACAATCTCATTTTCAGAAAACAGTTTTCAGAAAACTATTGCAGACAGCTTTTACACTCTCATTTTCAGAAAACAGTTTTCACAAAACTGTTTTCAAAACAACAAACCAAACGCACTCTAATAGTTTGGAAACTAGCCCTTAAACGCAAATATTTTCAAAAAGTGGTCTATGACGGCAAAAAACTCGAAAATAGTTTTTGTAAATAGTTTCAAAAAGTGGTTTGGTACGGTAAGGAAAAAAAACTCCTCTCTCTCCTTGTAATTTCTCCGTGGGCCGCACCGCACCACACCACCACCGTCGTAAAACCCTACAACATCCGATGCGATTCTTCCCACTATCTCTAGCAGCACCGCGGTCCTCCATCTCCCTCAATTTGAAGGAAAACCCCACCCATAATCTTTAAATTTACACCCACTGGTACTGGCGATGGCGACGGCGACGATGGTGGCTTCGTCGCAGAACAATCAGACTCCGGCGAATCTCGGAGGAGGAGACGAAAAGGCGGAGAAGCTGGTCGTCGACCGGTACCTGAAGCGCGAAAATCTCGGTGAGGGTACCTACGGCGTCGTCTTCAAAGCACTCGATACCAAGGTCCGATTCTACCATTCTCTCTTTCTAATTAGGGTTTTTCGCTTTTTTAGATTCGTTAGTTTCTCACAAAACCCTAATTTCTCAAATTAGGGTTTTGTTTTTTTTTTTATAATTTTTTAGACAGTAGGTATTGGATGTTCAGATTGTTAAGATTATGAAAATTTTAGTGTAGAAATTTGATTTTTCAAAAAAAAATAATTATACATTTTTTCTTTGTCTGATTGGATTCGATATGTGAATGTGAGAGAATGTGCTTTTCGAAGACAATTCACTGTGGAATGTGGTGAATTGTTTCATGGTTGGTGCGACTTTTACCAATATTTATTTTTGAATTAACAAACAAGTTTCAAATGTGGAAATATAATTGGTGCTGATGTTGTTGTGGCGGCAACGGAGGAAAAAGGGAATTCATCATCCTTGTACTACATTTGTAGCGTCTTTAGTCTGGCCGTGAACAACTACATCTTGTTGTTTTGTTGGGTAGTGGAACTAGTGGTTTGGATAATAGTTTAATGCTGTGGGGAATGATTTGATTGTGAAGATAATGGTTATGATTTGATTGTGAAGATAGTGGTTATGATTTGATTGTGAAGATAATGGTTATGATTTGATTGTGAAGATAATGGTATGTATGTAAGACTTTTTACTTGGGAGCTTTTTCTTGGGTGGGGAAGAACTCCAGGTACAAAGTATTTATCACAATATACATGGTGTTCGATTAAGATTTTAAATGACGTTTATTGAAAGCTGAAGCTGTACAATGGCATTTGCCGGGAGACAATAGAGTTTGTAATGACAAAACTACGCTTGTTACTTTTCACCCCAATCATATTCCGATACCTGTCCTTTTCTTATCATCCATATTTTCTTTGCCTTGTACATCTCCACCTCCGCTTCCTTCTCGATTATTTACTGCAATCTGCGATTTCAGAAAATAATATGGTAAAAGAGGTTTTCTTTTAATGGATTTGTTTATAGACCTGGGAACATGTATCTGTTGTTCATTATTTAAGAATAATATCTCACTTGCATGGTGGGAAGTCTAGACAGCTCCCCCTACTATGTATGATATGGGTGTGCCCCTGTATGTCACACGTTCCTTTGTGTTGTGCACTATATTCAGATCTGTTTAGGGTTTCTTATGATAAAGGTAAAGTGTTCCTCTCATATTTCTATTTATTACTAGGAAGCACCGATTCGGGTGCGGGGATGAGGGTGCAACGGATGCGGGGCCAGTGATGCGGCAATTTCAAAACAGTGGGATGTGGGTGCGGCTGAGATTCGGCTAATATTTTTATTTATATAATTATATATCTATTTTTGTATAAAAAAATTAAAATCACTGTTATTCATCATTCATTAACAAAGAAATCCAAAATGATAATATAACACAACATAGTTATAAAACTCTAAACATAGTGAACAAGTCTAACATAGTCATAAGGTCTAACATAACACAACATAGTTAGCAAATGAGATCTGAAGAGAAATAGACCATTTGGGGATCTAGGGATTTGGTGGTGTTTTATTGAAATGGATTTCGGGGTTTGGGTTAAAAGATACTCAAACCCGCACTAAAAAATCAAGACTCGTGTCGCGCCGCACTCAATACTGCACCCTCTCTCGCCCAATCGCACCATATTTTATGATTTTAATTTAAATTAATGAGATACGCATCCCGCCGCAACTAGTACGTGTCCCGCTCACCTGTGTCCGATACGAGTCCGACTCGAGTGCAAGCACCTCCGTGAAGAGTCTGTGCTTCCTAGAGTCCGATTTATTATTATGTTGTGATAGTAAAGTTATTGATCCATATCTTGGCATAACTTAATAAAATTTGCAGGGGTTTTCTGTTTTGTATTGTAAGTCCAATGTTTATTCTCATGATTAGAGTTGTAGTAGTGGTTATTTCCAAACGAGGATTATTAGTAATGATAAGAGCATCCACAATGGTGTCTCTTTTTTTAGAAAATGGCATCTACAGTAATAGAAAATAGGGTATTTGTCTGCAGTGGTTGTTTGCTAAAATTTTGCTAAAATTTGAAAAAGACGAGACATATTGTTTCGTCCGGTTAGTTTTTTTATTTATTTTACGGTTAATTAATGGTTGATTAGATATTAAAATAGGTTAATTAAATAAAGTAAATAATAAAATATAACTAAAACCTAATTAATAATACGCTAAACCTAATTAACCACTAACCTAATCCCTCCCCATTTCTAGGACAGGACATGTTGTCCCGTCCCAGCCATTTTGGCATGGGACGCGACAACATGTCTCGTTCGAGGCTTTTTTGGATTTATTTTTGTTCAGATGGTACAACATGTACTGTCTGATCATTTAAAAAAAAATTTAAAAATTGGTCAAACAAAACAACTGATTACATTAAAAAAAAGAAAAAAAAAGGGACGAAACAACATGTCTCGTCTCTTATAATTTGAGAATCGCAATTTCATTTCTCAAAAATGAGAAGCGACTGTAGCTATTTTGCCAAAATATGGCAAAATAGCAAATGACTGCAGCATGTTGTTTGCTAAGAGCATCCACAGTGGTGTTTCTCATATTCTATTATATGGCAGCTACAGTAATAGCATATAGGGGAGGATCGTGCAGTGGTGGTTTGTTAAATTTTTCTCATTTGCCTGTTACATATTAAAAGACCAAATTACCCGCTCCTTTGATATTCAAGGAATATGGATTGAAGGGTAATTTGGGAAACAAAAAAACCCAAAAAAAAAAAAATAATAATAATAATAATAAATCCTTGGACGGGATAACATCTCCCGGATGGGAGATGTTTACCCGTCTGAGGAGATTTAAAAAAAATAATAATAAATAAAAGGGAAGGACGGGGTATGTTTCCCCGTCCGACCCTTTTTAAATAAAAAAAAAAAAAATTTAGACGGTATATTTTTTCCCGTCTCAATCGATTAAAAAATCTTAAAATCGGAGCGACGGTATATGATATCCCGTCCTTTATAATTTGAGAATTGGTATTTCGTTTCTCATATATGAGAAATCAGTATAGCAAATTTGCTATAAAATGGAAAAATGAAAAACCATTGCAGCGATCCGTTTCTTATAAAATGGCAATTTGCCATTTATAAAAAACCACTGTGGATGCTCTAAAAAATGGGAAATTGGCAAATATAGCAAACGATTGTGGATGCTCTAATAAGATAAAATATAATTTGTACTTTCCAATTTGAGGATTGTAGATCTTTTGTAGAGTTAAGGCATGTCTATTTGTAAGCATTGGCAATTCAAATCAATTGTAAAAGATTTTTAAATTTTATTAGTTAATTTTTAATTATTGACCTTCTCGTGTCTGTATTTTATCATATATTCATCAATAGGCAAAACTAGGTTACCGCAGTTAATACACAAGCACATGATTTGATTATAGTTGTAACTTACATCACGGACTAGATTATGACATACTTCAGTGCTTGCATCATTTTAAAGTTAAAGTAGATGAAGTCGAGAGGTGTTACTATATCCTCACAAGTTGCTTGTAGCAAAATTAGATAAAACACAGGCTTTTCCGGATATTTATCTCACTGTCCATAGCGGACGAAAATGAGTTTTTGACTCGAATGAAATATGAATATTTACTGGGTATGGTTGACTATAGGTATAAAATTATTAGTTAAAAAGAAGAATGAGAAAGCCTGAATTTCTTGATATGTGTTATCACCATGTATATCTTGATATTTTCTTTTTACTCAAATAATTTTTTGGATTCCATGATAATTCAACACTAATGATTTCCGTATCTATATTCTAAGCAGATGAGTAAAGGATAGCCATATTCCTCAAATTAAAGGACATGCCACCAATTTTTTGAACTGGATTACTAGCCCCCATCAACATTCCTTGAGAGATCAGTTTTGATATATCTAAAGCCTGGTTACTGCAGCATACTTCAACTTTCACCCAGCCTGTATTAAAATTAACTAGTAAATTGTGTTTCTGCATTTTTAAATTTTTTTTTTTTACGTAGTACTTCTCTTTATACATTGCCTTTCTCTTTTTGCTTTTTTTATTTTCTTAAGGGTCCTAATATGTATTATGGCTTTTGCAGACAAATCAGATAGTTGCAATTAAGAAGATTCGCCTGGGGAATGCTAATGATAATAAGAACGGTGGTGTACACGTTACTGCACTGAGAGAAATTAAACTTCTCAAAGAGCTTAAGGATCCACATATAATTGAGCTAATTGATGCTTTCCCCCACAAGGGCAACTTGCACCTTGTGTTTGAGTTCATGGAGACAGATCTGGAAGCAGTTATTCGCGATAAAAATCTTATTCTTTCTCCAGCTGATATAAAGTCATATATGCAAATGACACTAAAAGGGCTTGCAGTTTGCCATAAAAAATGGGTTTTGCACAGGTATGTAGCTCTTTTCTAGCTCTTCTTTAATAGCCTAGAGACTCTTATCTTCCAGAACAACTCATCTGAGCTCATGTAACAGAGATATGAAACCCAATAATTTGCTGATTGCTGCCGATGGCCAGCTCAAGCTAGCTGACTTTGGCTTGGCACGCATTTTTGGCAGTCCAGATCGCAAATTTACTCATCAGGTATTTTTGGCTGTAAAGTTATTTGTTGACTATCTAGATAGCAAGGTTTGAGAACTCGGTTTCGGTTCTGACTCTCAAAAAATGATTGGTATTGGTATCACTAGTTTTTGTTAGTTTCATTGAGTTCTGTTGAGTTCCTTTTCAGGTTTTGGTTTCAATTTCAATAGTAATTTTATGAACCTGTAATTGTAAAATTTTGTAAAATTTGAATCATCAAAAAACAATGTGCAACATTTCCGATTGTCTCTAATTAAATCTGCCTACCACTCTTGGGTTGACCCAGACGGAACGCAAATCTGCCTTGCACTTTTATTTTGAAAATGAACCAGACCCTTTGGTAGACCAAACCAAACTTTGTTAATTCCAGACTGAACTTTATAAATTCCAAATTCCAGATCTAGCCCCTCTTTCTAAAATATCATAGTGCCACTTTCTGATTCTTCTCGATTCTTGTCCTTACTCTGCATGACTTCTTCGTGATCTTCCTCCATCCCCCCCCCCCCTTCCATATTTTTAGTCTTTTCATTTTTTTGTTAAGAAAATTTCTTGTTTCACTTGTATCAGCTGAAACTTGGGCTGAAGTGGGTGAAACTAAATAGTTTAGTTTCGCGCGATACTGTTCGAAACTGATAATCAACATTCGGTTTTGTACCGCATGCCTTTGAAACCGATTCGGTACGGGCAATAAGTATTACCTGATATCCAAAACCTTACTAGATAGGTATTTAAGACGTGTTTAGGCACTGTAGCATATTTTGTTGGTCTTTGAACATGTGCGAGAAGAATGATCGTCTTTCCATAACTTTGACAAACAAATTGAAGCTGGACTTAAAATCAAAGTTCTTTAAAAATTTTTTGGGCAAAAACCAAAGTACCCCTCCAACATTTGGCCTAAGTACAATATGCCCATATAACGTTTGAAAAAGTACACTAAACCCATTCCATTCCTCCGTTAATTTAACCTCATCCGTTAAGTTATAATTATTAAATTACTTTTTTACCCTTACCCTTTCATAATCAATCTTTTCTTCCACTAGAGATTTGACACTGAGCCAAGGATCTCTCAAGTACACAGAACCTGAAATTATGTTGACAACTCCATTTCCAACAGTATCTACCAAATTTGGGGTTTCAGTAGAACCGAAAAATACAAATAACTACAAGATTCGAAGGTGTTACATCAAAATTACAATGGGAAATTTGAAGCACAATAAAGAAAATTTCCAAATCTACTGAGTCTTCAGGTTGCCTTCCGATTCACTTTAAGGTAAGGTAGTGCACCAATGACGTTATCATAGTCGCTCTTGTCTACTGTGACCTGCGGATGAAAATTCCAAAGAGAAATTAAGGGAGCGAGAACCGGAAGTTGCAGCAAAAGACTAGCTATTAATAGTGTGAAGTGAGCAAAGAAATAAAAATAAAAAAATAAAAATAAATATATTCCAAGGAAAAACTTGTGCTCTCTTGATAGATTCTTGGTCACATATCAGTGTATAACTGCCTGATCCAAATATATACATTTATAATTGGTATTGCAACAAATTGGTATAGATAACAACCACAGACCAAGTATCTTTTACTGCTTTATCATGTTGTGCATATTATTAACAAGAACTTGAACCATGTCCTGTAATTATTTGAGTAAATATATGTTCCACTAGATATTTGATTATGAAAGGGAAAGGGTAAAAAAGTAATTTAATAATTATAACTTAACGGATGTGGTTAAGTTAACGGAGAAATGGGTTTAGTGTACTTTTTCAAACGTTATATGGGCATATTGTACTTAGGCCAAACGTTGGGGGGCTACTTTGGTTTTTGCCCTTTTTTTTCCCGGGGGGGGGGGGGGGGGGGGGTTGTAATTCTGATTATCAAGACATTTAAACATTTTTTAACCAGTTGCATCTAAAAGCTACTTCTGTTACTGGCTTTGAAAGAGGCATGTTACTTTCTTTATGCACTTTGTTATAAAAAAATTATTTCAAACTGGATGATCACTAAAAGATTTCAATTTTTTCTCAACCCAATGCTAGTTCACCTGTGGTGAAGAAAATCAAATAGCAATACTAAAAACACAGCTAGGTAAATGGAACTGGCTAGAAAGTACATTAAATACTGTGTGGGGTAGAGCAACTACCCTTTATTTCATTTAGCAGAAATTGAAAAAACCACAAACGTTATGGTCATTATAGACTGATAGTGCTAGTAATGTAAAGTAGGCATTATCAAGGATGTAGATAAATGTAAGTGAAAGGTAGACTTGAACGAGAGCGCTTGCTTTGCTGGTCAGTAGAATCCTCGCTTTAAGACATTTTTGTTTGACAAAATGCTTATCAAGAATTTCAATCTTCCTATATCAATTATTTTTTATAAATAAACAGGCCTTCATGTCTTTCAGTGAAGTTTGTTTCTTTAGATGCCAATAATGAAAATTAACTATAAATATAGAATTTTTTAAGATTAATATATATAAATAAATTGAATGTATGTTATTATGCACGAGCTATTATTAACATGCAATAGATATGCCACAATGAATCAATATTATTGTAAGGGGCTCATTTATCAGTTTCTTTAATTTATGTAGTTATTTAGTTGAAACAGTACTCCATGTGCAATAATGCACGTTCCTCTGCTTGGTTTCCTTCTCGCTTGGTTGATATAATTTCGACTTATATGTGTGGTTCAGATTGAATTGGATGATTGATTTTAAATGGATGGTTGTTATGACTCTGACTTTGTGTGGATTGGTAAAAGATTCTTCAGAAAAGGAAAAAAAAATGAAACAGATTTTGGTAATCTTAGGTTGTTTCTTTTAAAAAAAAATAAAGATTTCCATTATCTAAATTTAATTCAGGCAATAAATTTTTTTGTAGTGGTAGGGATTTGTATGGTTATTTGTTTTGAGGGATGTTCTAGTAATTTTAGTCGGCAGTGGGCAGCAACAACCTCTCCCTCTTAGTTATATAGAAGATGAGGTGTTGAGGTGGATGAGTGAAAAAAAAAAATCGGAAATAATTGCATCCATCGAATTACAAATCCAAGGCTGCAGAAACCGGAAAACGAAAAGAAAAAAGAAAAAAATGTATGCTGGCATGTCAGTTTAGTCACCATCTTTTGTAGGGTTAGAAGTGGAGAATAATAGGCCAGTGTGAAAAAAATGCATGTTTCTTGTAGTATTAGAAATGAAACAAGGAACTTTGTTTCTGTCAAACAAAATCATAAGTTTTTGACATAATTTTGGAAGATGAGTATAAATGTGAAACTCAAGTAATTTTACGGTTCAAGATGGCAGCACCCACCGTGGAACATTATTTATTACCCACGTTCCTGTATTCTCTCTTTCTTTGAGTTGTATCCGTGTGTTTGTTGTGTCGTAATAATGTCTCGCTGTTTTGGTTGTGCGCCAAAGATTTTGATTCTGAGAATGGTGTATCAGTCATGGTGTTGCATTCTGAACATCCGAACATAAACTTCCATTACATTTAAGCATAGCTGGTCCCTATGGTGTTTTATCTATTTTTAAAATTTTAAACTAAACGAATTATAACACATTTTTCATATCTTATCCAGTACGAGACTGATTCAGTTATGAATTACTCAATAATCATTCTCTTATTTTTCAAGATAATACAAGGTCTTTTGGTGATATAAGCACCGCAGTGACAGTTCTCTCTTGGCTGCAATGCATTGAAGCCAAGCCCATTTCTCACCTCTTGAGAGTAGGGCCTAGCTTGGCTGTGCCCTTTGACATGAAGGGGAGAGATACTGGCATGAAGGGGAGAGATACAAGTTAACAAATTTCTGACCCCTATGGATATTCTCTCATTTAATAATGATCGGTGGATAACACATCTCTTATATTGATTAAACTTATGCATAATTGTGATAATAATAAGCAATATTATAGCTGTGTCTCGGTGGCATACTATTTTACAGATGTGGCGTCTGCCGCACCCGTACTTTGATCCGTACTTTCTAGGGAAAATTTGATGTCCATGTCTGGTAAAAAACAGATGTCACAAAATAGATTCCATTTCATGAACATATAGGTATGGATTATTGATCAGATATGAATAATGTACATATTATCTAGTTAAAGTTTCAAACCAGATCGAAGCAATAACAATATCTGTAGTGGGTTTCGCCAGTAGATTATGAGCAATAAGCGATGTAGTTTGAGGTGGTAGGCAATTGTGAGGTGGAAAGTGCCTAAGTTGCCTGAGCTGAGAAACAGTCATGCGAGGCAATTGCCTTACTTAAGTAAGGCAGTCATTTTACTATTTAAGTTTCTATATATAAATAAGTAGCTAGTTAGCAAGTAAAACTAAGCACATCATAAAACTTTAAAGATTTATACATATATCCAGCATAATACGTAACTGCAAAAAATTCATACAATTTATATTTGCATCCATACATTATTACAAGTACATTCTACAGCATATATATATATTTGACTTATTCATCCATGCTCCTAAATAGTTATCAGCCATCATAAAAAATTTGAATTTGAAGATTAATCGGTGTATGATTAGGTAAATTGACTACAATCCAAATTAAAATAAAGGCAGAGAAGAATGTGTTAGAAACAAGTTACTTATTAAATTATAGTTCTTAATTAATGTTTTCTGAAATTTCTCTAAATGAGGAGGAAAATGCCTGTGAACAAGGTTCATATTTCAGAATGAGGAAGATTCGAAATAATAAAGGAAGAAGAAACAATGAACAGAAGAAAACAGAGTAAAAATAAAATGAAGCCAAAAAAAAACAGATAATAAATGCAATATAAATCTAAAACAGACTCAAAGGCGAGGAAGGAAAGAAGGGAATCCTTCTCTTTTTACTTGCAGAGAAGGAAAGAAGAGAGGAAAGAAAAAAAATTATGGTTTTTTTTAACCCTACATCTTATATAGTATGGATATCAGGTTGTTTCTAAACTGAATACTTTGATATTTTAACTTACGAAAGAGGGTTTTGGGTTTAAAATTGAAACTACCCATTTCAATGAGGTGTCGTCTCACGGATGAATGAAGCGATGCGAGGTGCAATCCAGGCGATCACTACATTTAATTGCATCCCCTCAAGCATATGTGAGGAGGAACTACATTGCCTTGAATCGCCTCTGGTAAAACTGGTAATAAGTAGTGGATACTGGGTTAGATTTTATGAAGTATGTTCTTTGTGCTCTGTTTTGGTTGTGAATATTAGTGTATTAGACCATTGGATTGTATACCGACAACATGTCATATTAAATCTATACTCGAAAAGAATTCAATTAATTATCTAAATCCTACTATATAGGAAGTTTCATTTGTTGTCTGCTTGGGAATGAATCCACTTGATTAAGCCGACTGTGTTTACTCCTCTCACCTCCGTCATATCACCTCAAAAACGTAAGAATGAAGGTTTCTTCTCTTGAAATTGATTGAAAACACATATAACATATGGTTCTAATATATATCCATTCTTGGGTGGCCAGCAACCGCATGTGCATTTGTAACAGCATAAAATATGCAGTAGGACTTTGGTTTGCAAATCTCAGCCAGATACATTCCATGATTCAGATTTCAAACTGCAACCATCCTTGTGATAAAGGAAGCCTATGCTGGTCCGACCATACTTTCTTTTGTTTTAATTTTTAAAACTGCTCTGTTATTCAAGATATAATTTTGGTGTTAGTTAGATATTATAAACTGATTGATGAGGACATCGGTTCAAGACGATTCAGGCGTTTTTATCAGCGCAGGCGTCGTCTAGGACAACTGCTTATTTAGTTTAGGATTTTATTTCAGTACCATATTTGTTTCTGGCAATTATAGTCATATGTAATCTTTTTTGTATTTTTTAGATTTTAAGAATATTTTGAGATTTGTATCAATATGTATTTTGAGCCTATTTATAGGTCTTGAGATTAATGAGAAAATATGTCATTCTTGATTTTTTAAAAAAATTGTGTTGAGTTTTTGCTCTTCCTCTCTCTCTCTCTTTGTGTGATACAAGTGAAATCCAAATTATTATGGTTTGTAATAAATCCTAATACAATTTTACGGTTAGTGATTAACTCTAAAATATAACCCCAAATTAAAATCCCCAAATAAAATTACCCAAACCCTAATTTCCCAAACCCCTAAAACAAAACCCTAATCCCTCTTCTTCTTCCTCTACCCAAATCCCGATCAAAAGAAAAAAAACCCACTCCTTCATTCTACTTCTTCCCCATCGTCCTGCCCGAACCCCCTCTGTCGCTCAACCTCCAACAGCACCAGTCCCGCTCCACCTCCATGCTACCGTCTTCGGCCATCTCCCACATCGAAATCACCGACGCCTCCACAACCCGACCTCGCCACCCTCCTAACCCTTCCCTCATCCAATCGAGCGCCAGCCAGATCTGCTCGATCCCGCCCCAGATCGAAGCCCCTACTGCTCTTCCCTTCCGATCGACGACCAGTGCCGTCATCGACCGCCCAGTCATTGACGCCCTCGCTCAGACCCGGCGCCGTCAGCCGCCCCTTGGCCATTGCTCCACTTGCTGCCGAGCCCCTCTCTCTTGCTGCCTTTTCTGTTCTTTTAGTGTTGTGCTCTTAGTTGCTGTTCAAATCCGAGATCTACGCTGAGTTCTTCGAACCCTCAGTATACTCTTTTCACTTTTAAATATTTGTGTTTTACTGCTCTATTATCTATTATATTATCTGACTCGCCTGTCGTCCACAAAAATAATTGAGATTGAGTGTTCCACATGCTTGAGTAGAGTACGAATCAATATTGAATTTATTACTTGCTAAGAACACTTAGGGATTTAATTATTGATTGTAGAGTTGAATTATTAATTGGGATTGTTAACGTGATTCAGTTCTTAAAAATCCATCCAACCAATTAATTGTTTAAAATTTCCAACTTTGATCCGCACCTACGTGTTGGTAAAATTAATCCATTAAGAATCTTGGAAATTTTTTATTTTAAGGTTAGTTTTACATCATTTTGGTATCAGAGCGAAGGTTCTTAAAACTCTAATTATTGCATCGTAGGCATCAGTTTTGCATTCATTTAGGATTGTGTAGTCTTTTATTTTTTCTTTCTTTTATTTTAGGTCATTTCAGATTCATTGAAAAAAAAGGACACGCACGATCCCTAGTTTTCACTTTTGGTGAATGCGTCTTCGCAGCACCATCACAGATCCTGAAGAGCCTTTCTTATCCCGTCCAAATCACCCAGTTAGGAACCCTAGACTTTCCCGACTTGAAATGGACAACTCTGATATTTTTGCTACTCTAGCTGCCATCCAAGCAACTCTTGCCAATATCAATCAGAGGCCTGAGAAAGTGGAGTTAAATCAAACCATTGTTCCTGAGCTTCATGCCAATCGTCCCTCAAGGGAATGTTCGTGATGATTAACGTCAAGAACGTGATTCTGATGAACAATATAAGAAGAACGTTAAGGCTGATGTTCCCAGTTTGAAGACCACATGGAACCCCAAGCTTATCTTGATTGGATCTGTGCGATGGACCACTACTTTGTGTGGTTTGACATGAGCGAAGCCCTGAAAATTAAATTTGCCACAATAAAATTAACTGAGAAAGCTCAACAATACTGGACCAATCTTGAACATGCCTGTAGAGGCCGAGGTCTGGCACCCATAGCCACTTGGGAAGCCATGAAAGAGAAGCTCACTGAGAGATATGTACCGTTATCGTTCCATACCCGATTGCTAGATTCATGGAACCAACTTTATCAAGGAAGTAAATCCACACAAGAATATGTTGATAAGTTTGATGACTTTCTTATTCGGTGCAATGCTTTAGGTAAAGAGAGAAGAACAAACTCTCTAGGTTCAGAGCTGGACTACGAGCTGACCTTAGGAACGAGCTAATCCATAGAAATATGGACTCAATAGCGGCAGCCTACGCCCTAGTCCTCGATATGGATTCCCTTAAAGCTAGTTCTCATTCTAGGTCCAGCGACTCGAGAGATCATTCCTCTAGAATGACCTCTACTGACCCACCTAGACCTAAGCCTCCCTTTCAGCGTCCCAGCAAATCTTACCCCAGCAAACCTAATTCAAATTTCAATTCACATAGAGATGAACATAAGGGTAAGAACACTGAAAGAAATTACACTAAGATTGACCATCTCACTAAGTGCTATAAATATAAAGGATATGGTTATGTTGCTAGCAACTGTTACAATCCCAGTAGGATCAATATAGTAGAGGGTACCGCTGTCATTGCTGACGACTCTGACAATGAGTTTTCTTATGAGCCTATTGAAGGTGATGACTTCGCTGGAGAAGAGGGTGACCAGTATCTCCACTGTATTCGGTCTATCCAATCACCTCACTTGAATATAGTCAGATGTGCCTTGTCGCAACCAAAAGAAGAAGAAGATTGGAAGCGCATTGCTATATTCCACACCTTTACGACTATAGGTGGCAAAAACTGCAAGGTAATTATTGACAGTGGGAGCTGCGTCAACGCTGTCTCTTCTGCGGTCTTAGCTAAGATTGGACTTAAGGCTGAACCCTATCCACGCCCATACAAAGTATCTTGGATTGATGTAACAGCACTCCAAGTAACACATCGATGCTTAGTCTCTGTGGACTTCAAAGCTTACAAAGAGAAAATTTGGTGTGATGTGCTCAAAATGGATGTGGGTCAAGTCATTTTAGGAAGACCTTGGTTATACGATCACGATGTGACCATATATGGTCGATCCAACCATTGTGTGTTCCAGCATGATGGACTAAAAATAAAGCTCATACCCGTGAGACGACGAACTAGTCCAGCTGAAACAACACTGGCTCTCTCAAGAAAGGGCAAGGAGGTAACGTATATGGGTGAAAAGGAACTTACGAAAGAAATTGACAAAGGGGCTACCATTCTTTTACTCACAGCGAGAAGTCCCTAAAGATCCTAAATCACTCATCCCGTCCCAAGTTACTCCTGTCTTACAGGACTTTGCAGATGTGTTTCCTGCTGACCTTCCCAACCAGTTGCCCCCGTTGCGTGACATCCAACACGCTATTGATTTGGTTCCGGGAGCGAGTCTCCCTAACTTGCCACGTTATCGGATGAATCCGACAGAGCATGCTGAGTTGAAAGGGCAAGTTGATGAATTATTGGCAAATGGCTTCATCAGAGAAAGCTTTAGTCTTTGCGCTGTTCCTGCTCTATTGACGCCAAAGAAAGATGGAACCTGGCATATGCGTGTGGACAGCCGTGCCATAAATAAGATCACGATGAAATACCGTTTTCCCATTCCTTGTTTGGATGACATGTTGGACATGATGTCTGGTGCAACAATCTTTTTCAAGATTGATCTTAAAAGTGGCTACTACCAAATACGTGTTCGTCCTGGTGATGAGTGGAAGACCGCCTTCAAGATGAAGGATGGCCTGTATGAATGGATGGTCATGCCATTTGGAATGACAAATGCCCCGAGCACGTTTATAAGAATCATGACGCAAGTATGTCGTCCCTTTATGGGCAAATTTCTTGTGGTGTACTTTGATGATATTCTCATTTACAGCCGATCCGTTGGGCAACATCTTGACAATTTGAGACAGGTCTGCAGTATTTTGAGGAATGAATAGCTTTATGCTAATCCTACCAAATGAACCTTCCTCTCCGATCAGACTCTTTCTGGAATTTATTGTGTCTGCTAGAGGAGTATCTGCTGACCCAGAAAAGATACGAGCTATTATAGAGTGGCCTGAGCCCCGCAATATTCGTGATGTGCGGAGTTTCCACGGCCTTGCCACCTTTTATCGTCGGTTGTGCAAGGATTTAGTACGATCATGGTTCCGATAACCGACTGTTTGAAGAAAGGTGAGTTTGTCTGGTTGAAAGAAACCATGAAAGCCTTTGAAGAGATTAAGAAGAGAATGACTCAGACACCTGTCATGAGGTTGCCTGATTTCACTAAAGTCTTCGAAGTAACGTGTGATGCTTCTGGTATTGGTATAGGTGGAGTCCTCAATCAAGAGAGTCATCATGTTGCTTATTTCAGTGAAAAGCTGAACGAAGCAAAAAAAAAATACTCCACCTATGACAAGGAGTTCTATGCGATTATTCAGTCATTTCGTTATTGGCGACATTATCTCCTGCAGCAAGAATTTGTTATCTTTTCAGACCATGAGGCCTTAAGATTCCTTAATTCTCAACAAAAGTTGAATCCGAGACATGCTAGATGGGTAGAGTTCCTACAAGAATATTCATATACCATTAGGCACACAAAGGAATTGATAATAAGGCCGCGGATGCGCTAAGTCGTTGTTACATGATCTTATCGACACCGCGCACCGAAATTATTGGTTTTGAGAGATTGAAAGATGAGTATGCCTCCTGCCCAGATTTTCACGAGATCTACACTTCTTTGAAGGATGGCATAACTCGAGTGATAGATGATTATTTCTTGAAAGATGATTATCTCTTCTATCGCTCCAAACTGTGCGTTCCTTGTACATCTTTACGAGAGTATTTTGTTTGGGAATTGCATGCTGGTGGCCTTGCTGGATATTTTGGGCATAGCAAGACCATTGATGCTGTGGAACATAGGTTTTACTGGCCGAAGTTAAAGAGATACGTTGTGAGACTTGTTAACAGATGTCACACTTGTCAACTTGCCATGCAACAAAAACAGAACACAGGCCTGTATACTCCATTACTTGTTCCCAGTCGTCCTTGGGAAGATGTGAGTATGGATTTTGTGTTAGGCTTACCGAAAACACAAAAGAAACACGACTCCATTCTTGTCGTCGTGGACCGTTTTTCTAAAATGGCCCACTTCCTCCCGTGCTCGAAAACTTTTGATCAAGGTTGTAAACGGCGTCAGGCGGTGGCTGTTCGGCCAAGGACCGCCTACTGCCTAGGCGGCGCCTAGGCATTTTGTTTTTATTTTTTAAATATTAATATATTAACCTTTTAAAAGTTACATTTCTCTATTTTTGCTTGTAGTCTAAATCTTTTTGTGAAGTTGGAACTTTGGTGCTTGTAATTTAAATCATTTTGTGAATTCTTTAATCTTTATCCTAATATGATTGAATGATTCTTAATCTTGACAATGGAGGTTGCAGGGATGAAACAAACAATTTATTGGACTTATTGCGATCAAGGACAACTAATCTTCCTGAAGAAAATGGCCAGGCCATGGGATTAAATGCATCACAATTCACAAGTGATGCTAGGCCAGAATGATTTTAGAAGTTTAATAAAGATTATGGTGTAAACTTTAGATTCATAATGACATAAACAATAATCAGTCATATAAAATTTCAAATATAACGTGAACTAGTAACACCTTAATGTAAAGATGAAGAGGCTTTTTTCTGTTGAAGATGAAGAGGCTTTTTTCTGTTGAAGATGAAGAGACTATTTTAAAGAATTTGAAAAAAAAATTACAAAAAAATCTGTCAGCCGCCTGATCCGCCTCGGCCGCCTGGTCCGCCTCGGCCGCCTAGGCGCCGCCATATCGACGCCTTGTACGCCTAACTGCCACCTCAACGCCTAGAGAACCGCCTATTGCATATGCGGTTCGTTCTCCTCTTTTTGAGCGCCTAGGCGCCGCCTAGGCGTCCGAGGCGGACGCCATTTAGAACACTGCTTTTGATGCATCCCGTGTGGCTCAGATCTTCTTTGATAAATTGTGAAGCTACATGGGTTGCCAAAAACCATTGTGTCTGATAGGGATGTGAAATTCACGAGTTATTTTTGGAAGACCCTATGGCACAAGTTGGGTACAAAATTGAAATTTTTGTCAGCGTTCCACCCACAGACAGATGGACAGACTGAGGTTGTCAATCGAAGTCTTGGCAATCTCTTACGTACTCTTGTGGGAGAGAACTTGGGAACATGGGATTTAAAATTAACAGTTGCTGAATTTGTTTATAACACATCTACGAATAGAACCACTGGCATGAGTCCACACGAAGTTGTACACGGTTATCGTCCTAGGCAGCCCATAGATCTTGCCCCCATGTTAGAACATCACCGAGTCTCCGAGTCTGCATCTGCATTTGCATCCCGCATTCATGACTTACATAGAGAAATTTACAAGAAAATTAATGAAAATAATTTTAACTACAAGTTAAGAGCTGATATTAGAAGGAAGTTTAAAACTTTTAATGTGGGTGACGAAGTGATGGTTCAGATTCATCCGGAACGGTTTCCAGCGAGATCCGTTAAGAAATTGAATGCACGTGCTGCAGACCCATTTAAAATTCTTCATAAAATCAAATGATAATGCCTATGTTGTTGACCTCCCCGAAGGATTTGGCATCAGTAAAACTTTCAATGTTGAGGATCTAGTACTCTATAAAGGCCCAGAATTTAACCCTAGAAATTCTCTTATAGATAAGCCTACCCTGCAGCCTAATGGTGAGATTCCCCCATTACCTCCACTACCAGATACTACCTACCCATCGACAGAAGAATTGGATAATATTTTAGATGATCAGATAATCTCTACTAGAGATGGTGGTACTCATAGATATTTGGTAAGTTGGAAAAACAAGTCGAAGTCGGAGAACACTTGGATAGATCGTGGAGAGCTCCAGCGCTTGGATCCAGACTTTTTGGAGCACTATGACAGGAGGACTGGTTTTGACTCGACGGGATCAAGCCCTCTCCCACCCGGGGAGAATGATGAGGACATCGGTTCAAGACGATTCGGGCGTTTCTATCAGTGCAGGCATCGTCTAGGACAGCTGCTTATTTAGTTTAGTATTTTATTTCAGTACCATATTTGTTTCTGGCAATTATAGCAATATGTATCTTTTTTGTATTTTTTAGATTTTGAGATTTGTATCAAGATATATTTTGAGCCTATTTATAGGCCTTGAGATTAATGAAAAAGTATGCCATTCTTGATTTTTAAAAAAATTGTGTTATGAGTTTTTGCTCTTCCTCTCTCTTTATGTGATACAAGTGAGATCCAAATTATTAGAGTTTGTGATAAATCCTAATACAATTTTAGCAAGGTTGTAAACGGCGTCAGGCGGTGGCGGTTCGGCCAAGGACCGCCTACCGCCTAGGACGCCTAGGCGGCGCCTAGGCATTTTGTTTTTATTTTTTAAATATTAATATATTAATCTTTTAAAAGTTACATTTCTCTATTTTTGCTTGTAGTCTAAATCTTTTTGTGAAGTTGGAACTTTGGTGCTTGTAATTTAAATCATTTTGTGAATTCTTTAATCTTTATCCTAATATGATTGAATGATTCTTAATCTTGACAATGGAGGTTGCAGGGATGAAACAAACAATTTATTGGAGTTATTGCGATCAAGGACAACTAATCTTCCTGAAGAAAATGGCCAGGCCATGGGATTAAATGCATCACAATTCACAAGTGATGCTAGGCCAGGATGATTTTAGAAGTTTAATAACGATTATGGTGTAAACTTTAGATTCATAATGACATAAACAATAATCAATCATATAAAAATTCAAATATAACGTGAACTAGTAACACCTTAATGTAAAGATGAAGAGGCTTTTTTTCCTGTTGAAGATGAAGAGGTTTTTTTTCTGTTGAAGATGAAGAGACTATTTTAAAGAATTTGAAAAAAAAATTACAAAAAAATCTGTCAGCCGCCTCGGCCGCCTAGGCGCCGCCTGGTCCGCCTCGGCCGCCTAGGCGCCGCCATATCGACGCCTTGTACGCCTAACTGCCATCTCAACGCCTAGAGTACCGCCTATTGCATATGCGGTTCGTTCTCCTCTTTTTGAGCGCCTAGGCGCCGCCTAGGCGTCCGAGGCGGACGCCATTTAGAACACTGAATTTTAGGGTTAGTGATTAACTCTAAAATCTAATCCCAAATTAAAATCCCCAAATAAAATTATCCAAACCCTAATTTTCCAAACCCCAAAACAAAACCCTAAGCCCTCTTCTTCTTCCTCTACCCAAATCCCGATCAAAAGAAAAAAAACCCACTCCTTAGTTCTACTTCTTCCCCATTGTCCCGCCCAAACCCCCTCTGCTGCTTAACCTCCAACAGCCCCAGTCCCGCTCCACCTCCATGCCACCGTCTTCGGCCATCTCCCACATCGAAACAACCGACGCCTCCACAACCCGACCTCGCCACCCTCCTAACCCTTCCCTCATCCAATCGAGTGCCAGCCAGATCCGCTCGATCCCGCCCCAGATCGAAGCCCCTACTGCTCCTCCCTTCCTATCGACGACCAGCGCCGCCGTCGACTGCCCAGTCGTCGGGCCCTCGCTCAGACCCGGCGCCGTCAGCCGCCCCTTGGCCATTGCTCCACTTGCTCTTAGTTGCTGTTTAAATCCGAGATCTACGCTGAGTTCTTCGAACCCTCGGTATACTCTTTCTACTTTTAAATATTTGTGTTCTATTGCTCTTTTATCTATTATATTATCTAACTCGCCTGTCGTCCACAAAAATAATTGAGATTGAGTGTTCCACATGCTTGAGTAGAGTACGAATCAATATTGAATTTATTACTTACTAAGAACACTTAGAGATTTAATTATTGATTGTAGAGTTGAATTATTAATTGGGATCGTTAACGTGATTCAGTTCTTAAAAATCCATCCAACCAATTAATTGTTTAAAATTTCCAACTTTGATCCACACCTACGTGTTGGTAAAATTAATCCATTAAAAATTTTGGAAATTCTCCATTTTAGGGTTAGTTTTACATCACCGATACACCATCGTTAGTACAAACAGAAATTTCCAGATTGAGTTATTAATTATCTGAAACATGTAAACCCTAGAATTTTGTTTGACCACTGTTCTGGAGATCTTGTCTGCTTACAGCACTAATTTGGCATGTGCATTTATTTCGGTATTGCACTAATTTTGTGGCAGCTATTTTTCACAAGAATTTTAACTATTTTTGTTTCATATGCATGAATTCTAAAATAATATCTGCAAATACTTTTCTTTAGGTATTTGCTCGCTGGTATAGGGCACCTGAATTATTATTTGGCAGCAAGCAGTATGGACCTGGAGTGGATGTGTGGGCTGCAGGTTGCATATTCGCTGAACTTCTTCTAAGACGGCCTTTCCTGCAGGTCAGTACTTTTCTTAAGTATATTTTTCCGTAAGTTATAGTTGCACATATTTTGTAACTGTATCTATCAGCAAATGCATGGCTATTGCTTTACGCATTACTGCAAGGTTTTTTCATGAGTATGATGGTTTATTTCTGGTAAATAGCCACTTCTGAATCTTCTTCGAGGTAAGTAAAATTTGTCAATTTATTTTTGTTATAACTATTGACAGTTAGCATATTATGGTTACTTTATCTGTTACTGAAAGGTTTCTTTATGAATATGTGATTTTTTGTTACTTCAGATAGTAATATCTGAAGTTCTAAGATTGAACTCAGTCTCACACACAACAAAAACCAACATAAGAGAAAACATCTTGAAATTGAACTGAAATTGAACCCTTGTCTGCATTCTTTAGTGTAAACAGGTTTTGCATGCCCCATCCTTTAAATAAATGTTCACTGTTGTGTAATCCTAGTGCATCAAGTAGTTTTCGCAGTTGAACTCCCACCCTCATTTTCCAGTGTAAAAAGTTTTTATTTTTTCCTTCTCTTGTTGCATGAACCACCTCTTAAGTTGCTGTCATCTAGTAGTGCATAAAGTAGATTATGCAGTTGAATCCCCTGACGTCATTCTCTGGTGTAAACAGGTATTTTCTTATTTGTTGCATGAACCATCTGTTAAATAGCTGTTACATAATCGGAGACTCCTAGTGTACATTAAGTAGTTTCCTGTCACTCCTGGTTGTGAAGATCTTACAAGAGAGAGAGAAAACTACCAGCATGTTATTTATCTGAATATATAATTAACTAGTATTGGAAGAATAACTTCAACATTGTATGCTTATCATGTGTGTTATCTGAATGTGAATGTCTTGACAGTTGACCCTAGAAGGCTTGTGTGAAACTAAACTATATGTGCAATGCATGTTTTCCGTTTCATCTTAATATTTGATTAGCGGACATTGTTTAATACATTTGATGCTCAAAACATTAGTAACAACGAACTGAACAACTTCCTGTATCAGAAAACTCATTCGTAACACATGAAAATAAATCTTGAGTATCCATGACCACTCTTCTGGTATGGGCCAGTGAATGGAACTGAAGTAAATGGGACTTAACAGTGGAACTGAAGTAACTGGGACTTGATGGAGGCAACAAGTTTTTGGGGAGTTTATGGAGGTAGATTGACTTTTAACAGATAAAAGCCCATAAGAAACACCCCTCCTTGATGTTGTGTAAAGTTTCTTATGTTTGACTATTCCTAGCTATCTCAGTGGCGAGACCCTCCTGAACATAACTGACCTGTGATGCAACTACTGAAAGTTTAAGTAAATGTTTAATTGCCAAACTCTTTCAATTTCCCTATTTGTTCACAGTCTATCTGTTTGTCATAGGGTGGTTTTTGTAAATAGGTTTGTTGGTGTGAATCACCAGATAATTGTGCCATTTTTTATTATATAGCATTTACTGTTCGATGTTTTTGAGGAATTGTCATTTCATGTTGACGATGTACATTATGTTAATAAGTCCACTAGCTCAAACAAAGTTTATATTGACTAATCAGCATATAGCGCATTGTATTTGTGAAATATTTTTGATTGTATGTCTTAAAAGAGGAGGGTGAAATTTCTCATTCTACTTTCTTATTCGTTAATGTACCCACTATGGTGTATTGTAGTAGGTATGATTTGATACTCGACATATATAATACGTAATTATTTCCTGTGCATTAGCTTTTCCTTCGAAGAAATTGTTGGATCATCAACTGGTCCATATCAGAGCATTCCTGCCAATAAATTTCTGTCATTGGGCAAATGGATGCCCAGTACATCCATGGCAAAATGATTTTCTTTTTGTGAAAATAGGAGAATCAAAAGAAAAGCTCTTTGTTCGTGGGTTTATATCAGCAGGCTACTAATCAAATGCCAATTTTTTGCTTGTCAGGGTTCGAGTGATATCGATCAGCTCGGAAAAATATTTGCAGCTTTCGGGACTCCAAAGCCATCTCAGTGGCCCGACATGGTTAACCTTCCGGATTATGTAGAATACCAGCATGTTCCTGTACCTCCATTGCGCTCAATTTTTACAGCAAGTGATGATGCCCTTGATCTGTTGTCTAGGATGCTTACCTACGCTCCAGAAGCAAGGATATCTGTGCAACAAGCACTTGAGCACAGGTTCACTTTTATCAGTTGTTTTTTCTCATAGTTTATTGCCTCTCCAGTTTCACACAGATATCCACCTAAATTTTACTTTTAAACACCTTGCATCATAAAAGCTTAAAAACTAAGCATTTTTTGCTCGTATATAATCATTATATGCTATACATTATCTTTTGATCTAAGTAGGTGAAAATCCTTATGGTAATAAGATACAATAAGTTAACTCAAATCGACATATAACATTCATTAGAATTTCAAGTCTTCCAATATTCAACCAAATATTGACATCCAAAAGGGAACCAAAGTGCATCTGTTTATAGTGTTTTCACTTGTTAAGCTTGACAAACAGAGTTTGTGTGTGTGTGGGCTTATATTGGTATATGGAGGTGTGAAATGTGAATCGTAGAATTTTGGTGTTCTCACATCTCAATGCTAGAAAATAAACTTCAGCGGGGCATTTGCTATTTGGCAACACATTAAGGGGGATTTACACTAAAAGAAGTCAACAGTTCTTAGGTTTGCTGTAATATCTGAAACAGGTATTTTTCTTCACAACCAGTACCAACAGCAGCCGGCAAAGCTTCCAAGGCCAGCTCGCAAGGGAGAGGCATGGAATCGGAATCCACCAAATTTTGGTTCACAGAATGGTCCTCTTGTTTTCTCTCCACCGAGGAAAGTAAGGAGGGTGACGCCTCACCATGCTGGATTTGATGTGAATGCACATAATTCAGAGAATGGTGATGATCATGTGATGGATACAAGACATGTGGGCCCCTCTACTGGTCCAAGTGGGAGTATGCCTATGTCAATCGACTTGGAAGCTATGGAAGGTTTGCGACCACCTCCAAGGCCTACACTTAACAGGTAATTTCCTGTTATTGCTATTCAGCTATGTATTACCTTATGGCAAATCCGTTTTACCCTCGTTTTTCTTCTCGATGTTCTAGTGCAGTCCAAGAGAATTTGGAGGAATCCAACTGGGCTTTTAAGGATTTATGGCAAGCCCATCTTTTGTCAATATTTTCGTCAGCCAAAAAGTTTGACACTTTAAGAGGGCTATATTTAGCTGACAATTGGGCATAGTAATTTTTGTCATTTCTTTCATGGTTGTGCTTTATAGCTGATCCGATTTTGGCTGGTGGTAGCTTAAGTTAGTAGCCAGTAGGTGATGTTCATGATGAGACTTTCTATAGGTAATCATTTCCACTCCCCCTCACCACCACCACCACCACCACAACCACCATTCACAACAAATAATAAGCTTGCGCAGTTCAACTAATTAACATCCATTCATACACATGCACACTCAAACACACATTGACACCCACTCATACACACTGCTTGGGGAAAAAAAACTTTATGGAATCAAATTTTGTAGTTTGCTCAGTTTGTCTACTACTGATCCAGCTTGTACTGATCAAGCTTGTACAGTTTGACCAGTTAAAAGTTTACAACCTCTCACACGAGCGCACGTGGCTCACACACAGTCACTCCTTAAAATAAAGGAAAACTAAATGGAATCAGATTTTGTAGTTTGCTGGGTTTCTCTACTTCTAATCAAAGCTTTGTACAGTTTGATAGTTAACAGCTTACAACCATTCCTTCTGCAGTGCCGATAGATCTCACTTGAAGAGAAAGCTTGATCTGGACCCAGACTTTGGATACTCTCACTAGAAGAGCATGGGTTATAGAATTTCATGGGTCTACTAGCATGGAAAATAAAAAAGATTTTGTCTGTGATAACAAGGTTAGGTTATATATATATATATAT
Organism: Hemerocallis citrina; assembly: GCA_017893485.1. NCBI lineage: Eukaryota > Viridiplantae > Streptophyta > Magnoliopsida > Asparagales > Asphodelaceae > Hemerocallis > Hemerocallis citrina. The sequence goes on from CM030367.1 coordinate 97,446,937, forward strand.
ATAATATGTGTAACTTTTATATCTAATCCTCACATTCAGATATTGGGAGCAGAGGCAACACATGATCAAGTAATGGGCCGCGGGATTCCATTTACACCATTGGGAATCATGCTCTAAGGAGCTATACAGAGGAAATGCGTATGTGCTTTCTTCAGTTCTTTAGTGAAAACCTATTTTGAAGTTCTATATATTACAATTTGTTTTCTTCTTGAGTGAGGTGTGGATGTTTTGGTTGAAAAGGAGGAGCTGATTTTGAGTGCATTACTTTTGAGATCTGATTCGAGTGTATAACAAACTTTTCTACTGGCAAAATTAGTAATTAGTAACTTGTGTCTGTAATTTTGTCAGTTCTACAGTTGGAATTGGATTGTTCGGTTAGTGATTTGTATACTTCAACAGTCGTGGGTACTGTTACTAGATTCTAAAAATTAGATTAATTCTTTATTTGAAGATAATTGTAAGGATTTGCATGGATGACTTTATTTGATGTATTACCTGTTTAGCTTTTTAAGCTGAGTTGTATAGTTTGTTAGAACGGTTTTACACGAGTAATCTGCATGGTCCCTCAAATTGCAGAGCACTTCGAATTGTTAGCACACCATCGGAATGTTTTACTATATATAAAACGACACCCCCCCCCCCCCTCTCCTACACAAAAAAAAAAGTAAAAAATAAAAAATACACTACCTTCCAAAAAAAAGAGAAGAGTTGGAATTAGCTGGTGCTTACAACGCATCTTTCTCAGTTGCGAACTGTATTAACCTTTTTTAACAAATTTAGCCTTGGGGGCCGTGTTTCATTAACAAACTAGCCACCTTATTTCATAAATAAGTAGTTAATAAAACAAATTTAGAGTACTAGGTACAATTACAAAATCTCTAATATTATAATGGGAGAAGGCCTTAGTGTCATTTGTCATTGTGTCATTTTGTCAACACGTGCAGTGCACGTGTTGACAAATTTGTTTTTTGTCCTTTTCATTCCCCCTCCCTATTTTTCCCACATGCAGTGCACGTGTAGTAAATGTTTGTCATTCTACCAACCCGTGCAACACACGTGTTGGTAGATTTTTTTTTGTCCTTTTCATTCCCCTCCCCATTTTCCCCACGTGCAACGCACGTGTTGGTAGATTTTTTTTTGTCCTTTTCATTCCCCTCCCCATTTTTCCCACGTGCAACGCACGTGTATAATACTAGTGACTATAGAGCAAGAAATAAAACATAGCATCTCAAAAGATACAGGAGGGTGGCAAAATACCAAAGGTAAAACATACAAGAACATCAAACAAGTGCAACATGATACAAGAGGTCCTTCCAACAATATCCTGGAGAGTAGGCAACCAGATCATGAAGCTCCGTATTAGTCGGTGATCTATCTCCACCTCTTCATCATCGTACTCCTTCACCCTAAAAACCCTGGCGAATCTTCATCTTAGACTTGCTACAGCTGTAGCCCAAAAGAAATAAGATGCATGATGTGAGTAAGATTATCAGAAATAATATTATGAGTCTCACGAAAGTAAAAGTTATTTCTGTCAAACCATAAAATCCAACTCGTTGCGGCGATTGCAATACCACACTTTCATCATCTCATGTCTCTCGCTAGCAAAAGTAGACCTTATCCAAAGGTCTTCTTAAACCTTAGAATAAACTGATGTTCCAAGGGCTATCAAGACCTCACACAAACGACCTTACATTTAGGGCAATCTAAGAACAGATGAATCTTCGATTCCATGTGAGCATTGCAAAAGCCATAATTATTCGCAATGTGTGGTTGCATTTTAACCAAGTTCTCTCTAGTCAGAATTGCATCGTTGAGGACTAACCAAAGAAAGACTCTAACTTTCATCGGTGCTTTGACCTTCCAAAGAATCGTAAACCATTTCGGACTACAACCTCTAAAGTGAATACAGTTATATAGAGAGTGAACCGTGAAGGTTCCATTTTTTTTCTAACCCCCTAGCTTTCCGATCTGATCTTTGAGTGCATATAACTCCGGATTGGACAATGTAAGATTGTAGGGTCCCAAGTCTCAATTGGGATTCTGAGTCGAGACATGATTTGAAAGAAGGTCTTCAGGTTACCCTTTTCCAAGTTTTGGCAACCGTAATATAGGGTTGGGAAGCGAGATAAAAAATATTAGGAAATAACTCTCTTAGAGAGTGATCTCCGCACCATTTGTCCCACCAGAACCTGGTCATCATGCCATTGCCAATGAAGGATGAGACACAGCTGTGAAACGGGTCAGACTTTGGCAACCCCTTTCCAAAACCATGATACTTTGGGTCCCATCCGGGATCCAAGTCTTCGCGTCCACTTACCTAGTAGGTGAGGATGAATATACTCTTGCCACCCTTCACCATTCGGGTGGAATACTTTCCACCACCATTTGCCGAGGAAGGTCATGTTCATGTATCTCAGATCAATGATACCAAGCCTACCAAGCTTTCTCCCACTTGATAAGATGGTAGCCTCCTTTGTTCGCCTCTGCCCCTTTCCAAAGGAATCTTTTTCGTATCCGGTCTATCTGTTGAATGATCCATTTTAGGAATTCAAAAAAGGACAAGTATTATGTCGGTAGATTGGACAATACCGAGTTAATCAGGGTCACTCTCCCCCCTAGAGAAAGGGTCTTTCCTTTCCATCCCGCCAACCTAGCTTCAACTCGGTCAATAATCGACATCCAATCTGATTTCTTAAGTTTACCTGGCCCAGGAGGTTGGCCCAAATACTTAATAGGGAAATTATTAAGCTGCAGTGTAGACAATTTGCTTGTTCACGAGCATCGTCCTCTGTCATTGCAATTGGAATGAGGGTTCACTTATGGAAGTTCACTTTAAGACCCGACCAAGCTTCAAAGCAATACAGAATTCCTTTGAAGGTGAGTCTCCCTTATATCTTTGTTCACAAATAGAAGAGTATTGTCGGCGTATTGCAAGATTGAGCATCTAGGTCGGTTATTGTTCCTAGACACCGGTGTAATTAATCCAACCTGCTAGTTTACAATTGTCCACCATACATATAAGTACATCTGCGACGATCGTAAATAGCAGGGAGGAAAGAGGATCCCTTGCCTGCAAACCTCTCCTAGAAGAGAAAGTCCTACTATCTTTTCGTGGACCAGTATAGCCGACCTACTAGTATAGAGACAGTGCCAAATCCATCTAATCCATCTATCTCCAAATCCTTCACCCCTAAGAGCTTTAAGAAGACATTCTCATTTCACTGAGTCGTTCGAGATATGGCAATGGTGAATAGTTTCTTCTGTAGTAGATATGCGGTCTAATACACAACGTCCCTTAATGAAACTCGTTTATTCGTTACTAATCAATCGGTCCATCAGCTTGCTTAATTTGTTAGTCAGGATCTTTGTAATTATCTTGACTGAGTAATTGAGGAGGCTGATAAGGCGAAAGTCGCCAACACCACGTGATTCTTCCTTCTTAGGGATTAAGACAATCTCCATGTAATTAACTATTCCCAGTTTAAGATTGTGGTCGTAAAACTCGTTGATGACCGTCATGAGATCATCTTTGATCTCATCCCAAAAAGTCTGATAAAAAAAAATCAGGAATCCATCAGGGCCAGAAGCTTTATCATGCCCATCTAGCGAACCAACCATTTAACCTCTTCCTCCGTGAATGTTGATTCGAGGGATTGAAAGGACTGCTCCAAACCCTCTGATCTGTTTTGCTAGAATTCTTCACTCAACGGGACCCTAAAATCACTTTTACGATCAAACCTATTTTTGAAGTGAGTTTGGAAAGCAAGATGAATATCCTCTTCTTCTTGAATCACCCTTGACTCTATTTAAGGTGAAAGGATGATGTTAGATCTCCCTAGATTCCTCTAGTCTTTCTAGGCCATCAATGTCTACCAGGATGGAATCTTTAGCTTACTAGTCACAAAACGTGTACGATTCCATTTTCTAAACTTTGCCCAAAGCCTATGAATCTTTTCGCATCAAATTGCTACCGCTTCATTGCCTCTAGTGGGCAGCGCCCAACTTTCTATTACTAGGTGATGGAAACCCTGAATTTTCAGTATTGCTTTCTCAAACCTGAATTTCTTAGGGTTGCTAGCATGCTACTCACCAGAATCAAGTAAAATGGGAACGTGGTCCGAAGTGGGCCTTGGGAGGGATTCGACACTAACCAGAGGGAATTTTGTTTCCCAATCCAATGAGACTAGCACTCTATCTAGCTTTGCCAAAATAAGGGATGTTTGCATATTAGACCATGTAAATATTCGATCTGGAATTGGGATGTCGATCAGCTCAAGGTCAGCAATAACTTGGTTGAACTCCTCTATGTCGACATCGCTAGCTCCTCTACCCCTATGTTCGAACGTAAATCTAGTGATGTTAAATTCACCCCTCACTAGTAAAGGGTGATGCCAACGCGTTCGAATAGATCATAACTCATTCCAGAACATAAGGCTACCTGACGCGAGATTCAAACCATAGACTAACGAAATAGCCTGAATCTGATTATCGATACGATGTTGGAATAGACGAACAACGAAAATTCCCCTCTGAATTCATCTGGGCAGGAGAAACAACCAGGGTTAAAGGCAATAGCGAAGCCACCTCATGCCCCAACGGAGGGAACGCCCCTCCATTCACAGATCCTATTCCCTCCAACTCTTCTAAGACCCGCAACATGTGATAGTTTGGTTTCTTGGAGACCAACAATGTCAATTTTAGAGGTGGTGATGATATCTCTAACCATCTTTCGTTTTCCCCTCCCCCCCAAACCCATAACATTCCATAGAAGTATCTTCTTTAATAACTAGGTGTGAATTTTATTCAAGATGAGAGCGTTGTGCTCAGTATCGCCTACCGCAAGACCACAAGTTTCTGTCAGATTAAAAATCTCAGAATCAGACATGAAATTAAAAATGGAAGCTAAAAAATAATGCGTACCTCCATCATCGATCTTAGCGGACTTGGCGACAGCGCAATCTCCAAAAATCCCCCAAAGACTCTACATGAGCCCTCTTAGCAGATTTGTGAACTTTGAAAACTTGTGAATTTCTCTGGTGATCGCATACAACTTGAGAAACACTTAATGAAGGAAAAGAAGATGAAGAAAACTCTAGGGTAGACTCCGTGACAGGACATGAATCAGTATCTGCTACAAATTCAACATCTAAGTCATAGAGGTCATCGTCTTCTAAGTCAAAGCAAAATTTCTCTTGTTCCTCAACTCTTTCGACAACAATAAGAGAAGCCAGCCGATTAGAAGACTTCCCAATCTACATTGGACCCCTCCTTGGGCCCAATTGAATAGTGAAGCCCAAGCCCACAAAGCCAATCACGTGGCTTCATTTCAGTGGCTGGCGACTGAAGAATCACGTGGGTCTTGAATAGTCTGGAATCACTCCAGATGCTTCATCTCTATCTTCATTGCTTTCTCTCTTTTTTCGCTCATCTTCTTCCTCTTTTAAGCTTGCAACCTTTTTCATGCATCTCTTCCCCAAACTATAAACATTCTCCATTTGAGAAGGCTTAAACACCGATAGCTCACTACCCTCTCCTCCTTCTCCGCCTTTAAGAGTCACATGCTTCTCTGTGTACCCGAACTCCTCGATCTCAGCTTCTCCATCACGATACTTGTTTGTTTAACTGTTACTTGTGCTGTGGTGCTCGTGGAGAGATGCGTCCTGGTCGAGCTTGTGGTGGCCCATACACTTAAGACTTGTCTCTAGTCTCTACTATACTTTGACTACTGTAAAATATGGATGACCGGAAATCATTAGTTAGAAAGGGGGTATATGATTTCATATGAAATGGTAGAGGCAGCCTTGGATCTCGGTAGGAAAATGTAACATTATATGTTATTTTTCGTATTTTTGAGGAAATCATGTAGGGAGCTGAGTTCATGTAGGTGTTGGAATTTTATATACACTAAGAACATGCATAAAACATTAATAACAACCTAAAATATGTTTCTATGAATCTAGATCTTAATCATGTTGCAAAAGTGCTTTAATATAAAATCCTAAATCATGAAACTATAGATCTTTGCTAAATCAAAAGAAGAAGAACATTAAAAACGGAAGCACTAACCTGAAGCCATTAATGGAGATTGCGCAGAGGGTTTGGATCTTCCTATATGATACGCACTTCTATTAGATGTCGTCTCTCTATTCTTCTGTTGATGGGATTACAGATGGAATAAGAAGATGCGTATATATAGGGGGACCATAACCCTAATTGATAATTATTGATTTCCAATTTTGCCCATCACAAAATAAGAAATTTACTTTACGGCCTCCACACGTGTTATATCACACTTTAAATTATATGCTTTTAACCCATTACTTAATCTTGATTAGATCACTTTAATTTGGGTTAGACTTTAGAATAACAATTATACATTTAGTCACATATGTGAGTCCACATAGATTATTTTCCAACAATCTCTTACTTGGGCCACATATGTTACTCCTTATAAATGTACATACTTTATGAGCTCAAAATTTTGCTATCATAACCAAAAGCATGGCCAAACAATCTCGTCCATTGATCATGTAAATATAGGATCAAATCAATTTTCGTTACATTCAGCGTAACTAAATTCATCAATGGTCACATATATCAGCATAATCAAACAACATAGATCAAGTGTGAATGTGTAGCATGGAAATTTTATGCAATGTGATCTATACACATGCCTATTTTCAACTGGTCCTCTTTAAAACTTAAGTGAGGTCAGAACTAAACATGACAAATGAGTGAGAAAACTGAATTCTTTATTTCTGATCAGAAAATAACCAAATGTATAAATGTCTCACACAAACATAATGCAAATAAAATACAAACTCCCACTGAATCATGGATTCTCAAATAATACAACACCATATGAGCAGTATGCTCATAAAAGACCTTGGGTGGTAATCCCTTTGTGAGCGGATCCGCTATCATGGAGTTTGTCCCAATGTGCTCTATTGACATCTGTCCACTTTGCACTCTTTCTTTCACAACTAGGAACTTTTTGTCAATATGTTTCGACTTTGTCGAACTCCTGTTGTTGTTGGAATACATTACTGCTGACCTATTGTCACAAAATAACTTAAGTGGTCTTTCTATATTCTCTAAAATGCGCAGCCAATGACAAAATTCCGCAGCCATATTCCATGATTTGGTGCCTCATAGCATGCTACATACTTTGCTGCCATAGTGGAAGAAGCTATAAGTGTCTGTTTGACACTTTTCCAAGATATAGCTTCTCCAGCTAACAGGTAAATATAGCATGATGTAGACTTTTGCTATCTTGGCACCCTAGTGAAATCAGAATCAGAATACCTTACGACCTCCAAATGATCTAATTTCCTATATGTGGGCATGTAGTCTTTCGTTCTCTGAAGATACCTCATGACCCTCTTGGTTGCTATCCAATGGTCCATACCAGGTTTTCTTAAATACATGCCTAACATCCCAACAATGTACGCAATATCCGGATGCATACATACTTGAGCATACATTAGACTCCCAATAGCTGATGCATAGGGGATCTTTTGTATTTCCTGAATTTTAAGGTTACTTTTAGGACACTGATTGAGACTAAATTCGTCTCCTTTAGCAACAGGGGTATCCCCTGGTCTACAATCTTGCATGCCAAACCTTTTGAGTACTTTATCGATGTATCCCTTTTGTGATAATCCAAGCGCACCTCGAGAATGATCTCGGTGTATCTGGATTCCTAATACAAAAGAGGCATTCCCAAGATCCTTCATTTCAAAAATGCTTGGACAGAAACTTTTTAGTTTCGTTCAATAAATCTATATCATTAGTGGTAAGCAATATGTCATCGACATATAGAACTAGGAATATATGCTCACTCCCTCTGAACTTGTGATACACACAATCATCAACTACATTCATCTCAAAATCAAATGAGATAATTACTTGATGAAATTTGTGGTACCATTGACGAGGAGCTTGCTTGAGTCCATAGATGGATTTTGTCAATTTGCAAACCATATTCTTAAGCTAGGATATAATAAACTGGTTTGAATACTTATTTCTTTATTAAAATCATTGGTCATTTCATAAATATCTGATTAATACTACCCCTTTTTTATTCGAGAAAATATGATCAGAATGCTATATTTAACTCCGAACCGGAACTAAACTTTAGAACAGAGAATGCAACACTATAAAAACATATTCTGGATTGTGAAGACCATGACTGAGCTTTCTAGAAGTAAAAAACAAATGTGTTCATAATACATAACATTAAGAATTTTGGCACCTAATCTCTTAGTTTTGATCTGTTTTCCCTTTATGCAGTCTACATAGACATCAAAGTCTGTGAAGTCCTGGGATTCCAAAATGTCATCAGACACAAGACGCTCAACTCTACCTTTTGAGATATGACCTAAGCACTTATGCCATAATGACGCCGAATTTTCTTTATTTAATTTATGTTTAGTACCACGTAACTCTACATGCAAGGTTTCATTATAGGATACAATTGTTTCAAACAAATAAAGGTTGTCATAAGCATTCAAATAACCAGTTCCAACAACATTCGAATTTAAAGACAAACTAAACTGATTGTTTCCAAATGAACAATAATAACCAAATTTGTCCAACAAAGAAACATAAATTAAATTTTGTCTAAAAGACGGAATAACAAAAATGTCTTTCAAATCCAAATAAGAAACCAGTTCCTAATAACAACCCAAAATGCCCAACTGCTTCCACTTCTACCGATTATCGTCCACGAAGATGTGTCTTTCACCATCATTTGGCTTCTGGCAGCTCATGCAACCCTTTCTTTGCATGCCATGCGTGATATTTAGTACATTTTTTCTTCATATGTCCAGGCTTGTTACAAAAGAAATAATTCTTTGTATCCTTATGTTGTTTCTTTTGAGCTGGATCCTTAGTTTTTTCATGCTCAGATTTTCTCTTCTTGCCCTTATCCTTAGAGGATTTGGCCAAATGAGCACTTCCAGTCTTATATTGTTTCAACCTTTCTTCCTCTTGCACACAGTGAGAAATGAGCTCATTTAGAGTCCATTTTTCCTTTTGACAGTTGTAACTGATTTTGAATTGATTAAACTGTGTAGGAAGTGATACCAAAACCATAAGCACAAGCAAGTCCTCAGGAAATTCAAGCTTGAGTGCCTTAAGTCTTGAAACAACATGATACAATTCCATAAAGTACTCCCTTACATTTCCTCGACCCTTATACTTCATAGACATCAAAGAAGTTAGAAGTGTAGTCATTTCAACCTTATCGTTTTTAGTAAAACGTTTCTCAATTTGATCGAGAAATCTTTGGCCTAAGTAATCACATCGGATTCTGTGCCCCTAAAGGCTTCTGGAATGTTGTGTTTCATAATCATTAGACTCATGCGATTTGAACGATCCCACCTCTCAAATACCCTTTTATCATCAAGAGTGCTTTCCGCAGTGAGAGATGGAGGTTGTTCTTCCCTTAATGCATGGTCTAATTCCATACAGCCAAGAGTTATCAGTAGGGTCCCTTTCCATTCCTTGAAATTTGTCCTATTAAGCATGGGAATAGAATTGATGTTAGCAGTTATTGAGACAGCAGAAGATACATTAGCTGAATATAGAACAAAATAAACAAAATAAGCTCACATGAGAATCTATATAAAACAATAAATTCAAATAATGATTAATTCTATCTTAAGATACCAGGCACAACGTATAATCTAGTCTTTGGACAGTAACATTAGCTGTAAGCGGTACTCTTGTTGTAGTAATCAAATATTGACAATAAATCATGTCAAATAATAAGTCATTCTTTGGACTGACTTATTGTTCACATGGAATACCTTATAATTGTCACATATTTATTACCACAGATGTATATGAAATTCAGCCAAATATCAACTTACCTTTGGGTCAGTTAATAAACGCATGAATTACAAACACACAATCATCATGATATTTTAAATAAATTAATCTACACAAAAGAGGTCACTTTGGCAATATTTTGTTTCAATTGATCTATTCAAAATATTAGACATTCATAAGAAAACCAAAACCATAATTTGAATTTAATTGTTTTCCAAAATTTTTACCTTTTCCTTAATTTTATAACTTACTTTATTTCTGATGGATAATGTCAAGATAATATATATTTAAAAGATAACAAACCATAACAGAAAATATGATATATATCTATCTGAAATAATAACAAAATCATAACAGAACCATATCTATCTACTGTTTTGATAATATCAAATGGTAGGATTAAACTAAATATTAACAGAAAATCTAATATCCCCGATCCGAAATCCAAAATAACCCAAATTTATTAACAAAACAGTATATTAACAAAATGTCTATAAACACAAAAGAAAAGCCAGACCCGAATAATAGAAATAGCACTAAATAGCTTTCCATAGGTTTAAGGAATGGTAACCAACAACTTACGGATTCTCTGTTAATATATGAAACTAACATCGGACTAATGGGTTTCATTTGGTAAGGGCATTAACACTGCAGTTTCACGCAACTGGAAAGACTCAATGCAGCGAAAAGGATTAGGAGCTTCAGAAAGCATAAAACAATTAAACAATATTACAAAATATCACTCCTTAGCTTTCAAGATAAGTTTCTATGTGCTAATCACATCAGATATAACAAGTAGCATCAATATAGGCAGCGCCCCATGCAATATATCCACTACTACACATTCAAAACATTACTGACAAGAAAGAAAAAAAAATGATTACATTGCAGAAGATGCTTCAAGCATACAATATATCTAACCAATTACGATAGCAGCGTGCATGTACCATATTAATGAAGTCACCAAAACTGAAGAAGCAAAAACAAAATTACTATTTGTCGACCTCCATTGCTTGTGCTGCTTTAGCCTTTGCTAGTGCTGACAACTTGGTTTTCACCTTCCTTTTCCCGACTTGGAACCCGCCTAATTTTATTTTATTTTTAATTAATTAATTATTTTTATTTTTTATTTTTATCTGAAATATGATCTTAACATGGATCTGAATTAATGGCTCCAAAAGATTAACAAATCAATTAGCTACAAATCCAAATTTAATTAATTTAATCTGAATCTTTAGAAGACAAATACCATTAAAGGAAGATCAAAAGAAAACCCTAAATTTCTTAAATTTCCTTTAAACAATAAACCCTAAATTTTCTTCAATTAATTCAGCAAAGGGGCTCTGATACCAATTGTTGGAATTTTATATACACTTAAGAACATACATAAAACATTAATAATAACCTAAAACATGTTTCTATGAATCTAGATCTTAATCATGTTGCAAAAGTGCTTTAATATAAAATCCTAAATCATGAAACTATAGATATTTGCTAAATCAAAAGAAGAAGAACATTAAAAGCGGAAGCACTAACCTGAAGTCATTGATGGAGATTGCACAGAGGGTTTGGATCTTTCTATATGATACACACTTCTATGAGATGTCGTCTCTCTATTCTTCTGTTGATGAGATTGCAGATGGAATAAGAAGATGTGTATATATAGGGGACCATAACCCTAATTGATAATTATTGATTTCCAATTTTGCCCATCACAAAATAAGAAATTTACTTTACGGTCTCTACACGTGTTATATCACACTTTAAATTATATGCTTTTAACCCATTACTTAATCTTGATTAGATCACTTTAATTTTGGTTAGACTTTAGAATAGCAATTATACATTTAGTCATGTATGTGAGCCCACATAGATTATTTTCCAACAGTAGGAAGCTGAGTTCCTGTGGACCCCAACCCCAACATTGATTGGAGTTTATTTTCAGTGAAAGATTTTCAATTAGTAAAAAATGATTGTTAACGAGTTTTTGTAAGCTGGTTACCCTCCCCCCTAAATAAAAATCGAGTATATACTTTGCTCATAAAAAATTTAAAAAAAAAAAAAAAAAATCTAGTATACATAGGGTGATGTTGATCCAAATTTTGCTTGTGAGTACATATTTTGTAGCCGCATTAGGGATGTACCCACTTTTACAATTAAGATCTCATGGTATAGGCACATCAAAAAACATCTCCTACCTTGCACCGGATGTAGTGCATTTAGAGGGGTGTTTGGTTGGTTGTAAAACTTTTTCCTGAGTATAAGATTACTGTAGAGAAAAGAAATCTATGGAATTGAGTTTGGAAATGTGGTTTGGTTGAACGTAGATTTACTGTAGCAGAAATAATTTTCCATGAAAGATTAGGTTTATTTGAGTCGAAAAATACTGTAGCGAAAGTAATTTCAAGTACTTGTAACTTTTGGTTTTAATTGAAATTTATCTCAATTAATTAAGGTTTAAACTAATTAAGCTAAATTGATCTTAATTAAGTTAAACAGAAAAAAAACTGAACTCGAAAAAATCCCAAAAAATAGGGGACTTTTAGTTATAATTTAAACAAAAAAAGAAAAAAAACAACCCCCCCCCCCCCCCCCCCCCCCCACACACACACACACACACACACACACACACAAAACCCGAAAATACTCCCAAAAAAAAGCCAAACAGCCAAGTGGGATGGCTTTGTGTCAAATGTGGGAATTTAAGTCCCGCATCGGCCAAAGATAGGTGAGAGTGAGGGTTTAAATAGAGTTTTGTAGATTATAAGGTAGGCAAAAGAATTAATGAGTGGCTTAATTTCAATGAAGTGTTAATTTAATTATGCAAATTAATTAGGGGCTAATTTGTAATTAAAAGAAATTAAGTTATTTTTTGGGTGCTAGCAATTTCATGTGGGCACTTTAATCCCACATCAGCCAGGAGAGGGGAGGTTTCTTTGTTTGATTAGTATTGTGTAAATAATATAGATGACAAAGGAAAACTCATAGTTGGAGAAAAAGACAAAAGTTGCGCAAGTACAAACCTTGAGTTCCTGGAATTTTTTCCCAAAACGCCCCATTTTTGCAAAGTTTTTCCCAAACCGCCCTACTTTTTTTTTTAATTCCCAAAGCGCCCCACTCGGTCTCTCAAAGACCGAGTCTAGTGCAAATAGACTCGGTCTTTGAAAGACCGAGTCTTGCGCTTTGAAAATTCAAAGAGCAAGACTCGGTCTTTCAAAGACCGAGTCTATTTGCACTAGACTCGGTCTTTGAGAGACCGAGTCTTTACTCTGCGTTTTTTAAAGCGCAGATCCCCTTCCTTTCTTCTTCTTCTTCACTTTCGATTGTTTTTTCTTTTCGCTCTTTCCCTCAACGAATCCGTCGCACTCTCTACTTTTCCGTTCGATTACTCTCTTAATCGAATGTTGAACTTCCCAAAACCAATTACTTTCTAATTCATTTTCGATTTTACCAAATCCTATTCCCCAAAATCGATTCTTTCTTTAAACCCTAAACCCCGAATACCCATAATTGGAAGATTTCGGTTGTACTGGTCAAGCTCTTCTTGCCAATTTCGTCTTCGTCTTCGGATTCTCCCACTTGTTAGGTATATTTCTTAAGCATTTCCTAAGCAAAATTTGTGTTAGTGTTGATGCTATTGTGAAGTTCATTAGTTGAATTTGACTTATTGTTGACAAAGTAGATTAGTAGGAGTTGAGTTTATTGATGTTCCAAATGAATTTTGCTGTTTGTTTCGCGGGTGAGTTCCATCTGTACAAGTGAGTTCATTAGATGGAACTCACTTGAAGAAATTCACTTGTCCAAATGGAACTCACTTGTACAATTATGGGGACATCAATAAACTCACTTCCAATTAGTGTAGATGGAACTCACTTGTACAGATATGTTCCAAATGAATTTATGTTCCAAACAAACACATTTAATTATCTTCCAAATTCTAGTTCATTAGTTTATTGATGTTATTTTCACTGTTAATTTTGCTTAGCATTGATGTTCTAAATGAAAGAGTTGAGTTATTGATGTTAAAAAACAAATAGTGAGCACTTCCTGATATTTGAAGTATCAGTATGTGCATTGGGTGATGGATGCATTGGGTGTGTTAATTCTGTCGGAAAAAACTGAAATATTATGGTGTTTATAATGATATAAGCATAATATTACATGGAAAGACTTTGACGATGATGGTATATGTTGAAGAAATAGTTGAGTTAATTTTAGTATTAATACCCAAATTTTGTTGAGTTCTTGATTTTCAAAAAAGAAAGAGTTGAAAGAGTTGAAGTTGGAATGAATAGAATTCTGTTGAAAGAGTTGAAAGAAATATTGAGTTGAAAGAGTTCAATTTTGTATAGAATTTTGTTGAAAGAGTTGATAGAGTTATTGAAACCTTGTTGAATAGAATTTTGTTGTTGAATCAATTTTGTATATATTTCCATATAGTATGTGTTGAATCTAGTTTTTTAGAATTTTATAGAGTCTAGGTTATGTATAGAATTTGTTGAATTTGTTATACTCTAGTGTTTTGCTAAAATTAGAGAATGAACGGCTTTGTTATATATAATTTGTTTTTATATCTAGCTTTTGTGTAGTTAATAACATTTTTGTTGAACTTGTAGGATTTGTAGTCTACTGTAAATGGCACGCACAAGGGGTAACATGGAGGTAGGAGAAAGTAGTAGACCTCCACGTAATCGCGGTGGACGTGATCGTGGTCGTGGTCGTCGTGGTGGTCGTGCTTCTACCGATGCTACTAATGTAAGTAATTAAATGTTGATTCTAATAGAATTGTATTATATTTTTCGGTCTACTGATATAAATGTTATTGTTATATAGGTTGAATTCAATCCAAATGAGGCGGGCCCTTCGTCTTCATACATCCCTCCTGCAGGCCCCGGACCACTCGACCCTTCACTTCTCACTCTCCAGCCGATGCATCGATCGCAGTATGTTTGGAACGGCGAGGCTACGGAGTGCCGTTTTAGGACTGGGCATCCGCTACCTGTGCACCCACGCATACACGAGTTGCTTAGAGATTGTGGGTTCTACGGTATTTCCATGATGACATCCATCAAGTGCGATCGTCCACTTCTCGAAGCACTGCTTGAACGATGGAGGCCCGAGACACACTCATTTCACCTGCCAGTCGGGGAGATGACGGTGACTTTACAAGACGTTGCTATACTAACCGGGCTTCCAATCGATGGAGAGGCAGTGACAGGATCGATGGACTTCGATCCCGTGTATCTCGTGGAGGAGTTCCTAGGGGTTGCAGTGGAAGCTGGCGCGATAAATGGGAAATTTATCCGCCTAAAGTGGTTGAAGGATACGTTCAAAAATAGATTGAATGACGCTTCAACTGCAGCGGAGGTGGAGTGCTACTTTAGGGCATATGTTCTAACGCTATTCGGCACGGTCCTGTTTCCAAACTCAACCGGGAATACCGTAGCACTGATGTTCTTGCCCCTAATCGCCGATATAGGTAGGATCCGCCGTTTCAGTTGGGGCAGTGCAATTCTATCGGCACTGTATCGGAGTCTGTGTCTGTGCAGTATAGGTTCGAACCAGATGAATGGACCTCTAATTCTACTGCAGATATGGAGTTGGGAACGGATTCACGTAGGTCGGCCCGTAGTACGGATCCAGTCCCAACATTGGAGAGTTCTTTCTGAAGATATAGACATGCTACCTCCGATTGGTGTGTATTGGACAGGAAAACTGACATGGACGGCCAACCCCAACAGGTGCTTGACATACTACCGCGACGAGTTGGACAGGTTGGCCGCCGACTGTGTGGTGTGGACCCCGTACACAGAGGAGCGATTGATTCGGCTGCCACCTATCTGTACGTTCAGGCGTAATTTGTGGCTCACGAAAGCACCTCTAATCAACTTCGGGGTTGTTGAGTTCTACTACCCCGATAGGGTCTTACGGCAGTTTGGTCTGCACCAGGGGATTCCAGTTACCGTGCCATTCAATGCCGAGATGCATAACATCACTGGAATGGGCCGTACACCGGGACACAACTGGGCCACTTGCTTCTTCGAATACGTTCAGAGATGGAACATTAACCGTTTCGAAGAAATCATCGTTGACACCCCACCTTTTGACCTCTCCTTGCATGGTGTGTACTTGTCTTGGTACGAGAGAGTCACTAGACGGTTCATTTCCCCACCGTTGCAGGCTCCTGCCGAAGTCGTTGTACCGATACGTCGACCAGGGACCGAACCAGTAGATGAGCATTCGGTGAGGTTGCCGATGTACCAACCAAAGGGATCCGCTATTCGTGGCTTTGTAAGTTTTAATGTTTCGTTTTAAATTTTCAAAATTTATATATCAATATGTTTTTATATATTTATGTGCATCTAATTCAACCTTTCATGTTTCTCAGTTGACCCAGACTTGGTCCCTTGCCAAGAAATGTGCTCATATGCTAAATAGCAACATCGCCGATCAGACGAAGGTTACTGTACGGGAGATGTTATCGTGTTGCCGTGCACAAGCTGATCTTGTGGGGAGGGCGCAACATTAGATGCGATACTTAGGACCCCCACACATCGAACCGGCGGTCGTACCGGTCAATGACGAAAGAGAACTGTTCATAGGCCGCCACCTCAACCTCGAAGTGATTCGGAACACGAACAAGAAGCAGACCCTGATATTGAAGCACAAGGTGATGAAGAACAGCTCGTTGGGGATGAGATTGAAGAAGAGCCGGAGATCCCGTTGTCTGCACTGACACAGGCAACTCCCCATCGTCATAGACGACACAGAAGACCCCCAGTTTTCTTCACACCAGACCCTTGATGTAATATTTTTAATTATTTTGATTTTGTAGTTTTTTTAATGTAGTATTTTCAATGTAGTATTCTTAATGTAGTATTTTTTAATGTAGTTTTTTTTAATGTTGTTTTTTTATTTTTTTAACTTGGTTGCTGATCTTGTAGCTGTGTTGATGTAGTATTTTTGAAATGTTCCTCTGTTTGAGATAAAGTTATTAAAATTGTTGATGTGGTTGAAATTGTTGGAGTGGTGATATTGGTGTGTCAAGAAGTGGTTGTTGAGTTGTGGTGAAGTGAGTTTTGTTGAGTTGTGGTGAAGTGAATGTGAAATTTTAGTACCTCAGTTGTTTTGTATTTTAGTACCTCGGTTGAATTTTGGTGCTAAGTTGGTATAATGGTTTATCAGTGCTCAGTTTATTAATCTTCTGTTGTGGTTTGTTGTGATTTTGTAGAATTTGGTATTTCAAGAAGAGGAATATTGAGTTATGGTTTGTTGTGGTTTATTAATCTTCAGTTTATTAATCTTCTGTTCAATGGTTTGTTGTGGTTTATTAATCTTCAGTTTATTAATCTTCTGTTCAATGGTTTGTTGTGGTTTGTTGTGGCATTTGAAGAAGGGGTGGTTGGATGGGAATATTGAGTTGTTTGTTCAGGTATTTGAAGAAGAGGTGGTTGTTTTGCAAAGTGTTTAGAACACTCAAATTCTGGCTGTAGCTAAAAAAAATTCACAGCAACAAGACTCGGTCTTCCAAAGACCGAGCCTAGTACAACTAGACTCGGTCTTTCAAAGATCGAGTCTTGTTGCTGTGTCTTTTTTTTGGTATCAGACTCAAGACTCGGTCTTCCAAAGACCGAGTCTAGTTGTTCTAAGCTCGGTCTTTGGAAGACCGAGTCTTGATTCTGATAAACTCCACAGCCCAACAAGCTCTCTGGAAGTTTGAAAACAACACAGTCGGTCTTTGAAACATAGCTCAAAAAACACCTAGACTCGGTCTTTCAAAGACCGAGTCTTCAATCAAAACTTCTCACATTGAAGACTCGGTCTTTGAAAGACCGAGTCTAGGTGTTTTTAGAGCGGTGTTTCAAAGACCGACTGTGTTGTTTTCAATCTTCCAGAGAGCTTGTTGGGCTCTGGAGTTTATCAGAATCAAGACTCGGTCTTCCAAAGACCGAGCTTAGAACAACTAGACTCGGTCTTTGGAAGACCGAGTCTTGAGTCTGATACCAAAAAAAAGACACAGCAACAAGACTCGGTCTTTGAAAGACCGAGTCTAGTTGTACTAGGCTCGGTCTTTGGAAGACCGAGTCTTGTTGCTGTGAATTTTTTTTAGCTACAGCCAGAATTTGAGTGTTTTTCAATCTTTCAAAACAACAACCTCTTCTTCAAATGCCTGAACAAACATCTCAAAATTCCCATCCAACAACTCAAAATCACAACAAACCACAACAACAAAATATAAAACTGATCAATATGCTTCTTCCACTTGACCAACTTAGTACCAAAATACAAAACAACTAATAAACCACTTCAAAATACCAAACAACAAACCAACTTAGTACCAAAATTCACCACAACTCAGCAACAAGACTCACCACACCTCAGCAACAAGACTCACTTCACCACAACTAAACAACCACTTCACCACAACTATCCAAACTAAGTGTTCATTTCGAAATAAATATTACAAACACAATAGGAAACACAAAATGAAATTTCAACTGTTTTGAGATGCTATGTTAGTACATCGACGCTTGTTGTGTCCTTCCAACCCGCACCTTGAACATTTCATTCTTGTACCCCTGCTAGAACTATCTCTCACATCCATATCGTTGCGTATTCTCGTGGATTTAGGCCGGCCTTTCCGTGACCGTCGCAAACTAGAATCTGGTACAAGTCGTGGACCGTCGATAGTAGGCCAATATGCTTCATCTAGAATAGGACTGAACACAGGAGCCCAAGTTTGTGCTAATGACGTGATAAGGTAAAATTTATCAACATAAGGCTTGTGATCGATTGCACGATAAGCACAGGCTGCTAATACATGAGAACAGGGAATATGATATAGATGAAACTTCATACATGTGCATGTTTTCGTACCCAAATTCACGGTGTGCAAATTCCCACCCTTCCGTTCTCCATTTACCATGCGTATACCAGTTTTGACGGAAAAAATTCCAGGCTGATGATGAAACATTGTAACCACATGTTGATTTGCTCTTTCACGGCGAATATCAATTACATCTTGTACTCGTTTAGCAAAAATTTTCCCTTCACATAATAGCTTATTAGCTTCCTGTCGACGAGTAGTAAAGTAAGAGTTGAGACGTAAAAAAATCGTCTCAACAATTGCAGTTACTGGTAAACTACGGACTCCTTTCAGTACTGAATTGAAGCATTCTGACAGGTTCGTAGTCATCATTCCATATCGTCGACCTTCATCTGCATAAAGTGCCCATTTCTGAACCGGTTTCTCTTTCAACCAGTTAGCCGTCTCGACATTGACGGTTTCAAGTTCGACGAGTTTGGCCATGAACTTTTTGGGTTGGTGTTGACAAGCTATACTTTTGGCCTTCTTGCGCAATGCCTTGCTACCAAATTTACTAAAAAAATTTGTGGCAAAATGACGCATGCAATATCGATGAAATCCATTCGGTTCGTTCCAAGTACCGTTTTGCAAATCCATAGCAGACAATATACCAGCATGACGATCCGAGATAACACACAACTCAGTGCGATCGGTGACATAATGCCGGACGCAAGTCATAAACCATGTCCACGTGTTTATACTCTCTCCATCAACCAATGCAAATGCAAAAGGAAATAAGCAACCATTCGCATCCGGGGAAACATCAATTAGCAAACAACCCTTGTACTTACCGTACATGTGAGTTCCATCTACACTAATAACCGGTCTGCAAGACTTGAAACCTTCAATCGAAGGACCAAATGCCCAAAATACTCCCTTGAATGTTTCCTCGCTGGGGCTAGACTCAAATTTGTCCCAGTGGACAACGGTACCTGGATTTGCTGATTGAATTGCTGTTAGTAGAAAAGGCAACTTCGTGTATGCTTCTTCGAAGGTACCGTACAACCTCTCAATTGCCTTTTGTTTTGCTTTCCAAGCTTTCTTATATGAAATCTGATAATTATATTCTATTTTCACAATCTCAATAATTGCCCCCGGTGATACAGCAATATCCTTCTTCACCACACCCAAAATCAAATTACTGACAAGGTTAGCATCAATTTTGCAGTGGTCTTGATTCAACGTGGGATTCGTACAAGTATGCGGGCCGACTATCTTCTTCACCACAAAATTTCTCCCTCCTTTTGGAACAATAGCTCGTAATCTCCAAGGGCATCCACCATCACTTACTCCTGGGGGACCTTGTACGATCTCCTCTATTGTACGTTTTCTAGGTGCCTTTTTACATTTAACAGTGTATAGTGACGGTGATGTTTTCAATGTGACAAATTCACGATGTTTCTTGATAGAATATACCTTCACAGCATGCAGAAGGGAGTCTTTACTAACAAACTCCTGTCCAACGTAAAATTCGTCTACATTGGATGAACCAGAAGACTCTTGTGGATATGGGGGAACTCTAGCAGCTTCAGCCATCTCCTCCGTAACATGAGCGTTAACATTAGCATACCTATCAGTAACTCTCACTGCATTAGAACTATTGTTCGAAGGATTTACATTAGCTACATCATCGTCTTCTTCTCCATCATCACTTTCTAGACTTTCATCATCGTCTGTTTCTTCCTCTTCTTCATCATCATCTAATAAGCTGTTGTTAATCACTGCATTTTGAAAGAGTTCAAACATACTGTCATTTGGAACAGAGTCAGGAACCGGGCTTGGTTGGCGTGGCAGCTCAACATTTACAGAATCCGGAATTGTTGTATTTGTGAAGGTGTTCTCTTGTGAGGATACCGGATTTGGTTGTGAAGATTGATCGGGGTTAGGCCTCGACTGCTGTGTAGGTGCTACCCGTATGAAGCTTGCACTGGGGATATCATGTGACTGAGGAGTTACAACTCGAATTTGCTGAATATATAACTCTAATACAGACCAAGCACAATTCGGATCAAATGTCCTAGCAATCAATGACTTCAGCGCATTATCAGTAGGTACGGGCACTGTCATAAAATACTGAACACCTCCTCTTCCTGCTGCGTATCGAGCTAAAATTTTCGCATTCCATTCATTCCTATCCCAATTAGTAACTTCATAGATTTTCTCAACTAGTTCTTCAAATGTAATGGTACGGGGTACCCAAACTATTTCCGGTTCCAAATGACTATAACTACTACCAATCTTTGGATCAAGAATAATTTCACCACCAAAGTATAACCAAACAGGAATCTCAAGATCCATACCTAGGTATATTTATTAAAATATGCGAGTTATTATCTAAACGCAAACAAAATCTATACCAAATTTCAGAAAATTAAAGGCCAATATTCATCATACCTTCACAAGCGTCAAGAACAGAGCCGTATAGATTTCGTTAAAAGAGTTGATGTTGCGATCCGCTCCAAATTTAGCAAAAATCAGAAAAATGGATCTTTCAAAATAAGGGTTTTGGGTTGTTATAGTGGAGATGGTTAGAGGGTTAGGAAGATATTGGTGTATATATTTAGATTAAGATTAGATTTTGTGGGTAGGAGGTCGCCCTAGATTTAGGAAGATGGGTTAGAGAAATAGAGTAGGTTAAAGTCGAGAAGAAGAAGAAGAAAGGAAGGGGATCTGCGCTTTAAAAAACGCAGAGTAAAGACTCGGTCTCTCAAAGACCGAGTCTAGTGCAAATAGACTCGGTCTTTGAAAGACCGAGTCTTGCTCTTTGAATTTTCAAAGCGCAAGACTCGGTCTTTCAAAGACCGAGTCTATTTGCACTAGACTCGGTCTTTGAGAGACCGAGTGGGGCGCTTTGGGAATTAAAAAAAAAAGTAGGGCGGTTTGGGAAAAACTTTGCAAAAATGGGGCGTTTTGGGAAAAAATTCGAGTTCCTGCAGTGAACTTGTGGCCATCCAAACACACCCCCTTAGTGCAATTTCTCCACACCAACACTACATTGAAAGTGAGCTACTCCCAAAAATTTGTCCACACCATAGTTGTGGCCAACAATCTCAATACACTCGATAGTGAAGAAGTCCTTAATCTTGTCCTCCATTTGACTTTTCCCCCCCACATATTTTTGTTGGAATTAATTTTTGCAGTTTTCCGGGCCGGATTCCGGCAAGCTCCGGCCACCGGCGGCACCGGAAAATGAGTGGATTGCGATCCTCTCGTCGAGTACTATTCCGTAGTATACTCACTTGCCAAAAACGAATTCCGTATGAATGAGAAATGTTGATCCAAAGTTGGGTACTTGAAAGGTACCAACTTAACAAATGGATAGTCCCATATCGGAAATTGGGAAAGATTGTTACTAGTATATATACTAGAAAACTGGACTAGAGGGCGTGGCCCGGGGGTTACCACTAACGTGTAGTGGAGAGAGGACTTAGCCAAAATGACAAACACACACGCGCGCACGCGCGCGCGCCCGGCCCGGCCCGGCCCGGCCCGGCCCGGCCCGGCCCGGCCCGGCCCCGGCCCCGGGCTCGGCTCGGCTCGGCTTGGTCTGGTTTGGTCTGGTTTGGCTTAAAATTTTATTTTACCTTTTTGCCCAGACAGCCTCTTCCCCTACTGAACTGAAAAGACTTTTCAGATTCAGTAACTGAGGCCATTACTCTGTAACAGCAGAGTAATGGCTCACCAGTTACTAAACTGAAGAGTCCCCATTACTCTGCTGTTACAGAGTAATGGCTGCTGAACAGTCTCCAGTCCAACTCTTATACCCAGACATCAGCTCCCAAACAGACACAGAAAATTTTTCCACTTGAGTCTTCCTCTTCTTCTTCCTCTGCTCTGAGTCCAGGGTCTGTCAACTGAGAGTACACACAGACAGCAGTTCGTTGTCTCTGAAGCAAGGGTGCTGCATCTTCAGAGAAGGTACAGTTGTATCCTGGGAAGCGATTTGCCGGTAACCGTCACACTACGGGGCAAATTCAGCTTTAAGGACAGAGATTCTTCAAAATCTCGACTCTGTACAAGCTTATTGTTTACTGTTTTTCCTTTCTGTATTTGATTTCTTCACAATTTCTGTTAGGGATTTTAGTATTTTATATTCAGGTTCTAACAATCTTAAAGCTGAATTTTTCCTCACAGATTCTAACAATTTTTGTGAAGTTTGTTTACAGGTTCTGTTCGGAAAAAAAAGGACTAACTATCTCTGTTTCAACCAATTTCAGAGAAGAGAACACAATCAAAACATGGAAAACACACAAACTGAAGTTGCTGCTGGGCTTATCAGTACCCAAACTCCGGTGACCCAGAATGTGACTGCACAATCGGTTGCGGCACATTCGGTCGTTCTGCCCACGCACATAAGCGTGGGAGAAAAACCGGAGAAGTTCAATGGAACTGGGTTCAAAAAGTGGCAGGGGAAGATGCAGTTCTACCTGACCACATTGAAGCTGGACAGATTCCTCAATGAATCTGCCCCGATGCTGGCGCCAATGGAAGCACACTCTGTTGCAGCAGTTGACGCGTGGACACAGGGCGACTACCTGTGCAGGAACTACATCCTGAATGGCCTGGTAGACTCTCTGTACAACGTCTACTGCGTCTTCAAGACATCCAAACTCCTGTGGGGGTCCCTGGAAAAGAAGTACAAAACTGAAGACGCCGGGTCCAAGAAATTTGTTGTCGGCAAATTTCTGGACTATAAGATGATTGACTCCAAAACAGTGGTGAGTCAAGTCCAAGAACTGCAGGTTATAATGCACGACATTGCTGCAGAGAATATGACGCTGTGCGAACCTTTCCAGGTTGCAGCGTTCATAGAAAAACTTCCACCTGGGTGGAAAGACTTCAAGAACTATCTCAAACACAAACGAAAGGAGATGTCTCTTGAAGATCTAATTATCAGGTTGCGGATTGAAGAAGAGAATCGCAAGGCTGAGAGGTCCTATGGAAATCAGTCCATCGAAAAGGCTAATGTGGTGGAGCATGAACAGAAGGGCAAGAAGAGGAAGTTTCTGCCACAGGCCTCCAACAAAAAACCTCTTGCAAAGAGGTTTGCTGGGAAATGCCACAAGTGTGGTAAGTTGGGGCACAAAATTTCTGAGTGCCGTAGTAAGGACAGTAATTATTCAAAATCTGGACATGTAAAAGGAAATGAAAAATCCCATGTACACATAGCTGAGAACTTGTCCACTGGTCTCTCTGACCTGGACCTCTGTGCTGTTGTTTCAGAGGTAAATCTTGTGGGGAGCAATCCTCGTGAATGGTGGTACGATACAGGGGCCACCAAGCATATTTGCTCGGACAAGGAAATGTTCACCTCCTACCAGAAGTGCAACAAAGATGAACAGCTGTTCATGGGAAACTCTTCCACCTCCAAAATTGAAGGAACAGGGAAGATAGTGCTGAAAATGACTTCAGGCAAAGAGCTCACACTCACAAATGTGCTGCATGTCCCAGACATTAGAAAGAACTTGATATCAGGTTCTTTGCTAAGTAAGAATGGGTTCAAAGTTGTACTTGTTTCTGATAATTTTGTACTGTCCAAGAATGGGGTATATTTGGGTAAAGGATATGTAAAGGATGGACTGTTCAAGTTTAATGTAATGACAGTCATCCCTAAAACTATTGTTCCTGCTGTTCCCAAAATTAATGAAATAACTCCTATTGCCTATGTTGTTGAGTCTTCTTCTGTTTGGCATGAAAGACTAGGCCATGTTAATGTAAATTCTATGCGTAGATTAGTTAACATGAATTTGCTACCAAAGTTTAAGGTAGATAACTCAGAAAAATGTGAAGTTTGCACGGAGGCCAAACTCACTAAAACTCCATCACGTTCTGTAGAAAGAAACACAGAAACTCTAGGTCTCATTCACACAGATCTGTGTGACTTAAAATATGTGCAGACCAGAGGTGGCAAAAAGTACTTTGTGACTTTCATAGACGATTGCACAAAATTCTGTTATGTATATTTGTTACATAGCAAAAATGAGGCTTTGGATAAATTCAAAGAATATAAACTTGAGGTTGAGAATCAACTTGGCAAAACGATTAAAATCGTTAGAAGTGATAGAGGAGGAGAATATGATGCACCATTTAACATGTTCTGCTCGGAACATGGAATAGTTCATCAGACAACTGCTCCCTACTCACCCGAATCAAACGGTACAGCCGAGCGCAAAAACCGAACTCTAAAGGAGATGATGAATGCCTTGTTGTTGAATTCTGGCTTACCCCAAAACATGTGGGGGGAAGCGTTGCTGACTGCCAACTACATTCTCAACAAAATACCTCACAAGAAAACCGGCAAGACACCATACGAATTGTGGAAAGGTAACTTACCTTCGTATAAATACCTCAAAGTGTGGGGGTGTCTAGCAAAGGTGGCAGTACCTAACCCGAAACAGGTCACCATTGGACCTAAGACGATTGATTGCATATTCATAGGCTACGCACACAACAGTAGTGCATATCGGTTCTTGGTATACAAATCGGATATACCGGATATCCATGTAAATACAATAATGGAATCAAGAAATGCTTCATTCTTTGAACACGTGTTTTCGTGCAAGGATACTATGTACCCTAAACGTACACGTGAACAAGGGACTGCAAGCACTTCAGTTGATGAACCAGAACAGGATACCGATGAGCCTAGACGAAGTAAACGGGCTAGAACATCAAAATCATTTGGTCCTGACTTTGTGACGGCCTTTCTGTTAGAGAATGAGCCCAGAACGTTCAAGGAAGCCATGTCTATGCCTGATGCTCCTATGTGGAAGGAAGCAATCAAAAGTGAAATAGACTCCATTATGCAAAATCATACATGGGAGTTAGTCGATTTGCCTTCTGGATGTAAAGCTCTAGGATGCAAATGGATTTTCAAACAAAAATTGAAACCAGATGGTTCAATAGAGAAGCATAAGGCTAGACTTGTGGTACAAGGATTTAGGCAAAAAGAGGGCCTAGATTTCTTCGATACATATTCCCCAGTTACAAGAATAACATCCATAAGAATGTTGATAGCTATTGCAGCTCTACGTAACCTGGAAATACATCAAATGGATGTTAAAACTGCATTTCTAAATGGGGACTTAGAAGAAGAAATATACATGAAACAACCTGAGGGTTACGTAGTTCCTGGACAGGAAAATAAAGTGTGCAGGCTTGTCAAATCATTGTACGGCCTGAAACAAGCTCCAAAGCAATGGCATGCAAAATTTGACAATGTTATGATGTCAAATGGTTTCAAAATAAATGAATGTGATAAATGTATCTACATCAAAGATACTCCAAATGGATACATTCTGGTCTGTCTATACGTAGACGACATGCTCATTATTGGAAGCAATAACGACATTATCAAACAAACTAAGAGCATGCTTAGTGGCAAGTTTGACATGAAAGACTTGGGAGTTGCAGATGTCATACTAGGAATCAAAGTCTCCAGGACATCTGAGGGGATTACTTTGTCTCAAACTCATTATGCTGAGAAAGTACTTGAAAGATTCAAGAATTATTCCAATGGGACAGCAAAAAGTCCCGTCGATCCAAGTCTTCACCTGTTCAAAAATACAGGCGAAAGCATATCACAACTGGAATATGCACGTGTAATTGGTAGTCTGATGTACCTAACAAATTGTACAAGACCGGACCTAGCACATTCGGTAAACGTACTGAGCCGATACACGAGTAATCCAGGACGAAGTCACTGGAAAGGAATAACAAGAGTATTGAACTACTTGCGACATACTCAGAGTTATGCGCTGCATTACACCAGATATCCAGCAGTACTGGAAGGCTACAGTGATGCCAACTGGATATCGGACTCAAAGAACTCAAAATCCACAAGTGGATATGTTTTCACACTTGGTGGTGCAGCTGTGTCATGGAAATCCTCTAAACAAACGCTATTAGCCAGATCCACCATGGAATCTGAGTTCATTGCTTTAGACAAAGCGGCAGAAGAAGCAGAATGGCTTCGCAACTTTCTAGAGGATATTCCTATGTGGGAAAAACCAGTGCCTGCCTTATGTGTACACTGTGACAGCCAATCGGCTATAGCACGGGCACTGAATTGCATGTATAATGGTAAGTCTCGTCATATCAGAAGGCGACACAAAACCATTAGACACCTGCTCTCAAATGGAGTAATCTCTATAGAATATATAAAATCGGCCGACAACCTAGCGGATCCATTTACTAAAGGTCTGTCGCGAGAGCAGGTTGTGAGATCATCAAGAGGAATGGGTTTAAAGCCTATGACGAAAGAGGATACTTGATGGAAACCCTACTTAGAAATTGGAGATCCCAAGATCTAGGTTCAAAGGGACAACTAAATCTTGTTGAATCAACGAAAGCACTTAGAGATTAACATCTCATACCCATTCTTAGGATGACAAAACAAGTGCTGCCTGCAAATAGTTAGGATAAGCTTGGCTTTTAATGATTCCCATAGCTTTGAAATAAAAGTGGGGTATAGCAGGATACTCTTTATGGGAAATCACCTTGTGAGTGTGAAATGGGGCCGTTTCTAGGAGAATGAAGAGAGGCTACATTCTCCAAGTTCACTCATGATTAACCAGGGATGTTCAAGGCCAAAATGAACACAACAAGAGAACTTGGTTCTGTGAGGAGATGAAACTGTGTGATAGTTATTGTCTAGGTTCACATGAACGTCCGGGTAGTTCAAGACATCATGATCACTACCTGGTCAAGTGAATCCGATAGCTAATTACTAAGGGTGGTTCAAAGTTGAAAAATTACTACCATTCCTGATGCAGTGATTTTCCGATTGTACTCTCAGAGTCTTTCTGTCATGTTTTTTGTTTTTTTCTGTCGTGTCTGGATTACATGGTCTGGTAATTTCCATTCATGTGGGGGATTGTTGGAATTAATTTTTGCAGTTTTCCGGGCCGGATTCCGGCAAGCTCCGGCCACCGGCGGCACCGGAAAATGAGTGGATTGCGATCCTCTCGTCGAGTACTATTCCGTAGTATACTCACTTGCCAAAAACGAATTCCGTATGAATGAGAAATGTTGATCCAAAGTTGGGTACTTGAAAGGTACCAACTTAACAAATGGATAGTCCCATATCGGAAATTGGGAAAGATTGTTACTAGTATATATACTAGAAAACTGGACTAGAGGGCGTGGCCCGGGGGTTACCACTAACGTGTAGTGGAGAGAGGACTTAGCCAAAATGACAAACACACACGCGCGCGCGCCCGGCCCGGCCCGGCCCGGCTCCGGCTCCGGCCCCGGCCCCGGCCCCGGCCCCGGCCCCGGCTTCGGCTTCGGCTTCGGCTTCGGCTTCGGCTTCGGCTCGGCTCGGCTCGGCTCGGCTCGGCTCGGCTCGGCTCGGTTCGGCTCGGTTCGGTTCGGTTCGGCTCGGCTCGGCTCGGCTCGGCTCGGCTCGGCTCGGCTCGGCTCGGTCTGGTCTGGTCTGGCTTAAAATTTTATTTTACCTTTTTGCCCAGACAGCCTCTTCCCCTACTGAACTGAAAAGACTTTTCAGATTCAGTAACTGAGGCCATTACTCTGTAACAGCAGAGTAATGGCTCACCAGTTACTAAACTGAAGAGTCCCCATTACTCTGCTGTTACAGAGTAATGGCTGCTGAACAGTCTCCAGTCCAACTCTTATACCCAGACATCAGCTCCCAAACAGACACAGAAAATTTTTCCACTTGAGTCTTCCTCTTCTTCTTCCTCTGCTCTGAGTCCAGGGTCTGTCAACTGAGAGTACACACAGACAGCAGTTCGTTGTCTCTGAAGCAAGGGTGCTGCATCTTCAGAGAAGGTACAGTTGTATCCTGGGAAGCGATTTGCCGGTAACCGTCACACTACGGGGCAAATTCAGCTTTAAGGACAGAGATTCTTCAAAATCTCGACTCTGTACAAGCTTATTGTTTACTGTTTTTCCTTTCTGTATTTGATTTCTTCACAATTTCTGTTAGGGATTTTAGTATTTTATATTCAGGTTCTAACAATTTTCAGTAAATTGCTAACCGTGATAATCCTATTAGCTTCACCATAAAAAAATTCAACAATATCTCCCTTGCGAAGGTGAAATCCTACACCAATCATGAATCGCGTAAAATGATTGATGGTAAAACTTATCATCTTTGAACTCCTCATCAAGACAACCTAAGATCTTGCTTTCAGCTTGCTCTTCGCATTATGTTGATCCATGAGGTATCCAACACGTCCCCTCTTCCTCTTCCCATCCATTTGAAAATTCAACAGTTGTTTGATCATGATTACCATACTTGTTGTGTCTGTCAATGGGGACTGCTCCCACTTACTTTCGTAGGAATAAACAAGGCGCTTTTCCTATTTTGGATCGGCAACTTACTCTGGCATTTTACATCGTCAAACACATCTTTGTCGTGCCGTCATTCTCCTCAATTATGCCTTCTGCCTTCGGGATAGGAGAACGATTCACCATAAGTGGTCGGTGACGATTGTTGCTGCTTTTTTTTTTGTATGGAAGCAATCAGATTGTAGCGCCCCGAATTTTCAATATAATATCTCAGAAATACCTGACACAATTCTCAGCATCTACCTCAATGTAATAGTAAACATAACCAAACATAGATAAAATTTTCAACTTTTATTACATCAATTCTTTACAAAGCACAGCAGAAAATTTGAACACCATTTCTTTTACAACACATTCTTTTACAATTTGCATAAGCCACATTATCATTCTACCACATGCATCCAAATCCCAAGCTATAGATACCTATCTGTAAAACATGATGCTAGAGATAACTCTAACCCTCAAACTACAGGGGTCAGTCATAACGGTGTGAGAGACATCAAAATAAATGCAACATAAAATGAAGCATAAAAAATAAAGTCATAATCAACACATACAAACAGTAGTCTCGAATGGAATATGAAATAACAATAAATAAAGCATGAAAACATTAAGTGAAACTAGACTGAGTGTCAAGTGTAGGAAAACAGGAAACGAACATGCATAAAACCAAGTCAAGAAAACACAAATGCAATATAATGACTCTCTAATGCATACTTACCGGATTCTATGCATTCAATACTACATAGGTCCGGTGCAAGCCCTTATCATTCTCCACTTTATAGTGTTAGATTCCTCATTATGCAACTAATCCTACTACGGTGATAGAAACAAGATCTAGAATACTCCGTGAATAGGCCTGAAAACCCTCGACGCACAAGCATCATGTAAGAATAGCTCAAAAACTGGAGAATCACCTCCCTGCCGTGTACCCCACTGTCGACCCTCGACGTACAGATACACAGACACATCCCCTGAATAGGCCCGTTGACCATCGACAAGCGAATGCACCTGTATGTTCCGTAAATAGGCCTGCAGATTCTCGACACGCGAACATACCAATTGTCCCCTTAAGACAGAACACACAAGTCTGGAACGCATCCGTTGGACTGGACCCCTAGAGCATATACTTACATTTTTCAAGTTCCATCACATCTCCACTAGTGTCTGTCCTTAGATTGGTTATTATTAAAACACAAATTTTTCCTTTCTAGAGTTAGTGTACCCTACCGGACTTAATTCCACAAAACAACTCCAAGACCCCAACTGGTCAAAATCCACAAAATCTCATTTGCTGGTTCACAGAAATCCCACTCAACTCCTAGAGACTCACAAAACGAAAATCAACACCAAAACCTTCAATAAAACTCTTAGTTTCATCATCAAAACATTTATATCAACAAAACTTTCTTTAATCCAAAAAATCCATATTCATTCAATACACTCATAGATTTCCAGAACTGAAATAAGATATTAAATCCATTAAATAAATGAAAATCATATGTTGAAGTCGTAGAAAATCACATAACATCAATTTCTTCGAAAACCGTATATATTTTACTTTATAAAGTCATAGAAATACAATTTAAATTCTATTATAATCAAAATATAACTCTCTATAAAATACTGTAATCTGTAGCAAAACATCATCTAAAATAGTTGATCAATAATCTATAAGTTCGAAAAAATAATCGTTCAAGAACGACGAAAAACTCAAGAAAACAATCAGTGAGAACACTGACAGTCGACTGTCAAAGACAGTTCAAAAATGGGCGGTCGACTGTCGCCAAAATCCAAAAATCCAAGAACTGCCAGTCGACCGACATTTCATGTATTATTTCGTGCGGTCGACTGTCAAGTTCGAAAAATGACAACTTTAATATTCGTGCATTTTTTTTACTGATACTTCGTTAAGTCTTTGTAAAATCAAAAATTTGTAAAACAAAATTCTTGAGATGATCAAATACAACTTGTTTAACATACTGGAGTTTATAAAATTAATCAAAATCTCATCAAGATCATAAAAGAGCAAATTTTCATAAAAACTCTTCAAAACAGTAAAAGTGGTATATATATATATATATATATATATATATATATATATATATATATATATATATATATATATAGGGAAATGATCGAGTGAGAACTCTTTTGGTGAGAACCACGTGAGAACTTTTATTTGGGACATTTGTTGAAAGATCTGAACCGTTCATTTTGATCTACACGACTCAATTAGTCTATATATGAGAAATCAAGTCATTTGAGATTCGTTTGCCCATGCATTGAAGTGTTACAAATTGTGTGGCTGAAAAATCGTTCTTTTTTATAGTGACATGATGCATGGACAAATGAATATCAAATGACTTCATTTTATATTTCTAGACTAATTTAGTTGTGTTAAACAATGTGAACGGTTCGGATTATCCATAGGATGGATAGGCGTGAAGTTCTCACGAAGCTTATCGTGAGAACGGTTCTCACCGGATCGCTACCCTATATATATATATATATATATATATATATATATATATATATATATATATATAGGGAAATGCTCCATTGAAAACGGGTCTAGTTTTCACGGGGTGGAAAACGCCAATTTGAGCCGTTGGATCGCTCATGATCGTGATCAGCGACTCAGATCGAGCTCCCCATAACTCGTTTCAATTGATCAGCGGAGGGTTATTTTGGGAATTTCATCACTTAAGTGATATTGGGTGATGGGCGGAGGCGATCTGAGCCGCTGATCACGATCAAAAGTGATCCAACGGCTCAGATTGGTGTTTTCCAACCCGTGAAAACAAACCCATTTTCAATGGAGCATTTCCCATATATATATATATATATATATATATATATATATATATATATATATATATATATATATATATATATATATATATGGTGTTTAAGCATCAGTTAAAGTATCAAGATCCATCAAATAGGAGTGGTATAATGTTTATTTAAATCTTAGTATCAAAACTACTCTAAGATCAAATTCGAAAACTTCATAAAACACAAAAGCCAAGTTTCGGCTGAACCTCCATCAAACCGAAATCAAATACTCAACCCCAATTCAAAACCCCTCTTGTAATTTATTAAACACGCATACAATTACTTACATCAGTCTACCCATGGATATATGTGATTACAACATGTATTAATCAAGTTTTCTTCACCCAAAACACTCCAAACAGATCCTACATATATGTACACAGTAAAGAATCATCTTTTACTCACTTTTATGCAATATACAACATACATACTCATTATATCAATCAAATCAGTAAGCATATGAAAGAAAGCAATATATTCAGGATTTCTATTAGGTTCTTAATAATCTCAAGTCATCTATATAGAGTTTTAATCATCAATAGCATAGTTTTCATGAAAAGATTCAATCTTTATTCATCCATCCTTCAATAATTCATTATATCATCACACAATCCTATAACATGATTTCTAATAAACAAATCGCCCATATATAGCATGCTTAGAATAGTAAGAAAGCAAACATATGTCACTCACCATATTGAAGAATCAACCGAAATAATAAAGAGAATAAGAAAAGTCATTTTTTTCGCAAGAAGTCCAAGATCCTTGCTTCGAAACTCCAAGAAATCAATAATAAAAAAAACCCTTTGTGTAGTGTAGCAAAGAGACGGCTGCACCTTTCTTATATTAGGCCGGAAATTAGAGTATTAGGGTTTTGAGTTGGTTTTGCAAAATATCCCTTTTGAATATATCTGTACATATATTAATCTTTATACTACGAAATTAGATTAACCAATTAAATTTAGATTTAAAATAAAAAATAACTACTCTAATCTGGCCGGCACTGTTTTCAAACTCAGAAAATAAATTTTGTAATTTTTTACCTTTAAATGGCAATTTTACAAAAAGACCATTCTTTAAGAAATTTGCGAAATAAACCAAATCTACTAGAATAAAAAGTAAACTCTTTACCTCTGAGTTAGCTAGCCATCATGCTCAGCCCAGAAAAACAAAATTCTAGAGTTTTTCACTCCAAGTGGTAATTTTGCACAAAAGCCCCTCCTTTTGTAATATTTGCAAATATGCCAAATAAATATCATAAAAATTCGGAAAATTCATAAATAATACCTACTAATAAATATTAGGTTTTCCCAAAATAATTTCTGACCTTAAACTTCCCAAGAAAATATTTGCACATGTTTTGCACGTGTAAAAAGATAGATTTCAGAAAAATATTTATTAAATCACCAAAAATCATTTTAATTCATTTATTAATCTCAAAACATTATTTAAAAATCTAGGGTGTTACACAGATGATGTGGATTCTTTTGAGAAACAATTAAGAACTGGCCTTTTGACTTTCATTGTTGTTAACTACCTTTGACTGCGAATGACTTCTCGATTTGACTCATTTGCACTGTAGGATTTGATTCGTGTAGTGACGATCACCTCCGCTGACCTGCAAAAAGTCTGAAACACCAGGTTCGATACCGGCGACAGACCCTTCGACCCTCAAGTCAGAAATCCGAGCTTTTCACGCCAACCAAACCCGCGCTACAGTGCTCTCCCTCCCCGATTTGAGTTCCAATAGTGAACTTGCGGCCATCCAAACACTCACTTAGTAAACAATTTCTCCACACCAACACTAGATTGAAAGTGAGCAACTCCCAACAATTTGTCCACACCACAGTCGTGGCCAATAATCTCAATACACTCGATCGTGAAGAAGTTCTTATTCTTGTCCTCCATTTGACTTCTTATTCTTGTCCTCCATTTGACCTTTCCCCCCACATATTTTTGGTAAATTGCTAATCGTGATAATCCTTTTAGCTTCACCATAAAAAATTTCAACAATATC
This sequence comes from Hemerocallis citrina, assembly GCA_017893485.1. Taxonomy (NCBI): domain Eukaryota; kingdom Viridiplantae; phylum Streptophyta; class Magnoliopsida; order Asparagales; family Asphodelaceae; genus Hemerocallis; species Hemerocallis citrina. The sequence continues at coordinate 97,480,809 of CM030367.1, forward strand.
TCCCTTGCGAAGGTGAAATCCTACACCAATCGTGAATCACGTAAAATGATTGACTGTCAAAATTTATCATCTTTGAACTCCTCATCAAGACAACCTAAGATCTTGCTTTCAGCTTGCTCTCCGCATTATGTTAATCCATGAGGTATCCATCATGTCCCCTCTTCCTCTTCCCATCCATTTGAAAATTCAACAGTTGTTTGATCATGATTACCATACTTGTTGTGTTTGTCAATGGGGGCTGCTCTCACTTATTTTCGAAGGAATAAACACGGCGCTTTTTCTCTTTTGGATCGGCAACATACTCTGGCATTTTGCATTGCCGAACACATCTTCGTCGTATCGTCGTTCTCCTCAATTATGCCTTCTGCCCTCGGGATAGGAGATCAATTCACCATATGTGGTCGGTGACAATTGTTGCTGCTTTTTTTGTATGGAAGCAATCAGATGATGTGGATTCTTTTGAGAAACAATTAAGAACTGACCTTTTGACTTTCAATGGTGTTATCTACCTTTGACTGTGAATGACTTCTTGATCTGACTCATTTGCGCTGTAGGATCTGATTCGTGTGGTGACGATCGCCTCCGCTGACCTGCAAAAGTCTGAAACACCGGGTTTGATCCCGGTGACAGGCCCTCCGACCCTCAAGTCAGAAATCAAGAAGACTATAAAAGAGCTTTTGTAGATAAAATACTAATTACTTGTTTCTGGTGGAGGTAGGGGGTATTTATAGTCGCTTTGGTCAGTTTCAAGATAATGATTTATCTGTACTTCCCGGTGTTTTTGGATTAAACCAGTTATCTCTTCTTCATGAAGAAATAAGAGTGGTTGAGGAGAGTTTAAACTCCTCTCAGGATAAGAGTTATGATTTTTGAACCGTCTCTTATAGATAATTGTGGGCTTAACTCGTATTTAAACAACCTAGACTCATTCTTATTGGCTTGGTAGGACAATCCGGTTGAACAGACTCGTTTTTGGGCTGTTGGGTTTGAAAGAGACCCAATTCCCCTTTTACGGACCCATTTTTAGTGAAATTACCGTTCTATCCCTAAGAACTTTAAGATTTGTGTCCAATTTAGACGGTCCCGATTTTGTTCTATTTTTACTCATATCAATGATGTTTCTTTCTCCTTCTCTGTGACAAGCGACAACCGTGAGCCTTGGCCGGCGGGTTTTTTGCTGATTTTTTTATTTTTTTAAAATTTTTTTATGCCTATCATTTTCTTGATTTGTATGGTCCAAAGGCACCATAGAAAAATTGGGTTGAAATTGGTCAGCAAGCAAATGATTGTCTAGGCCTAACCCAAACCTATTTTTAGGTTTTAAGCCATGGCCAAATTATTGTGACTACTCACTCGTCATAGAATTGAATTATTAATTAATATATGCACATCTACCAACATACACAATCCCCTCTAATCTTCCTCTTCTTGTGAGGAAAGAAGATAAGACGAAACAAATAAATAATTTTTAACGGATTCTGAAAGAATTTTTTTTATTATTATGCATTAGATAGGAGAAAAAGAATCACTGTGAACAGTGATAGCAGAACAAGTGGCTAAAGCACTACAAAATGCGGTAAAGAAAGAAGACAATGATATCTCACTAGCAAGAGAGATTCCAGAATATAAGAAAGAAACACAAGAAGATAAAAAAAATGTCATCAGAAGAATCTAATCACGAAGGATCAAATACATTTTCCTTTGATTCGGTGGCCATTCATAATTTGAACACGTAGAAGATAACTTTAGAAAAAGCAGAAGCCTCCAAAGCCAGGACATCCACTAAAGAAAAGCAGGACCACAGTTTAAAGAGACGTCAAAATGAAAGACAAGAAGGCATCTCCTTTTCCAAAAGCTTACCACTAAAGAAGACTCCAAGCTTACCATAAACAACAAATATGTCAAAAGTTACCTCCATTATCAGGCGCACCCATGAAAATAAGAAGATATGACTAGACAGGATCCACTTAGCAAGGAAGAAGACTCTCGAATCACTACTCCCTCCTATATAAAGACTCCTCCACTTCACTTCAGAGGCATCGAAAATCCATCATCCTCAAATCCATCAACAGTTATATCCATCCTCCATCCTTCTGAATCCTCTCTTATATATTATATCTCCCTCCTGTAAGAAATTGTTGTATGCTGAAAGGAGCAAGCTCCTGTTAAGATGGACCCCTCTACTATAAGTTTCCTTTTCCTTTAGGGGATTTCCGAAATGGAAAACCCCAAACTATGCAATGTTATATGTCCCCCTTATGTACATTAAGTTTGATTAAGAAAATGTTTTTCTTATGTTTGTTTACTTTCGTATTTCATATATAGAATCTGATCTAGTTCCTAAGCTCTTGCATCTAGGCACATCATAACAGCATAGTTAGGCCCTAGGGTGATCCTAATAACCCCGAGTGACCCTATAGGCAAAGAAGGGCGTGAGAATGAGAGAAAGGCCTTGAGTGTGCCATAAGGGGAAAGTAGTTAAGTCTGGCTGAAAAGTTGAACATGGCTTAGTTCACCTTGATATGTCCTAGATGGGAGGTTAGGAATGGGTGTGTAGTTTCACATTTTTTCCCTAAAAGTTATCAGTTTCTTAATATTTCTATTAAGAAAATCTCATGTTTAACTCTAAATCTTTTAACACTCTCTTTATATACCTTTCTTTGTACATAGGAGTTCTATTTATTCTTCAAACGAGCGTATATAGTCTAATATGTCGCCGTACCAGATCGGAGTCTAAGTGCTGCAAACAAAATTATAATGTAGATAGGGTGAATCTTATAAGTTGTAAACCCCTACTTGGTTCCTACCCTTAGCTTATATATGTTTTATGCCCCTTATTTTTACTCCTAAAAAAAAAATCTTAACATCTCATCTAGGACATATCAAGGTGAGCTAAGCATGTTCAACTTTTCAGCCAAACCTAACAACTTTTTTCTAATGGCACACTCATGGACTTTCTCTTATACTCTTGGCCTTCTTTGTTTATAGGGTCACTCGGGTTATTAGGATCAGAATAACCCTTCTGAAGAGATTTGATAATTTAAGGAGATTGTTTATACTCCTATTGATTAACTAGTATTCTAACTATACTTTCATATCCTTCTTTAGGAGGGTTAAACTGATTTGCTAGCACATATAAAAAATGCTTATCATATATGCAATCTATACTTTTACTAAATGCTTCGATTGAGCAGATTTGTTAGAATTGAAATAAGAGATCTAGGTCTGTGTAATAAAGGGATTGGGAAACTAAACAAGGATCAGATTCTGAAGCGAATGGAGATGTACTGAATCTCTATTACTGCTTTCGCCTGGAAGTAATCTTGTTGGTTATACAATCTTAGAACTGTAATAAAATTCTCGTATTCTCCTACTTACTAACATGTCTAATTTGGTTTTCATCTTCCCAAAAAATGTTCTAATAAATCATAAAGAATATTTGTTTTAGTAATTTGTTTAGGATTATCTCAAATGTTTCAATTGAACAGTGTTCCATGAAAGAGTAAATCTGGTTTTATTGACCAGACTCGGAAACGTTTCTTATGGAAAGGAACTGACCCGGATCGAGGGGGTTATCACCTAATTAAGTGGGAGAAGGCGTGCATGAAAAAGATACATGGAGGCCTAGGTATAATTGACCAGCGAGATATGAATCTGGCCCTTCTGGACAAATGGTTGTGGAAAGTATTCCACCCTAATGGAGAACGGTGGCAGCAATTTGTTCAGGGTTATATGTGTCACGCCCCGCTTCCCAAAACACGAAAATACGGGCACGAGACTAAGGCCCAGCGAATGGTGCGAACACACCATCCATAAGCTGTACAAGTAAACTCAACAACAATATAACAGAACAATCCACGCAGGCATATAAATCACAATATGATAATGAAGTACAAGACATAGTCCATAAATAACCAGCAACTGGGAGATACAAATTATTACGGGTCAAACAAGCCCGGATTACAATAAAGAGTTTTATGAAATAAACACAAACTAATACGATAACATGAAAATAAATAACTAGAACACTTGGTCAGCGACACCTTCTGGTAACTCTCCATTTGGGCCTGCAAGTATATTATGACAAAAGAAAAGGAAAGGAAAACAAGAAGACCCGTTAATACAAGTTACGGGCCGCAAGGGGAGTACAAGCTAAGGGAAACAGGAACAAAATAAAACAAAGGAAAAAAAACAGGAAAAGAGCAGGGAATCAATAATTACGAAATAGGAACAAAATGCAACAGGTAAACATGATATGAACATGGCGTTACGAAACAAGTGACATGTAAAACAAATAATCAAGTATCGAGTCAACATGAACATGTAACATATGGTTGGATCATGAAAATGCACGTGTTATTCTTATGTCTAATGTCTTGATTCTATCTAGGTAGCACTTCATGCACCCCATATTTTTATTACATGGTTGCTACAGTCAATACAATGTCGTTTAGATTTAGTGGTGGGTTTTATAGGTCACGTACTCGGGAAAAACATGTACATTCAATATTGTATCAAGATACGTGCAAACTTGTAACGTGGAACATGTAGAGTGTAAACTTGTAACGTGAAACATGTAAACTTGTCATTTGCAATCTTGCAACTTGTAATTGCAACTTGCGTCGGGAAACCACGAGCTCCCATCCGAGTACGCTCTTCTATATTGCCCACTACTTAAATAATTTCCTTATACCCCGGCTTGTTACTTTTATTTAAATTGTTAACACAAACATAATGCAATGAGGCGAAGTCAAGATATGGACATGGAATATCTAGGAATTGTGCATGAAATATGTTCTAAGTAAGGAGATGTGAAACATGTAGTTTAATGTCATAATTGGGTATAATTTATTAATACATATATAGGTCTGAATTAATATTACAAATATGAGTCTAAATTAATATTACATACATGGGTCTATAATATTTTAGGGTCATATGAATAATTTTGCATGTATGAGGTAACCAATTACATATATAAACTTAAACAAGATTTTAAGAAAAACATTAAAACAACATTCAAATAATTATTCACACTAACATGTATAATCACTAAAATTACATATGTATTTATTTTTTTTGTATTCGTGTCATGCATAGGATGGCAAAGTATTCACGATCTCATGTGAATACAAGATCGAAGGATTAGAAATGGAAACGGGTATCAATTCGACTTATGAATGCGAATTGGAGTCAAGAAATAACATACTTGCGGTATTTTTACAAAGGCTTGTACTAGAAAAATAAAGTGGTACAAGAGATACTTGCCTTTTTGACGGTGAATCCAAACACGAACTAATACGGGATGCGGATCCCGAGAGACGAGGCACGAGCACGGACATACGCACGCACGCACGATACACGTGCAAAACAACACACAAGATCTGATCCACTGAATCGCTCTGGGAACAAAACAGCAAACACCTATAGTTGATCAGATCGGGATCTGATCTGATGAGATCTGAAGGCAGAGATTAACTCCCGCCCAATTGCTGCTTCTTCTTTCTTCTCTTACTGAAACAGAGAGCGGGAGAGGGAGTAGCGCCGACGGGCGACGACCAAGGGGGCTGCAGGCGATCGCAAACAGACGGCGAGGAGCGCCGGGGAGCGGCGACGATGGGCTGCCGACTGCAGCGAAGGGGAGCATGGCGCAGCGTTGAGGAGGTGACGCGATGGCGCGGCTCTGTTCGGGTGGAAAAACAGGGGAGTGACGAGCGAGGTGCGGAGTCGATGGGGATGTTGGCGGTGAGAGTTGAGGTCGAGGGTGAGGAGGTGGGTTCCGATGGCTAAGTGTTTCGGCGAGGATGAAGATGAATGGCGAAGATGAGGGAGATTGGGTTCTGGGCGATGGCGGGGATGGTGACGATGACGATGGGTTTTCGGAGTTGGGTTCGGGACGATGAGTCGGAGGAGAAGACGACGGGAAGGAGATGGCGATGTGAGGGCGATGATGGGGGCGATCGGAGGTGATAAAGGGAGTTGCGGAGTGGGTTCGGGAGTAATGGCGGAGGATGGGTGTTGGGTTATGGCAGATTGGGTTCGAAGGTTGGGGACGACGGCAGTGGTGGTAGATTGGTGCTGCGGTGGTGGTCGTTGACGAGGGCGGAGAAGGTGGCCGAGATGGAGTAGGTTCGGAGGGGGAGTCGTTGGAGATGGACTTCGATAATGGCGTGAGCGGGAGCGAGGAAGAAGAAAGAGTTGTTGGGTTTGTTTTGTTTTTGTTGGTTTTGATTTGTTTGGTTTGTTTTGTTTTATACAGAGAAGGGGGAAAGATACGGGAGAGAGAGAGTGCGATATTAATATTTTAATGATAAAGAAATAATATAAAATTAAGGGAGAGAGTAATTGTAGGGGGAGGGGGTTACGAGCATAATGAGGGGAATCAATAGGCTAATAATTAGGAATAGTAATTGGGCAGTTACAAGAGAGATTTTGGGATTGATTAGGAATAGATGATCTGGTCAACACCCAATTAGAATTGGGTTAATGGGTATTGGGTTTAAAACCATTGGGCTTAAAAATAAACATTTGGATTTGGGCTTCCAATTAAATAATTAAATAATACAAATTAGATCACGATCAATTGGGCTTTAATAATATTAACAATGATAATAAAGGTCAAGAAAATATCTGTAATAACAACATCATTAATTTTAATGATAACAAACAACCAATATTAATAAAAATGATAAGAATGGAAATACTAAAATAATAGAAATTAATAATGAAAATAATAAGATAATAATGTCAAGATTATATAAAGGAATCGAGTTTAACAATTTTAAAGAAGTTTTGAATATTTATTTTAGTTTGGCTAAAATGAAAATAGTCGATCAATTGCAAAATATAAAGTAAAGTAAAATACCCTTATTCAAAATAAACAAAATCTTCCGATCAGAAATATTTTAAATAGAAAAGTTAAAATGAAATTAACACAACTTAACTCATATAAAATTCGAAATACAGAATATTATTCAGAAATTATATATTTACGGAAATGAGGGTTACAATATGCATGGGAACAGAACGAGAAATCTGGGCTTCAGGTTAGGCCCGCGGGTTTCCTGGTTCTGGAAAGGCATCACTAAGGCATACGAACCCTTCACTAGCTATGTCAAGTCAGCTATTGGTAACGGCAGACTCACCAGGTTTTGGTGGAATAAGTGGTGTGCTGATCACACGCTAAGAACCCTGTTCCCCGACTTATACGAGCAGGCGACACAACCACACTGCACGGTGGCTGCAGCCTGGAAAAGAGGCATCTGGAATCCATCTTTCAAACAACCGTTTGACATAGGCTCTCAGCACAGACTTACAGAACTTCAGGCCTACATCTCCAACACTGGAATTGGCTGCTCCCAGGGTCCCGATAAAAAATCCTGGGGAGTGGAGAAGAACGGCAAGTTCACGGTTCGCTCCATGTACAAGTACATCCATTTTAGGGGTTGTACCCCAAAGTGGGCTGCCGTCATCTGGAAAACGAAAGCTCCGCTAAAAAACAAAGTTTTCTTATGGTTGACACTAAATGATGCATCCTGACTAGAGAAAACCTCGCTAAGCGCCAATCGAATGTGGACTCCCAATGCGGATTCGGCAGCGCCGCATTCGAGACTAGAGACCATCTTTTTCTTCAGTGTCCTAGGAGTAAAGCGGTACTCGTAGAAGTACTCAGCGCCCTAGGGACAATCCAATATTCTGGTACTTACAAGGACCTGTGGGTGTGCCCAAAGTTCGCAACAGAGAGGGGTGCTATGAGAGAAGCGTGGTATTTAGCTATCACCGCAATGACCTGGGTTCTATGGCTACACAGAAATAATCTTTATTTTCGTAGATCTTGCAATAGTATTTCTGGCAATTTAACTCACATTATGTATTTTATTTCTTTTTGGGCTAATGTGGCAACAGCAGATCCCAGGGGAAGGATTGCAAGTATTTTCCAGGTAGAGGAGTTTGATGATGAGATCGAGATCGGACCGACGATCGATCGACAGCCAGCACAGCATGACTACTAGGCTCCTTGATACCCACCGCCCCGGGGTTTGTTGGGGAGATATGATGTATCTCTATGTGGCTACTCGATGTTTATTTTGTCCCACCCCCCATGTTCGGAGTGGAGTATGTTTATTTTGTCCCACCCCCAATGTTCGGGGTGAAGTTTATGTAATTTCGTTCTGGTTGTAGGATGTTGTAGTAGGCTTAGTACTCTGAGTATGTTTTATTAATCTCTTATTAATAAAACAGGGTGCCAGATTCCACCTTTTCTTCAAAAAAAAAAAAAAAAAAAAAAAAAGTAAATCTGGTTTTGCCAGGTATACTAGGTCCACCATGTTTTCCGGCGCATTGTGATAAGAGTCGTCTGCTAAAACAATCTTTAGACGTCACACCAAAACATTTCCTGTGTTTTTTTTTGTTTTTTTGGTTTTTTTCCATCAGTAGAGCATTCCTATGGCAATTCGTTCATTTTACAAGGCTACACAACATATTCAAATTTAGTATTTTTTCTTCCCTCTATGTTTTATGATACGAATATCACTTGAATGGTGCAGATTGCAAATTTTTGTTGCCGAGAATGAATTTTTAGTACGCCACTCCAATGGCATTGAACCCCCCTACCGGGCCTACCCTCTTATATGATAGTTAAATAAATAATCCACGAAGCTTGTGAACATGAAGTATATTTTTCATAAAAGCAACCTTGAAACACTTCGCAAAGCTCAATACACATAGTTCAATTCATTCTCTTTGCATCTCAAATGCCTATCGCAGAATTGATTAGCAAATGAAGGATACGAAACAGAATATACTATTTGACTCTCACACATGCAAAGCGCAAAGCAATTTTGTTTGGGATTCACAATTATACAATGAAAATTCAATTATATTCATTTCGCTCAAAACACATCTTATGGACTTAATTCAAACTTGCGATCAGGTATTCTCGTAAGCATAATCAACTTTACGAGATCAACTGAAGCAAAACCTAAAAGAATGTTCTCAAACTGTCAATTTATATATTAGTATACATAATACATTACATCTATTTGGGTACATCTACATCATAAGTATTTTGTTTAAATACTCTCCAGAGATGCCGGTAATGATATGTTTCATAGTTTAATATAGCATCTAATAATTTTAGTTTCAAAGAAAGGGCTGAAAGAATTACAGTCAAAGATTTAGAACAAGTACCGGTACCATCTGAAGAACCTAGAAAGCCAGAACAAGTAAGCTCAGAGTTCTTGGGAGCTGAGTTTCCACAAACCCAACTGACCACCACCACCATGCACCACAAAACAATAAAATACAAAAAAGCACTTCGATTGAAAGATCACCACTGTACAGAGGCCAGGAACTAGTTATAAGGCTTCAAGAACGGATGTCTATGTCTGAGAAGGTCTGTGGTTAGGTTGAAGAGTTTTGGAGAAGTAATCACGAATCTCTGGTATAATGCGCTGAATTAGAAAAGAATACCTGCATACACCATTGAAGCAGATATTTTATCATTTGGGACTATAAAGTCAAGATGAAAGTTTGTCTAACATGCATATCCCACGCAGGGAGTCGTTGATTTGGCAACATTATCACCAGTAAGAAGGCTACGAAACACTGGTTTTTCATTTGAGTATCAGGGCAGTGATATCATATAGTTGCAGTATTATGCTTATTGATAATATGCCAATACAATTAAGATGCCTAACTTTAACCACAACTTTTTCTACCAAGGTTTTCTTACAAGTGCATAATAAAGTTGCAGAACTGGCGGCGTGTCCAATGTTTATAAGGACGAGGAAACCTATAATAAAAATTGTAAAATTCCAAAACAATTCACAGCAATAATGGTATTAGGGTAACCATTTTAACTGCAACTGTTTTTAATATCTTGGGAAAAAATATTAAGATTTGCAGAGTTTACAAATTTTATTGTATAATCAATGTTGGATGGTATGTTAGAAATCCATGCTATCCATCATGACACACATCTTAAAGCACACATAAAACCTGTTCATTCTGGATACCTCATTAGCATGTTGAGAAAAAAAGTTGCAGGTGTCTACTACTACGTAACCGATTGGGTTATAGCTCATTAGGTATGAACTTTCCATGCCTAGTAGGTCTTGGGTCCAAAAACATCCCATATGCGGTTATGCAACTATGCAAGGAAAAGGAGAATTTGTAAACCAATATATTGAGACACTTCATGGATCAGGTGTCAACCCCTCTTCGGACCCCACTCAAATGAATTTAGTGTCAACTCCTCTCAGTTCCTTGGATTGATGTTACAAAAATTCATAATCATGTGTGTGATAAGGGTATAAATACAACAAAATCGGAACCATTCAAATCGGGCACAAGTCTTAAAGCTCTCATAGGTAAAACAGTAAATTTCACTAGAAACGGGCCTGTAATGGGAATTGAGCCTCTTTCGAGCCCAACAACCCAAAAAAGGCTTGTCAAACTGAGTTGTCATTACAACCCAACATGAAGAAGTTCATAGTTATCTAAAAATCATTTTAAACTCATAATTAACCACAAGAAACGTTTCAAAAATCATATATCTTTACAAGAGAAGAGTCATAACTCTATATCCACAACCACTTATATCTCTTCATGAAGACAAAAGTCAACTAACTCTATCTCTTAGCCAAGAGAAGGGTAACCGACCCTATCTCTTCACGAAGAAGAAAATAACCAACTCTATTAAAACACAGAGAAGTAGAGATAAACCAATATCTTAAAATCAATCCCTAAAGCGACTATAAATACCTCATGACCTCCATAGGAACCAAGTAATCAGTATTTTGCAACTAAAAATTCACATATTTTCTGAGTTCCGACTTGAGCGTCGGAGGGTCCGTCGCTAGGACCAACCGCGGCGTTTCAGACTTTTGCAGGTCAATCGGAGCAATCGTCACCGTCCAGATCAGATCCAGCAGTTCAAAACAGGTCAGATTCAAGAGTCAAGATCAGTTGAAAATAGTCAATATCGGTGACAATTAAAAGGCCAGTTCTTTTTATCGTTTCTAAAATAATTCACAACAACTGTTCACTCCAACACAGAAAAAAAAACAGCAACAAATTGACGCCACCTATGAGAACAGAAAAAGTGACCCGATCAAAATTCACCGGTAAAACCATTTTCAAGCATGCCTCTAAAGGGATAAGGGAAGACGGCGGCCTCAAGACGACGAGTCAACCCTCTTCCTCCACCTTATGAGGACATCCCTTCTACCTCTCAGCAGGTTTAACACCTTCAACTGGATCAACCTATTCAGCCGAACAACCCCAACAGCCTACACAGCCTCCCTCCAAATAAGCTCTACCGGGGGACTCCCAAAAAAATCGGCACCATGTGCAGCGTATTGGTGAGAACATATGGTCGGTCTACACCTCGACGCCTTCTATGGTGTCCCCTGTGACGCCTCAAACACAGCAGGACCTCCGCCAGATCATCATCTCCAGACAACATGAATCTGACCTCCGAGGCCGCTTGAACGGACAGCTAGCCTGAAATGAAGTCCCTCATCCAACACGTTAGGGAAGCAAGAGGGGCCCCTCCCTTCGAAGTAAGGGACGCAAAAGAACCCTTTCTCCCAGAAGGCGAAGAAGTCATTACTCTCCAAAAGGACTAAGAGGGACTACTCCTCGCGAGAGAAGGAACCCAACTCCAACAAACCGATCAGCCCCCATGAGAGGTAGAGAGGGAGAAGCACCTGCCACCAAGGCAGCGTTCTGGGACCACAAAGATGAGATCCTTCAAGCCCTCAACGTCGTTCCTAGCAGAACCCGACAAACTAGCCTTCACCGCTCAACTCCTCCACGACGTGAGGAATCCCATGGGTCCACTAGATCCGAAGAGCAAGACAACGTCGTCCTCCAGCGCCTCCAAAAGATGAAAGACCGTCTAGCACTGCTGGAACAAGAAGAGGAAAGACATTAAGGAACATACCGCCCCATCCAACCCCCATTTTCCAGAAAAATCATCGACTTCTGTTCCAGTCAACTTCAAAATTCCAGCCTTTTGAGTCATACAACGGAGAGTCCGACCGGGTAGATCACATTGAGAGTTTCAAAACTCTCATGATGATCCACCATGCAACCGACTCCCTCCTCTGCAAGACTTTTCCAGCAACTCGAAGGGATCAACACGAGTGGTTCTCTCGTCTTTCTCCAGGGTCCATCTTCCCCTTCGATGATATTCGACCCCAAGAACAGAAGGTGCCCTCATCCATGAAAAAACGAAAGAGCACCAATAAAGACGAACCCATGAAGTCTTAGAAGGATGCCACAGGCAAGCGTCGTCCACCCCTAATGCCTCATTTTAAGAAGTTCACGCCGCTTAATGCCAGCATCTCTGCAATTCTCATGAAAGTTAATAAGGAGGGACTCCTTCAACCTCCTGCTAAGATGAACGCTTCAAGTGCGCATTTCACAAAGATCACAGACATCTCATAGATGCCTGTCGAGTCCTCAAAGACGAGCTTGAAGCCCTGCTCCGATGAGGATACCTCGCCAAGTTCGCCCAAAGAAACAACACTGGACCTCCTCCCGTAAGATGAGCCAATAAGCGACCCGAGAGGCCTTCCGAGTCCCAAGGCTCGAGACGAATTGAGGTATTTCACTTTATTCATGGGGCACCTATGGGGGATCATCTAACTCAAGGAAAGCATTTCTCCGTGAAGTGAACTCAGTGCACAACATGCCCCTCCCAAGAGCTCGGGAGTTCCAATCACATTCTCAGACCAAGACCTCTAAGGTGTTTGAACACCTCACTGCGATGCACTCGTAATCAGCATGTGTATGGCCAATTATGAAGTGCGCAACATCGTGGTAGATAACGGCAGCTCGGTAAACATCCTCTTCCTGAATGTATTCGTGGGTCTCAAACTCAAGCGAGACCGTCTCAAACCGCCGGGTACACCCTCCATGGATTCTCTGGAGCCCCAGTTCGGATCAAAGGTTAGTCACCCTTAACGTAGCTATGGAGAAAACTCTAGCTACCCGCATGAAAGCACTTGATTTTATGGTTGTTTGCATGAAGTCCACCTACAATGCCATCTTCGGTCGCTCGGATTAGCAGCCCTTCATGCGGTTGCCTCAGCCGACTCCACATGCCGAACTTTGATACTCGAAAATGGAGAAGATGGCCCACCACCCGAAAGCTCCGATCATACTCCCAAGCACGCTCCATCTGGGTCCTCACCGATCAGCCACTCAAACAAGTCCTCCACAAGTCAGAAAGTTCCAAGAGACTTATGAAGTGGTCTTTTGAGCTAAGTCAACATGATATTAACTTATCAACCAAAAACAGCAATCAAGGCACAAGCCCTCATAGCCGAATTCATCATCGAAAGCACCATTCCGGATCCCCCGAGGAAGGAGATAACCCCCCACTATGGAGTGTCTGTGGATGAGTCTTCTTACCTTGAAGGGAGTGGAGCCGGAGTCATCTTGCTTGGTCCCGATGAGTTCACCCTCTCGTACTCAATACGCATCAACTTCCCTGCCTCAAACAATGAGGCCGAGTATGAAGCCCTCATAGCCGGACGCTTAGCACGAAAAGCAGGGACAGGGAGAATCAAGGTGTTCAGCGACTCCCAACTGGTAATGAACCAAATTCGGAGTGAATATGAAGCCAGAGATAACCGCATGATCAAATACTTGGCTTATGTGAAGAAACTTATGTCCACTTTCAAAGAAGCCGGAGTTGGTCATATCCCACACGAGAAAAACGAGCAAACAGATGCCCTCTCCAAGCTAGCCTCCTCATTGTTCGATGAACTCGACCATACTGTGCTTATCGAGGTCCTACTCAAGCCAAGCATCGAAGAAGAGACATTGAAGCTCATACCCATCACCCCCCAAATACCCGAAGATTGTTGGATGAAACCCTTGATTGACTTCCTCGACAAAGGAGTCCTCCCATCAGACCCCAAAGAACCAAGAAATATCCGGGTTAGGGCTGAAAGATACACTTGTTGAAGAAGTCCTTTACAAGTGCTTCTACACCCAAATTGATGGCCGACCTTACCTACAATGTCTCTCCCGAAGAGGCCAATTATGCTATCAATGAGATACATGAAGGATCAAAAGGCAGTCACTTAGGCACGAGGTCTCTTGCTATTGGCTCACTCTCAACGATGCCTAAGCATACGTCAGGCGATGCATCCCCTGCCAGAAGTACTCGATCAAGCGGGTACCCCAAGCCAATCTCAGCTCTATGTCAAGCCCCATACCCTCCGCAATGTGGAGAATGGACTTGCTCGGACATTTTTCACCTGCCACTATACAATGGATCTTTCCTAGTGGCAGCCATCGACTACTTAACAAAGTGGATCGAGGCAAAACCACTAGCAACAATTACAGAGTATAAGGTCCAGCATTTCTTCTCAAAGAACATTGTCTGTCGGTTCGGGATTCCCCGCACACTAGTCACCGACAACGGAACTCAATTTGTTGGCAAGAAATTATGCAAGTTATACACAAATATTGGGGTTGAACAACACTTCTCTATCTCGCACCCCCAGACCAATGGCCAAGCCGAGAACGTCAATTGGCAAATTTTGGATGGCATCAAGAAGAGACTTTGTGAAGCACCAAAGGGGCTATGGGTCGAAGAACTCCCGAGTGTTCTCTGGTCATACAGAACCACAAAGAAATCCAAATGGGAGAATCCTCATTCAACCTCACCTTCGGTAGGAAGCACTCATCCATCTGGAAGTATGATTACCTTCCCATCGTCTTCTCTTCAATGAAGAGCATAACTCAAATAACCTCCGGGCCAATCTAGATCTTGTTGAAGAAGCCCGAGAAAAGTCTGCTCTGCGAAGACAAATCTACCAGCATAGGGTAGAGAAGTTCTACAACAAGAATGTCCGTCCGGCCAACCTCAAAGAGGGAGACCTTGTCCTTCGAAAGCTTGAGATTTCCAACCCACGCAAGAAGGAAAAGCTCACCCCTAACTGGGCAGGACCACACAAGATCTCACAAGTGATCTGCCCAGGAGCTTACCGACTTGAAGACCTAGGGGATAGAAGATATCAAGAACTTGGAACGCTGAGCACCTGATAAAGTACAATGAGGACGCTTAACACCCTCCCCTAGTAGTTAGCTTTAAAACAGGTAATAAATGCCGACACTTATAATAGTCATACTATGTAATAAAGGCTTGCAATCAAAGCGGTCGCTTAATTTTATTCTTCAAATAAAATTTAGTCTTTTCTTTTGCAAAATTCTTGTACAATTCCACCGAATGCAAACAATGAATTAGATATATGGTTAGCCCCCGGGTAGCACAATCTATTCATTAAGCACCCCAACAGACGAGTTCAGAGCCCATACTCATGGTTCTTAGAATCGCTCTAGTCACTTGCCACCGAGCAAGTGTGATGCACGCCTCACCATTCCATTGCTCTCGAAACTCGTCGTCAACCTGTTCGGAATCCATACTCATGGTTCTTAGAATCACTCTAGCCACTTGCCACCGAGCAAAGACATGACACGCCTCGCCATCGATCTGCTCCTAAAATAACCCTCAGACAAGTGTGGAGTCCATACTCGTGGTTGTTAAAGTCGCTCTAGCCACTTGCCACTGAGGAAGTGTGCAGGGAACGCCTCACCATTCGATTCCTCCCAAAACTCGTTGTCAACCTGTTCGGAATCCATACTCATGTTTCTTAGAATCGCTCTAGCCACTTGCCACCAAGCAAGGACAGGACACACCTCGTCATTCGATCTGCTCACAAAACAACCTTCGGACAAGTTCAGGGTCCGTACTTATGGCTTGTAAGAGTTGCTCTAGCTACTTGCCACTGAGCAAGGAAGCGGCACGCCTCACCATTTGATTTGCACCCAAAACTTGTCAGCAACCCGTTCGGAGTCCATACTCGTGGTACATAGAGTCGGTCTAGTAGCACGCACCCAAGCAAGCACAGAGACTCAACTCGCAACTTGATCTATGCCCCTAAAAAGCTTAAAAACAAGCGCGAAGCTTACACCCCTGGCACGAAGTTGCTTTAGCAACTTAAAACCAATCGAGTTAGAGCCTAAATCGCCATTCGGAGCAAGCTATCGCAACGTGATAGCCACTTCCCAAATGATACTCTCGCAACTTGCCACAATAAGAGTACAGGAGGTCCAAGAGGTTCAGCCCTCTACAAAAGTTACCACAACTACTCTAAACACAGAGATACTACTCAAAGAGACAATGCTTGAACACTTCGAAGATTTTTATTTCACATCAACATCTTAATACAAGTTCAAAAGAAGCAGTCAACAAGATTACAACTATCCCTCAGTCATCTTTACTTTATCGTGGCAAGAGGATATTCCTGTTAAGGGACAAGCATAGCCTACTCCCCTCAAGAAGCTGCTTCAACCGATGGATCTCCACCTCCTGCTCGACAAGCCTCTCCTAGAGGTGGGCATCCTTCAACCTAATCTTCCAACGAATGTGGGCCGAACAGTGTGGATGAGTCTCTCCCGAGAACTCGGGGATGACCTCTTTCAGATGAGAAACTTCTAAGCACTTCTCAAGCACCACGTTCTTCAACTCATCCCTCTCGGATGAAATCGCAAGCAAAGAACGACCATCTCAACAAGAGGAATCTCGTCGTTGCATAACCGCCCATCCACATCGAACAAAGACGTCTCCCGTAGACATTTATCAGAATGGCGCGCTTCGATATTCCTCCTGGTCAATACTCTCCTCAAGTAGTCGGGCTCCACTTTCGCCTTGAATAGCTTCTCCCATAAGCGAGTAATCCCCAACTCCACCACGCGAAGCCTGGTACGGAGACGAGCAATCTCGCCATCGCAGGGATCGCTCCAAACATACACAACCTGCTAGTAGAAAATAGCAGGAGGTCAATACAACGGTGGTAATCAAAGCTACTAAAAGACGTAAAGACTCAAGATTCAAATCCAACACACTGAAAACCATCGTCGACCAAAAAAAACAGAAGTATCAAATACCAAAAGAAGAAGTTTTCATTGCAATTCAATGAGATAAAGATATATCAAGCGGTGGCTAGTCTGCTATTAGGCATATACAACGGGCAACTAAACAAAGAAGAGTCACGAATCCACCTCGGTAGACGAAGCTGGGGGGAAAAGGTCCTGACGACCTTCCCCTTTGCTCCTGCACCCTACAGGGGCCTCCGCCCCCACACCAGCAATCTCTCCCTGCTCCATCTCCTCATCCTTTTCATCCCCCAGTACCGGCTCCTCTCCTGGCTGCAAGTACAGATGGTACCCCTCCCGTCAAAGTGGGGGATACACTCGATGATATCGTTGATGGCTTTGCAGTAGGACTTTATGTTGGTGAACATATGGTTCTCCGACTTCATCCTTACACGAGCAACTGCCTCCTCCACTGCTTTGATCGCTTCCTCCTTCCTCTTCAACTCCGTCTCAAGCCGAGCAACCCACTTGCCAAAGGCCTCTTCCCGGATCTCAGTCGCCTCCCAGGCCTTCACGACCTTCGCCCTCTCCGAATTGGCCTTGTCGACCTACAGCGCTTCTCGTCCTCCGCAACCTGTAAAAACAGGTTGCTCGTGAACTACAAAAAGAGGACAAAAGAACTTCAGAAAATGGGAAATGCATACAACTTCAAGAACAAACAAACAAAAGCAAAACAACGGCACATACAGACATGTTGGCTCGGAGTGAGATAGAAGCGGAACTCCGACTTGCTCTTTTAATGAAGCCTAAACAGCGCCCGAAGCACCGCTAAGCTCAGTTCAACACCCACTGCTCGGCACTGTAGAATGAAGTCATTCACATGCCTCCACATATTCGGCACAAACTGTACCGGGCCAATCGTGTACCACCTCAAACCTCCCTGACGAAGGGGTGTATCGGGAGATGAAGGCCGACATGAAGAGCATCGAAAGAAAAGAAACAATACTCGTTGGCGAGTGTCGTGCACACCCTAGCTCTGGAGAAGGTAAAAGAAGCTCAAACCGAGGGATCGCGAAACTGTCTATAATTGTATGAAGATCCGCCTCTGATAAAATACTCGGGACAAAGTCATCTCACGAAACTCGGGCTCCTCGTATCGAAGACCGTGCTCTACTAGATCCCCCAAGTCATCGGGATACTGACGAACACGGGTGACACCCGTTAGAGGGCACGGGAGGTTCCCAAACTCGCCAGCTCTCCTATCAACCTCTACAATCTCCTCTACCTTCACAGAAGATCGCTCTGCTACCCCTTTCCCCTTCTCTCTTCTACTGGGTCGAGAGGTACACTTCTTCAACAGATCAATCTGAAGAGGAGTCGTCGCCCAATAAAACCGTAGACATCATAATAAATATATTACTTGAAGTGACCAGAACGGTCATAATAGTTCGCCAGAAAAGCAAAAATTTTGCTAGAGTTTTTTGAAAAGAAAATTTGTCGGAAGAGAGAAAGAAGAGTGGAGGAATGGAGAGGGGTCGGGGGGGTTTTAAACCCCCGAGACCCCCAAGTTCGTGGGCCCCCATCCTTTAATTTTTTTTTCTTTTTTACTTCGGCCCCCATGGGAAAGCCCATCGAAAACAAAAAAATAGGAAGAAAAAGAAGAATAATAAGAAGAAAAAAAGGCCCAAAAGCCGACGAAAAAGGAAAAAAAGGACCGGGTCAACGTAACGTTGACCGGGCAACGTCCACGTGGCGCCACCCCAGCACACCACGTGGTGCCATACCCGCCGGGTAAATGTGACACCAAGTAACATGGGTGTGAAGCAACACGTGGACCGTCTGATCTCCCCAATTTCCGCGCTCATGATGATCAATAACCAGGATCTCCTCCCAACTGTACCAGGTGTTGTGCACTGGGTAAGCTCGTCACCGAATAACGTAGGGCAAAATCTTCACCGTCCGATCGTCTAGATCTTCGCGCAGATCATGATGAGCGGCTAAGATTTAATCAGGTAAATTTCTTTTAAATTAATTTCTTATTTTAATTGGGATCGTTCAAATCGGGCACGAATCTTAAAGCTCTTAGGGGTAAAACGGTAAATTTCACTAGAAACGGACCCGTAAACTGGAGTTGGGCCTCTTTCGAGCCAAACAATCCAAAACAGGCTTGTCAAACTGAGTTGCCATTACAGCCCAACATGAAGTTTTTGTTATCTAAAAATTATTTTAAACTCATAATTATCCATAAGAGACGGTTCAAAAAGCATTCATCTTTATAAAAGAAGAGTCCTAACTCTATCTCCACAACCATTTCTATATCTTCATGAAGAAGAAAGTCAACTAACTCTATCTATTTGCCAAGAGAGGGGTAACTGACCCCATCTCTTCACGAAGAAAAGAATAACGACCTCTATCCAAATAGCAGGAAGTAGAGATAAATCAATATCTTGAAATCAACCCCGAAAGCGACTGTAAATACTTGGTGACCTTCACAGGAACCAGGTAATCAGTATTTTATCACTTAAAACTCTCATATATTTTCTGAGTTCTGATTTAAGCGTCAGAGGGTCTGTTGTCGGGGCCAACCCCGATGTTTCAAACTTTTGCAGGTCAATCGGAGCAATCGTCACCGTCCAGATCAGATCCAACAGTTCAAACGAGTCAGATTCAAGGTTCGAGATCAGTTGAAAATTGTCAATATCGGCGAAAATTAAAAGGTCAGCTCTTTTATTGTTTCTAAAAGAATTCACAACATCTATTGGCTCCCACACAGAAAAAAGCAACAACGTGTTACCTGATACGTACTCCTGGTATTAATGTCAAAACAAAATGTTCGAAACCTTGTCATAACTGATATGAAATGTGTCAGCGTATGCAGGTGTGTTCCATTTTTGTTAAACCTTCGATAAATATTTAATAGATTTTAGTCATAAAGGTCAGTTATCGCTAGTATATGATTTGATGGTAGTTTTGTGCTCTGTTATATATAATAGGACCTCTATAGTTTGGCAATGTTGTTTGATTTGAAGCAATTGAAGCTACAGCAAACATATCTTTTTGTGTTTGGCTTATTGTAGTTGAGGTAAAGGGTTGAGCTGGCACTAAATGACACATGTAGATGAGGAAGGAGGATAAGGTGATATTTCTTTGGGAATTCTCTACTGCCACGCATTTATGTAACTCCTATACTAAAATTGAAGCTGCAGTCCCTTCAAGGTTTCCAGAAGCCAAAGGTACAGAGTGCTCAAACTGCAACATACTTGTGACAGCAGTAAATCATAAATACTGCTTCAGGTCGGTACTCACAGGGAGTATTCTAATGAATAAACGAAAGAGACTATACCCTGGCCTAGTGACTATTTTGTCGAATTGCTCCAGTATGAATAGAATGCAGGTGTGCCTCAGTGACATGGCATGATAGGCTTCTGACAATTCGTACATGCTGGTGATGTTTTCCAGGTTAACATCCTGAAGAGAGAATTAGATGCAATTCAAGTTACCAACTAGAAGTATAATTAGATTTCAATCTCATGTTTTCACAAGTAAATAGTTATAAATTCACCTGAGCAATAGCATATTCACACAAACGCTTTAGACCTTCTAGGAGATACTGATCAGCAGCTCTAATGAGATCTTGTGCAATAACTGTATTTATCTCAACAGATCCTGTGTAAATGAATCTGTAGACAACATGATAACTATAATATCAATCATGCATACTATATACAAAAAAAATTAAATAATTAAATATAAATTAAAAATTAAAAAAGACAAAATAAAAAAGACAAAAGACAAAAGACAAGAGTACAGAAACCTCATCATCAACTCAAATATCTCCCATCGTATGTTGGGAATCTCAACGTCTCTCGCCTCCTTTTCCTGTTATTAGTTCAGATGACAATTTCTTAGATTGATATTTAATGGAAGATAATAAACATCACATGTAAGTAGAGACTGAGGTTTGCAAGTTCTTTGCTTGCCTATGATGGATCAGCAAGTCCAAAAACTTCGTATGCATTTAGCAAATAGAATCATTACAAACACGAATGAAGTCAAGAAACTGCAAAATAATTTAGTTTCAAGACACTCCAGTAGTTTTGATAACGAAAACAATCATCCTTCCCAACTAAAGAAGTTTGGCGTCATTCAAATGAAGTGTTCCAACCAACAAACTTACTGATGAGGACATCTATTCTGTTTAGTTTAGTATTTTATTTCAGTACCATATTTGTTTTTGGCAATTATAGTCATATGTAATCTTTCTTTTATGCATTAGAATATTTTTGAGATTTTAGAATATTTTGTGATTTGTATCAAGATTTGTTTTGAGTCTATTTATAGGCATTGGGATTAATGAGAAGTCATGTCATTCTTGATTAAAAATTTATTGTGGTGAGTTTTGCTCTTCATCTCTCCTTTGTGTGATACAATTGAGATCCAACTTATTAGGGTTTCTAATAAATCCTAATAAAATTTTGGGGTTTGTGATAAACTCTAAAACTACCCAAAATCCCCAAATCCACTTCAATTAAACCCAAACCCTAATCTCCAAAATCCAACTTAATTTTAACCCTAACCCATTCTCTCTCCTCCCCCTTTCGTCGATCCCGAACCCATCAACCCCGAACCCCTCCTCGTCGCCATCTCCGGCGAGACCCTCCACCGCTGCTACCCCACTCTCCGGCCACGCCCTCATCGTCAGCTACTCCCGTCGACATCCAAAACCCCGACCTTCTCGTCTCTTCCTGTTTCTGATCGCCAGCCACTGTTTCTGATCGCCAGCTACAGCCAAAACCCCCAAATCTCGACAACCCTCCTCCTATCTCCGTCGATGCTGCCGTCAATCCACCTCGCCGCGTCGACCCCCGTCGCCGCCCTCAACCAGCGACGCCGCCGTCGTCGCCTTTGTTGTTGCAATTGCTGACATTGTTGCTGCTGTCTCTCTCTTACTGTTGTTGCTGATTGCTGTGTTCTGCGTGCTGCCAACCCGATATCTAACGCTGGTTTCTTTGAACCCCGGTATACTTTCCACTTTTCCAATATTTGTGTAATATCGCTTTATCATCTCTATTATATTATTTAATTTAACTATCGACCACAAATATCGAGATTGAGTGTTCTATTTGCCTAATTAGAATACGAATCAATATTGCATCGTTTACTTGTTAAGAACGCTTAGGGATTTAATTATTGATTGTTAGAACTGAGTTATTAATTGGGCTTGTTAAACTTAATTCAATTCTTGAAAATCCATCAAACTGATTAATTGTTTAAAATTCTAACTTTGATCCGCATTACATGTTGGTAAAATTAATCCTTTAAGATTCTTGAAATTCTCTATTCAGGATTACGTTTTACATCACTTACGCTTGTATATCATTTCAAGAAAGAAACAACAATAAAAATTGATACGAGTTGAAGCGTCTGAAGCTAGAAGCTAAGTGGTAGACATAAAGACTCGTCTTTCAATTTAACTCACAATTACCAATAAAGTTGAGTTCATCATAATTGACTAGAAAATGCATTTAGGATAACATAAATTAGCTTTTTTCTTTTCTTTCCCAAAAAAGGGAAAGGAAAAATGAGAGACAGAGAAGTATTAGTGAACCTAATATAAAAAGAACAATATTGTATTTGCACAATTGTTACTAATATAGTCATATCTCTCAAAGATGCTCAAATCAAAAGCAATTATACTAAGAGTCAACCCCTTATCAAATCAGGTACAACTCTAGTATTTGTATCCACTCTCCCTACTCAGGGAACAAGTCTGTAATTCCCTTCATATGAATTCTTTCTCATTTAAAATACTAGTTAGTTAGCATGTGTAATGCATGTGAGAGGCTACACATCTTTGAACTTAAATGGATGGTTGATACAGGTTTGAATTCTAAAAGTGCAGTTGAGGTTTAATTGGGTGATCAATTTTTAGTGGATGGTTGATAATAACTTAACTTTAAAATGTGTACTTGTGACCAAGGGCAGAGGGAGTAAGAGATTAGGGGGGACATTTGGGACCCCAAAAATTTTGTAAAACCCCCTAATATAGACCAAAATTTTTATTTGGCCCCCCCGTTAAAAAAATTTGGGACCTCCAGGTCTAATCCACCTCTTATTAAAGGCTCAAAATAGTGGTATGAACTTTGAGCTAAAAATTAACAGTGATACTTATTATTTGATCTGTATAATCATTGGATAAAATTTTGAATAAGAAGCTAGTGTGTACACAAGTTACAAGTAAATTTATTCATTTGAGTTGTATCTCTTAGCCTCTAGTATTATAACAGTATAAATAGTGTTGTATGATTATTGATTAGTATTATTCTTATCAAATTTAGAGTATAACTGTACAAGTGCAAAAAAATACATGATACTAAGAATATAAATTTGAATATTTACTTTGATAATAATTTTATTTTGATCCAATTACTTTATTTTTTAAAAACAAAAATAAAGTAAGATTTCCGGCAACAATTATGTCGATGCCAGGAAGAAAAAAAAGGGACCCCCATTTTGATTTGTCTGGCTCCGCCACTACTTGTGATTCAAAAGTCGGTTGTTGTCCATAAAACATAGAAACCCAACTCTCTAGTTACTAGAGAGATGTCTTGGCAACCAAATAAATTTATCCGAACACAAAATACACTTAGAAGAATAAAGGCATACATGAGTTAGCCCAATGATGAGGACATCGGTTCTGTTTTATTTTATTTTGAAATTTAGCCATATGTAGTAGTTTTGCAATTTGCACCCTTTATTTTCTGCATTTGAATATTTTAAAGATTTGTATTGAGATTTTGTTTTGAGTCTATATATAGAGGCCTTGAGAATAATGAGAAGGGATGATATTCTTTGATTAAAAAAATTAGTGTGTTGAGTTATTGCTCTTCATTCATCTTTTCGACATTGAGATAAAATTATTAGGGTTTGTGAGAAATCCTAAGAAAGTATTAAGGTTTGTGAGAAGCTCTAATTACACCCCAAATCCCCAATTAATCAAAATCCTAACCCCCAATATTCACAACCGTCATCTTCCCCCTTCTCCTATTTCTTCTTCTTCCTTATCTTCAACCCATTGCCGCTGTCTCCTCCCACACCCGAGCTCCTCCATCGCCAACTGTTAGAATACAAGTGCAATTTCCCTTAACCCTTCTACTTCTACAACTTCGAAGTTTTAGCATAGTGGCAGGGACTTTCACATGGTATCAGAGCAACCCAGGTTCGAATCCCACTGGCGACGCAATTTAAATGCGGATTTTAAAAAAAAATACCACTGCGTATTGTCCAGGTCTCGACCCACAATTTGTTGGGGCGCTCGACCTGAGGAGGCGTGTTAGAATACAAGTGCAGTTTCTCTTAACCCTTCTACTTCTACAACTTCGAAGTTTTAGCATAGTGGCAGGGACTTTCACACCAGCACCACCCACTGCCTCGCCTTCCCATCGCCACCACCGAAGCTGACCCACTGCCTCGCCTTCCCGAAACTCAGTTGTCTTAACATTTCTCAGACAACCATGTAGGGAGGAAATTGATGTTCCACATAAATTAAAATTGTAGACATCGATATAATTATTTTATTTTTTTCAATAAAACAGAAAAATTAACTGTACAATCTTTTTTGTCCTTATTTCTTAGCGATGACAATTCTCTAGTAAAATCAACTAAAAGAGATTGATTTCTCATATGTTTAATAATTTTATTTCAATGACTTCTCAGATTATAATTTCACTTTGCAAAATATGGATGAATGTATAATATCAATTATGTCTTCTGAAAACGTAACACAACCATTAAGGTTGAGATTGAGTTTGAGTAAAGCAAAATATATTCAACTGTTATTAGAGAAACTACATTCAGCAAACATATGTTCATTCTAACTAACTGAATATGCAGACATTAACTGATTAATATTCATGAAGACTTTCAACTTTTCAAAAGGATAAAATCTAACAAGTAATGAAAATGTAAATCAACTCACTCTGTAGCCGCCATCAAACATTGCACGAAATGCATCCGAAGAAGCAAGTAAAGCAATCCGGTGGGCATAGAAGCGCCTGCCTGAAAAGGAAAAGCAAGCACGTTGGCTAACTTACTGACCATTAAAGGGAGAAAACTCGTTACTAAATTTATCGAAACTGAATCATTTTAAGTGAAAAATAATTACAACCTTCAACTAGAAAGGTGACATCAGATAGAGTGGAACTGTTCACATACTGTTCGCCTAGATAAACCTGCAACAATAAATGTTTGTCAAACAAAATGTAAAATGAATTACCACCGAAAATCTCCATTTTGTGCCTGAACTTCCATTGTTCCTTTAAAATACATAGTAATATCATATAGCTAGGTAGTATACAGAAACCAAAGTAACAAGGGTACCGGAACTCCCATTGTGCCTTTAAAATTTCTTTTTGACTTTCTTTTTATATATTTGTGCTTTAAGAAACACAATCATAATTTACTATGGTCACAAATATTTGGTATCCAAGTCCAAATTTCCATATTTTTAACTTCTTGACCTAGAAAGTCATCTTAGAAAGTTTGATCATGAAGATGAAAGAAATGGTTACTCAATTTCCATTTAACTGACATGGGTTTGGAAAAATGGTAAAATAGTGTAAGCGACCTCCATTCACATTGCTTGTTATGGAGAAGAAAAAAAAATATTGCAAAATTTTCACACGCCGTGTCCAGGAAAAGGTAACAACCGGGAAACCTAAGTACTCAGTTTTGGGTTTCTTTCCATATGGACCATATACACATCCCAAATTTCTGCTATTTCCATATTCCCACAACCGAAATTTTCATATGTCAAAATTAACACCTAAACTCCTTTTAGTGATTCCAAAAATCCGTAGTTTTTCATTCACTTTTAGGAATGTGCTTTGGATATTCTCCTTATTGGGTACAAATCCAATACGAAGATGTTTTTTTTTTCTATTTTTGATTCCTAAATTAGCCCCAAGCATCTTCCCCTTCATCATCTTCTCTTTACTTTTATCAACCTTAATGTCTCCATGAACATCTCTCTCTACAAGAAAACCCTAACCTAACTCATCTTCCCCATTTCCCCTTCAATGAATGTTTCCTCTCTCTTCATTGATATCATAACATTTTAGGCTTCAAGTTCCCCGGATGCAAAATATTTGAAGGAAATGGAATCTTGGGTTTCTTTTTGTTGGGAAGAATACATAGAAAATTAGAGTTTGATGGTTGCTAGGGTATGCTCTTGTAAAGGATCTGAGGAAATTGAAAATGGATGTTAAGGCCTTTCTATGGTTTGGTGAAGAATGAGAGAATGAGAGAGAAAGAAAAAGGGAAATACAACCTTCCAAACGAGTGCAGAGCTTAACTCACCCATGGAGTTGCTCCTGAAACTCGCCTCCCGAACGGCTCTCTTCTAGAGCCCGGTGATGCTCTTCGTACCGCTCGCCTCCCGAGCGGCCTTCTTCCACAACGAGTTCATAGCTCAACTCACCTTAGAGTTGCTCCTCAAACCCGCCTCCCGAACGACTTCTCCTAGAGTCAGGTGACACTCTTCATCGCGCTTGCCTTCCGAGCGATCTTCTTCCAAACGAGTTTGAAGCCCAACTCACCCCTAAAGTTGCTCCTCAAACTCGCCTCCCGAACGACTCTTTCATAGAGCCTAGTGATACTCGTCATTCTGCTGTCCTCCCGAACGGCCTTCTTCCAAACGAGTTCGAAGCTCAACTCACCCCTAGAGTTGCTCCTCAAAACTCGTCTCCCGAACGGCTCTCTCCTAGAGCCTGATGATGCTCTTCGTCCCGTTTGCCTCCCAAACGGTCTTCTTCCAGATGAGTTCGGACCTCAACTCACCCATAAAGTTGCTCCCCAAACTCGTCTCCCGAACGGCTCTCCTAGAGCCCGGTGATACTTTTAATCACGCTTGCTCCCCGAGCGACCCCCTTCTTCACCAAGAGAGAGTTCGGAGCCTAACCCGTCTAGAGATACTCCCCAAACTCGTCTCTAAGAACGGATCTTCTCGAGAGTCATACAAAGCTCTTTTCAACTTCATGGAGGCAAAGATATTACGAGCCTGTTTTGACCCTGAAGAAGGATGATTCTTCAACTGGCTTCTGAAGAGAAATTGTAGATCTTCGAGTCAGCTTCGAAATGAGGGGTTACACGCTCCAATCTGATCTCTGTAGCACCAGAAAAGCTAGTTACGATGCATCTCACCGAAGCAACCGAAAGATCTAAAACGTTCAGCAGAGTGAACCGAACAGACGAGTTCCCGAACGAAATTGGCGCAAATGGCGTTGACCAGTCAACAGTAAAAAAATGCCACGTGCGCCTCACCATCGTTCGTCAGCGCTCGCCGAAAGCACCACATCGTTCGCCGAAATGCGTCGAGCAGGCGAAGAACCGAACCGATCGAAAAAAGAGAGAAAATGCTCTTCTAGACGACTCCTGATCCGTGCCCAATCTTGTTCGACGACTGAGAATCGCAAATAAGTCATCAGTCAGCGTTGACCGCCACGTGTCGCCTCGCCAGCGCTCGCCGAACCTCGTGATCGATCGCCAACTTCCGCCGAGCAATCGTAAAACCGATCGAAAAATGATAGAAATACTCTCCTCCCTGTAGCGCCCCGAGTTCCATACACCGGGAGCTCGTGACACTTACCCAGAATCTTTACTTCAGTGAGTACACAACACAGAAAAATTACAGGAAATTAGAAACTTACATTGCGCAAGGAAACTATATCTTCCACTTGGATGTTTTCCGCAGCTCGAGTCCCCTGCTCCACGATCAGCGATCCTGCATTAGCAAACTGTGGGCACGTCAGTTGAATACAACTGACGCAACGCAGATGAAAACCACAATCTCCAAAATCTTCAACAATCAATATTTGATGCAGAAAGAAAACGTGAAAGTCAAACCACAAGTGTCGGTGTATGTCATGATCTAGACTCTAATGCACAATTCGTATGCACACCATGTTCTTAATCTAATGCAAACTTGATTTGAAAATGTATGCATCCCATACTACAAACTCCCCAAATCGAGTTTGTATTCTCCAGATAATATGGTTCAATCCCTCGCCATGCATCCTACTCTTGTACTCCTTCCTGTTTCTGACATTCATCTAATGACTGGTAGAGTCTGCAGCACATGCAGTCCATTTCCGCTCCTGCAGTCGGATCGTAATCCTTCTCCACTCTGAACGGCAGTGATCACCCTGTTCGTTCAGATCATGGTCATTCTCTACTCCGACAGGATCGTGGTCCCTTTCCACTCCTGGTCAGGCCGGTGATCATCAGCTCTGTCGGAATCATGGTCCTTCTCCACTCCTGCCCCTACAAAAGTTATCATGAACATAAGGCGAATCGATAGGGCCACCCCTACTCCGCATAGAGACTTAGAGTTACACTCTTGCTCCTTGTTCGTATTGAACAACATAGAACATTAGGTGGATTTGGAGGGTCCATTCCCTAATTTCCACCATACAGTCCTTATCACTAAATCCCAGAAATTAACAGACGAAACCACGCCGCACGTGTCCCAGACGAGACCACGCCGCACGTGTCCCCGTGACAGGAGAGTACAACGCCCCACTAGTGTCTGTCCTTACCAATCATCCTAGTTTAATTTCTCAATTCACCAACTCAACAAGCCTCATCTTGATTTAGTTATGGTTCATTCTAGCCTCCAATCATGCTAAGAGTTGACCCACACATGCACCAAACTAGTGCACTCAATATGTACCACACTTCACAAGTATGCATATAAGCATGCATTGATTATATACATACACATGCATAACCGTATTTCATCTAACACCGCATTCCATACTTATAAAAAAAATTATTTCCATACGAGGTTGTTACACACGTGTATGTACTACCTCCCATCCACATAATGGTAAATACCTTAGTGTAATCAACCTATTTCACATACACACATACAACAATTGCATGAACATCTTTCATACATACTTCTCAACTACCTTTCCATATTATGTTTCGGCAAGCACAAGTGTGAACTTGTAACCAAAATACCCATTTACTCAATTTCAAAATTGTGTAATTATCTACACAAACATATCTTTCCTATCTTCTCTACTTTGTTCCTTTTTCGTTTCCTTTGTTTCTTTAATCCGGCTATGTCAACCATACACACAAGCATGCATACATAACAATTTGTAGTTAATGTATTATCAATTACTACAATAATCATTTGTGTTCTATTAACACTTTAATCAACAATAATTTTTAATCTATTACTACAACAAACACTTAACAATTCAAACTTTAAATTTTAATTCATCAAGTAATCCATACATTCCACCAAAATAATCTATTAACAACCATTCTTTTCCTTTGCTACAAATAAACTACTATACAATCATGCTAACAAACTACTACTCAATCATTTAAATATAAATAATAAAGTACATGAGGTATGAAGAATACCCACTTTGATTGTTTGCAAGCTTCAAGTTGCTATCTTCTCCTCCTTGCTCCTTGATTCTTCCTTGTCTTCTTATTTCAATAGTAGTATAGTAGTAGTAGTAGCTAAGTAGTAGAAATGATAGTAGTAGAAGTGGTAGTTGTTGAAGTAGTAAAGTAGTAAAGTAGTTGTTGGAAGTAGTTAAGTAGTAGTAAGTAGTAGTAGTTGAAGTAGTAGCAAGTCGTAGTAAATATACAGAAAAAGAGAGAAGAAAAGAAGGCTGCTGCTGTTTGTTGCTGCTGGCAGCAAAGAAGGAAAAGAGAGAAGGGAAGTGGAGTAGTAAGTAGTAGTAATAGTGAGTAGTAGTAGTAGAAAAGTTGAAGGGGGTAATTAAATAGAGAAAAGGGGAAAGGGAATGGCTGCAGCTACTGTCGGCAGTAAGAAGAAAGAGAGGGAGAGAGGTGTAGGGGTAGTAAGTAGTAGTAGTAGTAAGGTGGTATAGTAGTAGTAGTAGTAGAAATGAGTAGTAGTATGTATATATAGAGAAAAATGGGGTAAAATGCTGCCAGTTGTTGATGTCTGCTGCTGGCTGCCTGCAGAAAGAAAGGAAAAGAGAGAAGGAGAGGTGTGTGGAAGGGTATAGAAGGCTTAGGTGTCCCTTACTTTTGCACATAACCCCTCATACTTTATGAAATTGCACTTTAAGCCCTAAATCTTATTGGATTGGGCTTAAGAAAGGTGTTGGACTTTTTTTTTAAAAGAAAACATATTGGGCTTTTAAAAAAATAACCATACTAATATAAAAATAATAGTGTAGTGTAAAAAATAATAATAATGTCAATGCATATATAAATATATATATATATATATGTTATATACATAT
The DNA here is from genome assembly GCA_017893485.1 of Hemerocallis citrina. Taxonomy (NCBI): domain Eukaryota; kingdom Viridiplantae; phylum Streptophyta; class Magnoliopsida; order Asparagales; family Asphodelaceae; genus Hemerocallis; species Hemerocallis citrina. The sequence continues at coordinate 97,511,003 of CM030367.1, forward strand.
ATATATAACATACATATATATAACAATGTATATATATATAAATATATATATATATTGTATTGTAAGAATTTAGCGGTATTACACTCCCGATCCGCGACCAATCTTGATCGACGACTGAGAATCATTTTTAAAAAATCAATGGACAACGTTGACCAAGTCAACGATCAAACGTTGGCTGCCACGTGTCGACGCACCGAACGATCTCATCAATCGCCGGCGTGCACCGAGCAACAACAAAACTGAGCTGAATATGAGAGAAAAATTTCCTCCCGATCTGCGCTCGATCGTGATCGGCGATCCAGAGTTTGCCACATCATTAAGGTAAGTTCCTTTTTAATTAATTTCTTTATTTAATTATTAAATCGAATTAATTATTTAAAATTCCAAAAAAATAATTAACAATCGAAAAAATAATAAAATATTCTAAAAATAATTATTAATTCCGAAAATAATTTTAAATTCTGAAAATATAATTATTAAATTAGAATAATTAATTAAAATTTTAAAAAATTAAATACTAAATTCAAAAATTAAATAAAAAAATTGAAAAAATGATTAAAAATGGGAAAATTTTCGAAAAAAATCTGGAAAATTCACAAAAAATCCAGAAAATTCTAAAAACAATTTGAAGTATTTTACAAACTCATAAAAGCATCGTTACACCCCAAGCGAGATCTAAACGTCCCCGAGAACGCCGATAAATACTATAAGCCATTAAAAACGAGTGAACTGCTCCTCAAAGGCTGTGAAACTCAGTCTTCGGGACTGGGGGGCTTGTGATATGACTAGAAATAGAACCAAATCTGGACCGTTCAAATCAGGCACAAATCTCAAAGCTCTTGGGGGTAAAACGGTAATTATCACTACAAGCGGGTCCGAAAAAGAAAAATGAATCTTTTCCAAGCCCAATAACCAAAAAAAGGGTATGCCTTACTGGGTTAGGGAGACGGCCCATTTTAAATAAATCCAGATCATTTAAAGAGTAATTTGAATTCATGATTATCCCTAAGAGACGGTTTAAACCAAATCCCTTATCGTGAAGGAATTTAAACTCTATTTCTTTTCCAAAAATACGGGGAAGTAGAGATAAATGATTATCCCTAAGTCCACGAACCGTCCAATTTTCAGTTTGAGAGAAATACAGTCATACCCAAGGAGCTAGCATGGAAGCATCTATTCAGATCGATAATAGATGAAATATTTTCGAAGAACAAACCTGCGGTGTTGGAGAAGGAGGAGCTGTGTCCACAGAAGATAAGGTCATCGCTTTTTTAGCCAACTTGTACAAGGCAACAGAACCATCTTGCTGTTGTTTAGTATTTGTAGATGCAAGAAGACCGAGTAACAAGTCAAGTCCTGCATGCACAAACTATCATTTGACTACATGCTGTAACCATGTAACTAATTTTTATATATCACATAAATCCCTTGTACAAATTAAACATAAAAGCAAATACAAAAACAAAAAAAACTTATAAAGGTAAGAAAATCAAGAGAAGGATTGAAATGCATTTTAGCAAGTAATGATACCATTGTTGTCCAGGAAAATTGTTTTTTGATCCTCGGGAGAACAAAGATGAGCAAGAGCCAGAGCAATACGTCTTTGGACAGGTTTGTCTCCTAATCGCATTAAATAAAGCAAATGCTTCAGAACCTGAAATAGAATTATAGTAACATTCAAGAAAAGTCAGCTAGATATGGTTAAAAATAATAAATTTTGAGATATGAGTTAGAATAAGAAAAAAAAAGAGAATACGTAAAACTTACTCGACCGTGAATCTTCTCTTCTAACCTTTTTAACGTCTTGGCCACACAGTCCTTTGTTGCCTGTAGATTGTATTTCATAAGAGCCTCATACTTAGTTGAATAAATAATAATGTGGAGAAGTCGAATTACTATGCTTTCAACAACTGAAAGTACCTGGACAATGAATTCTCCGTCTTGTAACTTTTGAACTCCTCCCACTTTGATAAAATCAGAGACATTATCCTACAGCAATAGAAAAATTAAGCTATGACATGTCCAAAAATTCAATAAAATCTGCAAACATAATCTGAGGCCATACTTTAACTTCTACCTCATTATCTGCAATTCCATAGAGAGCAAAAGCTGCATTGTGCTGAAGAGAACCATTCTTTGAGTCGAGAAGTTTTAATAAAGGCACCAAACCACCATCATATGCAATACCAGCCTGATTATGCGCATCCTAGGAAGAATAAAAAGAAATTGATGTTAGAACAGAAAGTGCTCTGAATAGGGCAGTTGGTATACACAGTACATAAACTACCAAAACTAACATGGTGAACATACATAATAAAATCATATTTATTACAAAAATTTTACTGTTATATGATGAGAAACATAACTCCTAAAATCAGCACTAGATAAAAGATTTCCCAATAACTCATAAGAAAACAAGAAGAAAAATAAAGCGTCGAAAGCAAAACTTTGGGTTGGGCAATATATCGTTATCCTCTGTTCAGCTTCATTATGAGCTATATCCTCAAACAAACTAGCAGCAACTGTATCCCACTTACTCCCAACTCCACGTTGATCAAGGTCTGGACCTAGTCTTTGTTGCTCCATGAACAATAATTATATTATACCGTAAGGACAACTTTGCCATTAGTTTCTCTTGCACTGGCCGAAAGACCTAAAGTCCAAATAAAAGTGATCTAGCTTAAGGACCAATAAATTTACCAATCATAAAAACCGACCATTTGTTAATGACTAATCTGACTATTTCTTAATAGATGTGTCAATGCACAGGGCTACCATTATCTGATCTCCAATCTTCTCAATAGTTTACAACTGGTGAGCGATAGATTTTCGATAAAGAAGATCCCGATTTTCAATAAGGGAAAATGACCAAATAATACCCAAAGTTTATCCTAATTCTCAAATAGCACCCAAACTTTTTATAATACCCAAATAGCACCCGAAGTTTTTTAAATAGGACCAAAAAATACCAATCGTCAAGTTTTATGTAATATTAATGAAATATTCCCCGAATATACCTCTTAACGGTTTAAAACCCGTTAAGAAGAGTGAAAAGTCGAAATTGCATTCATCTTCTTATACAAATTACAAAATCCATCCCCATCACCACCACCGACCACCATCTCCTACACCGACCTCTCCACCATCTCCATCAACCACCACCACCACCATCTCCAACCACCATCACCACCACCGACCACCATCCTCACCACAATCTCCAAACACCACCATCTCCACCATCTCCATCAACCACCACCACCATCACCACCACCATCTCCAACCACCATCTCCAACACCTCTGAAACCCATCACCATCACCTTCATCTCCACCAAATTTTTTTTTAAAAAAAAAACCCAAAAAAAAAACTGAAAAAATGAAGATATGAAAAGAGAAGAAGAGAGGCTGGGGTTATTTCTCTAATTTCACTTATTTCCGCTAAAAAATTAACAGAAATGGTTTTGGTCCTATTTTAAAAACATTGGTTACAATTTGGGTATTATAAAAACTTTTGGTGCTATTTGGGAATTAAGGTAAACTTTGTGATGAGGACATCCATTCTGTTTAATTTAGTATTTTATTTCAGTACCATATTTATTTTTGGCAATTATAGCCATATGTAATCTTTTTTTATGCATTAGAATATTTATGAAATTTTAGAATTTTTTGAGATTTGTATCAAGATTTGTTTTGAGCCTATATATAGGCCTTGAGATTAATGAGAAGTGATGTCATCTTGATTTAAAAAAATTATTGTGTTGATTTTTTTGCTCTTCATCTCTCTTTGTGTGATACAATTGAGAACTAATTTTAGGATTTGTGATAAACTCTAAAACTATCCCCAAAAAACCCCAAAATCAATTAAACCCAAATCCTAATCTCCAAAATCCAACTTAATTTTAACCCTAACCCATTCTCTCTCCTTTCCCTTTCATTGATCCCGAACCCATCAACCCCGAGCCCCTCCTCATCGCCATCTCCGGTGAGACCCTCCACCGCTACTACTCCACTCTCCGGCCATGCCCTCATCGTCAGCTACTCCCGTCAACACCCAAAACCCCGACCTCGTCCCTTCCTGTTTCTGATCGCCAGCCATAGCCAAAACCCACAAATCCCGACGACCCTCCTCCTGTCTCCGTCGACACCGCCGTCGACCCACCTCGCCGCGTCGACCCCCGTCGCCGCCCTCAGCCAGCGACACCGCCGCCATCGCCTTTGCTATTGCCATTGCTGACTTTGTTGCTGCTGTCTCTCTTACTGTTGTTGCTGATTGCTGTATTCTGCGTGCTGCCAACCCGAGATCTAACGCTGGTTTCTTCGAACCCCGGTATACTCTTTCCACTTTTCAAATATTTGTGTTATACTACATTATCATCTCTATTATATTATTTAATTTAACTGTCAACCACAAATATCGAGATTAAGTGTTCTACTTGCCTAATTAGAGTACGAATCAATATTGCATCTTTTACTTGCTAAGAACACTTAGGGATTAATTATTGATTGTTAGAACTGAATTATTAATTGGGCTTGTTAAACTGTCACGCCCCGCTTCCCAAAACACGGAAATACGGGCACGAGACTAAGGCCCAGCGAATGGTGCGAACACACCATCCATAAGCTGTACAAGTAAACTCAACAACAATATAACAGAACAATCCACGCAGGCATATAAATCACAATATGATAATGAAGTACAAGACAGTCCATAAATAACCAGCAACTGGGAGATACAAATAATTACGGATCAAACAAGCCCGGATTACAAATAAAGAGTTTCATGTAATAAATCACAAATTTAAGATAACATAAAAATAAATAACTAGAACACTTGGTCGGCGACACCTTCTGGTAACTCTCCATTTGGGCCTGCAAGTATATTATAACAAAAGAAAAGAAAAGGGAAACAAGGAGACCCGTTAATACAAGTTACGGGCCGCAAGGGGAGTACAAGCTAAGGGAACAGATGTAAAACAAAACAACAGAAAAACAGGGAAGAACAAGGAATCGATAGTTACGAAATAGGAACAAAATGCAACATGTAAACATGATATGAACATGGCGTTACGAAACAAGTGACATATAAAACAAATAATCAGGTATCGAATCAACATGAACATATAACATATGGTTGGATCATGAAAATGCACGTGTTATTCTTATGTCTAATGTCTTGATTCTATCTAGGTAGCACTTCATGCACCCCATATTTTTATTACATGGTTGCTACAGTCAATACAATTTCGTTTAGATTTAGTGGTGGGTTTTATAGGTCACGTACTCGGGAAAACATATCATTCAATATTGTACCGAAGTACGTGCAAACATATAACGTGGAACATATCGAGTCAAACATAGTGTAAACATATAACGTGAAACATATAAACATATCATTCGCAATCTTGCAATTTGTAATTGCAACTTGCATCGGGAAACCACGAGCTCCCGTCCGAGTACGCTCTTCTATATTGACCACTACTTAAATCTTTCCTTTATACCCCGGCTTGTTACTTTTATTTATTTGTTAACACAAACATAATGCAATGAGACGAAATCAAGATATGGACATGGAACATCTAGGAATTGTGCATGAGTTTTGTTATAAGTCATGAGATGTGAAACGTATAGTTTAATGTCATATATGGATCTAATTTGTTAATACACATGTGGGTCTAAATTAATATTACATATATGGGTCTATGATATTCTAGGGTCATTTAAAATAATATCGCAACTATAAAGTGACTAATTACATTCATAAAACTAAATCAAAAATTTAGGGATAATAAACAAAACTTAAATTATTAACAAGGGTAAAATAGTGATTCACATCAATATATATAATTTCTGGAATTACATATGTTTGTATTTATTTGTGATGTTCGTGTCATGCATGGGATACCAAAGTATTCACGATCTCGTGTGAATACAGGATCGACGGATTAGGAATATAAACGGGTATCAATTCGACTTATGAATGCGAATTGGAGTCAAAAAATAGACTTGCGGTATTTTTACAATGGCTTGTACTAGAACAAATAAAAGCGTACAAGAGATACTTGCCTTAACGACGGTGAGTCCAAACACGAACCAATACGGGATGCGGATCCCGAGAGACGAGGCGCTAGCACGAACACACGCACGCACGTATGAGATACGTGCAACCAACACACAAGATATGATCCACTGGATCCGCTGAGGGGACAAAACAGCAAACACCTACTCTGTTGATCAGATCAGATCTGATCAGTTGAATCCAACGGTGGGGATTCACTCCCGCTTCTTCTTCCTTCTTCAATGCGACGGGGAGAGAGAGAGAGGCGGTGCGGCGGCGGCCGAGATTTGCGACGAGGCAGCGAGACGGCGACGGCGGCTGCGGCAACGTCTGGCGCGAACTATAGCGACTACTGGCGGCGCGATTGGCGAGGGGCGACGAAGCTCTGTTCTCGCTCAGAGAACAGGGGAGTGAGCGGGAGGCGCTCGGAGATGGCGAGGGGCTTCGATGGCTCGAGGTGAGCGGCGCTGAGCGAGGGCGGCTCGACGAAGCTTTCGGGAAATGGCGAGCGGAAGGGAGATGACTGTGGTGGCGGAGCTTCGAGGAGACGACAGCAGCAATGGCGGAGGCGAGCGGAATGGGGGCGGCGAGCGGTTAGCGCTCGACGAGCGGAGACGGAGGTCGACAATAGAGACGCTGGCGAAGTCGACGGGGGTGGGTTCTTCGGTGGTTGAAGGAAGGGATGTCGACGAGGTGGAGATGGAACGGTGCGAGCAAGCAGTGGCGGTGTGATGTCGAGGGGGCGGCACCGGTGCTGAGCGAGAGGGCGACGGCACTGTGGAGCTTCGAGGAGGGAGGCGGTCGACTGGAGATCGAGCGGAATGGAGGAAGAAGAAGAATGGGTTTGGGTTTGCTTGGGTTTTGTTCTGATTCGTTTGGTTTTGATTTGTTTGGTTCTTAACAGAGAAGGAGAGAGAGAGATAGTATAATAAATTATAGAAATAATATAAAAGTAAGGTATAGAGTGATTTTAGGGTGGGAGTTACGGAGATTACACAATGAGGGGAATCAATAGGCTCATAATTAGGGATAGAGATTAGGGGGATTACAGGAGAGATTCTGGGGTTGATTAAGGAAGAATAGATCCGGTCAACAAACAATTAAGGGAAATTGGATTAATGGGTATTGGGTTTAAAACCATTGGGCTTAAAATAAACAATTAAGTTTGGGCTTTAAAATAAATAATGCAAAATAGATCAAATTCAATTGGGCTTTGAAATAATAATGATAATAATAATAAAGATCAAGAAAAATAAAAGTAATAACGTCACTAAAATTTAACGATAGCAATAATAATATTACTAATAGTAAAAACAAATAATAGATTTAATAGTAAAATAATAATAACGAGGTTATATAAAGAAATTGGCTTTAACAAATAATTAAGAAAGTTCCGAATAATTTTAGTTTGGATAAAATGAAAATAGTCGATCAATCGCAAAATAGAAAGTAAGGTAAAATATACATTTATTCGAAATATGCATAATTTCCAATCAGAAATATTTTAAATATATAAAAAGTAAAAATGAAATTAACACAACTACATTCATATAAAATTCGAAATACAGAATATCATTCAGGAATTATATATTTACGAAAACGAGGGTTACATAAACTTAATTCAATTCTTGAAAATCCATCAAACTGATTAATTATTTAAAATTCTAACTTTGATCCACATTACATGTTGATAAAATTAATCCTTTAAGATTCTTGGAAGTTCTCTATTTAGGATTACGTTTTACATCACTTTGGGTGTTAATTCGTTCTTCCCCCTTCAAGAAATGTCAACTCTAAATCCTTTGTATATTTGCTGTTAATTAGCCAGCTAATCATGTTTTTGGGTGTAGGGCATGAATGTATTGACAATTATAATTATATATACAGTTTTCCAATTATAGACCATATTAAGTTTTCATAATTTAAGGTGAGAGTAACATCAGATGTTAAAGACAGTTCTCATGATGGCAATCTCAGATTTGATAACATGGCAGAGTGGACTGAACAAATTGTTATATTTAGTGGATGTATTAGATGTTAAGCTTCATAAAATTACAATAGTTTCCATGCTATACTAGAAAGTAAAAGGGGCTCAGAAACTTAAGCAAGAGAGCAAGATTGAAGCTAGAGAACATTGTACATGATCAAATATATAAATATCGTGAAGAATTGAGTTAATGCTTTGTATTATTCATTTCTCACTATAGGAACCAACCTAATAAGATATATAGGTGGGGTGAATTTGCAGCTATCAATTAATGAAGACCATGGAAAAACTTTTGATTCGTAGAGTACTAATACATTTGGAACCTTCATATAGTTACTCATCAATTGCATGAGTTGTACATGGCATTTGGTTGATACCAAAGCATCTTGTCTTGAATACAAACATTTCCTTAGTCAACCATTTTTCCATTCTAAGTCTTATATTAATAGCTGGTACGAGATTCATGGTACGTAGTGGTACGAAGTACAGGTACGGGGATGTAGTACACTACTTGAGCAATACGCAGTATGGCGGGGGTAGGGTTAGTGAGATTAGGAGCTATCATAATATTTGGTCACCCAAAGTTTAATTTTGGGCAATAGACAAAAAATGACTGAATTAATCCAGAATGGTCGCTTAATCATCTTGTAAGGTTTCTATCCACTTCAGCTGACAGCAACAGGTGTGGTTGCTATACAAATTTTGAAAGCAGGAGCCATGTAGCACTTGACCAGCTATTGACATATGCTACATATTATCGATGGCAGCTACATTATTTGATGAATAAAAAAGGGGAACTAAGGTTTTAATATGATCCCAAAATGGTGGATATCATTCATAGATTGTGAGTTTCTGAAAATGTTAAAGAGTGAATCCCTCTAAATGCAGTTCTGAAACGAGACAAGTTTTATGTTAATTCTAGAATGCACTAGTTGGTGAAATCACATTTTGCACTTACAAGTTTAACTCAAAATTGGAGAGTATATATGTGTCATAAACCCCACACTAATGACTAAGGATTGTGGGGTTGTATCTAAGACTGATATGTTGCAGCCTCTTTATTCATAATGGCAAGGAATTCTACTTTGCGGGAGAAATTACTAGTAGGACTGGGGCATTAGCAGAAAATCCAAGCTTGAGGAATTGGATAGGCTAGAAACTAACCAAAAAATTTACTTGAATGCTTTGCATTTGACTTCTCTTAACTAGCTAGTTCTTTGGTGCTGAGAAGAGACTTAGAGCAAGTTGGTCGAATCCAACTACAATGTACGTGGGGCAAGAAACTAAAACAATTGATCACACTAAACCCAGAGGTAGTCAATTTGAGTCTAGGAATATGTCAAGTAGCTAAGAGTTAGTAGCCATTTTTACCCGCAAAGATAATAGAGATTAAATGGAGAATATGCGCGAGGTTCTGAAGCTGCAAGAATCAAATGACTTGAACAATAATTTACTAAGAACAAACAAACAAATGTCCTAAATCTAGGAGAAATGGAAAGGAATGAAAGGTAGACAAATGGCACAATCTCCTTAAGCACATTTTGTGTGTGAAGGAATTTCCTCATATATCTTGATTACAATCACTTAGGGGGAACCCATTATGGTAATCCGTGCCATTCACCTTGATTTTCATGCATTAATTACTCTGTGTATGAAAAATCAAGTTGTTCAAATGCAGTCTTGGATCCAAGGTTTTTAGTTGCGTGAAGCATAGTGGAGCAATCAAGGATCGCTTCATGCTTCCTCACTCAAGTGACCGCTTAAGTGGGTACTTCACTACCGCATCACTCATTTATTTTTAATATTCTTTAATATATTTATTTATTTTAATATGGTGAAGAGGAGTTGAATCCAGCAGTGCAAAGTGTCGAGTGCGAAGAACGAGGAAGAGTGCGAGTGGAGTCGAGGAAGAGGTTGACGGAGGAGTGATGATGAGAAGATTGGAGGAAGAGCGCAGTCTGGACTTTGGAGGCAAAGAAGGATTTGAGAAATATTCTAGGGTTTTTTCTTTAGCAAAAAGTTATAAATTAGGTTATTGGATCCAAGTTATCCACAAAACTAATTAACCCCGCATTTTTTGGCCCAAAAATCCATTTTCAACCCAACTCGCTTCATTAGAGCACTTCAAGCCCCAATGATGCAGTGAGAGTAGAGCTTCCACTTAAGTAGGTGCTTAAGCGAATGATGTGCCCGCTACTAAAAATACTGCTTGGATCATGTTTCAAGTGTTTACAAAATGAAAAGGTTTTTCAATAACAAAATAAATTAGTCCACAAGAGTAAGAGACCTTCAAATCACTTGACTTTTCGAAACATGCCAAATGAATAATATATATATATATATATATATATATATATATATATATATATATATATATATATATAATGAACAGTATAGATTATCCATAACGAGATCAACCGAGTCTCTCTCTCTCAATAATTGACTGTGTCAATAAAGCCCTGAATTCACTCTGCTCAATTACTGCATCATATTCTGAAACTGGATGAGTAGTGAACTTTGGAGTTATATACACATCCAGAGCAATGCAACCACAGAATATAAGTGTAACGCTCCAAGCCCGCTTAGCTCCGTACATAAACTAACCACAGCCCCACCACAGGGCACAACCTCCCCAAAACTGCTACAGCTTAGTAGGTGCTCTTGGATCCTTAGCAACCTAATATATAATAATTCATACCCCACTTCCCAACCAATATGGGACTGTAAATCTAGGGGTATTACAATCACCCCTCCTTTGGACTTAGCGTCTTCGCTAAGCTCGGACCCTTCATCTAGATAAAACCTCCTTTCTGGTCGATATAGTCCACATGGGTGCCACTATCCTGGTCCCGCCGGCGTACTGACCTAGTCATCCTACCAGCGTACTACCCCTAGTCCACCAGTGTGTACGGAGCCCTGTGACCTCACCATCGGTATTGAAAGTCGGCTCTGATACCATTTGTAACGCTCCAAGCCTGCTTAGCTCCGTACAGAAACTGATAGCGGCCCCACCACAGGGCACAACCTCACCAAAAGTATTATAGCTTAGTAGGTGCTCTTAGATCCTTGGCAATCTAATATATAACAACTTCAACCAATATGGGTTGTGAGTTATTATATATTAGATTGCCAAGGATCCAAGAGCACCTACTAAGCTATAGCACTTTTGATGAGGTTGTGCCCTGTGGTAGGGCCATGGTTAGTTTATGTACGGAGCTAAGCGGGCTTGGAGCGTTACAAATGGTATCGGAGCTGACTTTCGACACCAATAGTGGGGTCACAGTGTAATACCCCCAAAATTAACAATTCTTTTATGTAGTTATTAATTAATTATTTTTGTCATGAACAATATCCTTACATATATTATCACATTGTATTGTCATGTTATAAATACACACACACTACTACTACACACTAATATATATATGCATATAAGCCTACAATGTTTGACTGCCCTACAATTTTTGACCAAGAGGGAATATGTATTGACCTAGAAGGGCCAATGTGCAATTAGTAACAACCTAAGGGGGTATATGCAAAAAGTGAGGACACCTAAGCTTTTTCTAGACCTTTCCACACTTCTCTCCACTTCTCTCTTTCTTTCTTTCTTCCTGCAGTGGCTGCAGTGGCCGACAGCTCCCCCCCCCCCCCCCTTTTCTATATATATGTGTGTTACTACTTACTACTACTTTTACTCCCACAACTGCTGATTTTTGCTGATTTCTACTGTTTACTACTGCAGTACTACTACTGCATTACTACTACTACTTACTACTATTACTACTACTTGCTACTCACTACTACTGCAGTACTATTACTTATTACTACTGCTGCTGTTTACTAAACCACTACTACTACTACTACTGCAGACTACAACTACTACTGTAGACTACTACTACTACTACTGTTGTTGTTACTACTACCACTTCTACTATTATCATTTCTACTACTTTACTGCTACTACTATTAAACTACTATTATTTGAGCAAGAAGTCAAGGAAGAATCAAGGAACAAGGAGGGGAAGATAGCAATTGAAGCTTGCAAACAAATCAACGTGGGTATTCTTCATACCTCTTGTGTTACTATTATTATTATTTTTCTTCATATATGGAATGAATGATTGATGCTTGCTAGAAATTGTAGTGAGTGTTTACTTATGTGAATTTTATACGCATAAATATACTAGTAAATAAATAAAGCTTCAATCTTTGTGTTAACAATGATAGTATATGTGTGAAAGATGAATCTTTTATACAAGATTATGAATAAAAACCATGTCTTGGGCATGATAGATTGCAATGATTATTATTAAACATAAAGATGTGATTTTGTGATGTCTTGTGCGGTAATTGTCTAATTAATGAATTGTTTAATTAAATTTTTCACGCTTGAATGTTTAAAGTCCTTTTTATTAGCAAGTTAGCATCTTGTTAGTAAGTTTTACATTGTTAGCAAACTACTAGTTTTGTGTTAGTACTACTAATGAGTTAGTAAGCTTAGTTATAATGTTAGTAAGCTTAGTTGTAATGTTAGTAAGTTAGTAAGTTAAATAGATTAGTATGGTAGTAAATTAGTAAAGTAAATATGCTAGAACGTCTTGTTAGTGAGAAGTTGGGAAGTTGGAAATATAGACTTGATCTTGTTATGCTAGTAAGCAAATTGAATGAGTTAGTAAGCACCTAGTCTTAATAACGAAAATGCAAGTTCGAGATTAGTAGGTGGAAGGACGGTTGAATCAAGAATGTGATTAACTTGTGAAGTTAGTATAGAGCAGTGTAATTGTTTTCTATGGGCCGGATAAGGGCCAAGTTGGGCATAATTGAGAATAAGACTAGTGATATTTTATTGTGATGTTTTATTGTAAATGTGAACAATGAGACCTTGAGTACTGATAATTTCACCTAAAAACCAAGTGGTGATTAATGAAGGAATTAAGCGGATGAAATTTGACCTAAATTGAGTAAAGGTGTTAGCCCTAAGCAGAGTGGCTTATGATTGGTAAGGACAGACACTAGTTGGACGTGTACTACTCACCTGTCAAGGGGACACGTGCGGCGTCGTCTCGTCTGGGACACGTGCAACGTAGTCTCGACTGTTAATTTCTGGGATTTAGTGATAAGAACGGGATGCAGACATAAGTCACAAGTCCTGTCGGAACTTAGGAGATGGACTCTTAAGTTTTCGTCGATATTCTGGGTTATCAATCCGAACAAGGAGCAAGAGTACAACTCTAAGTCTCTGGGCAGAGTAGGGGTGACCCTATCGATTCGCCTTATGTTCATGATAACTTTGGTAGGGGCAGGTTTGGAGAAGGACCATGATTCCGGTAGAGCTGATGATCACCGGCCTGACCAGAAGTGGAGAGGGACCACGATCCTGTCGGAGTGGAGAAGGACCATGATCTGAACGAACAGGATGATCACTGCCGTTCAGAGTGGAGCAGGACCACGATCCGATTGCAGGAGCGAAAATGGACCGCATGTGCTACAGACTCTACCAATCACTAGATGAATGTCGGAAACAGAAAAGAGTACAAGAGTAGGATACACGGCGAGGGACTGAACTATCATCTGGAGAGTATGAACTCGATTTGGGGAGTATGTAGTATGGGATGCATACGTTTCCAGATCAAGTTTGCATTAGATTAAGAGCATGATGTGCATATGAGTTGTGCAATAGAATCTAGATAATGACATATACCGACATTTATGTTTGTATGACATTTATATTTGTATGACTTTCACGTTTCTTTTCTTCTGCATCAAATATTGATTGTTGAGGATTTTGGAGATTTCGGGTTTCATCCGCATTGCGTCAGTTGTATTCAACTGACGTGCCCACAATTTGCTAATTGCAGGATCGCTGATCATGGAGCAGGGGACTCGAGCTGCGAAAAGCATCCAAGTGTAGGATATAGTTTCCTTGTGCAATATAAGTTTCTAATTTCCTGTAATTTTCTGTGTTGTGTGCTCATTGAAGTAAAGATTCTGGGTAAGTGTCACGAGCTCCCAGTGTGTGGAACTCGGGGCGCTACACACAGGGAGTGTACACACTGGTGGGCCAGGGGCAGTATGCTGGTAGGATGACCAGGGCAGTACGCTGGCAGGACCAGGATATTGACACCCATGTGGACCACATCGAACAGAAAGGAGTTACTGGTTAGATGAAGGGCCCGAGCTTAGCGAGAGTGCCAAGTCCAAAAGAGAGATGATTGTAATACCCCTACATTTACATAGTCCCATATTAGTTGGGAAGTAGGGTATGAGTTATTATATATTAGATTGTCTATTATTGTAACCCATGTTTCCATTAATACGTATTTTAAAAGTATTTTTCCGTATTTAAATCCTCAGTATCTTATAACTATTTTTCCCTAATTGATTTTACTGTTTAAACTATTTTATGGAACTCAATATACAAATTATTTAATTATTTTATATTTATTTCAAGCCCAATTGTTTAACTATTTCATGAACCCAATTTTGTATTTATTAATATGAAACCCAATTGTTTATTCCAAGCCCAAATTTGTATTTGATTTTATTAAATTAATCCAATGCCCAATTGTTTAATTGTTATTTCAAGCCCCCAACTCTATATTTTGATTTTTATTATTTAACTATACTTTTAATCTGAGTCCAAAATTGAGCCCAACAACCTAATTGTTTGATTTAAATATTTTTAAGCCCAAGCCCATATTGATGAGGACATCGGTTCCAGACGATTTGGCCGCTTCTATCAGCGCAGGCGTCATCCTCATCAGCTGTTTTATTCAGTTTAGGATTTTTATTTTATTTCCATTTTTTGTTTCTGGCAATTATAGCCATATGTAATCTTTTTGTAATTTTTAGATTCTGAGAATATTTTGGAGATGTGTTTCAAGATGTAATTGAGCCTATTTAAAGGCCCTGAGATGAATGAGAAAGGCATGCCATTATTGATTAAAAAAAATCTGTGTTGAGTTTTGCTCTTCATTTTCTCTCCTTTGTGTGATACAATTGAGATCAAATTAGGGTTTGTGATAAATCCTAATCCAATTTTAGAATTAGTGATTAATTCTAAAATTTATTCCCCAATTAAAAAAACTCCTAATACAAACCCTAAACCTAATCTTCCTTCTTCCTTCAGCCGCGACTCCACACACCCGATCCTCTTCCTCTCACCATCTTCCCGTAACCCATCCAAATCCCGAAACATCCTTCTCCCTCTCTCGCTACCACACCCGAAACCCCAAATCCCTCCCTTCTTCCCACCTTCGTCCTCTTCCTCGACCAACAAATTGAACCCCCAAAATAACCCCCCATCGGCAACCCCTCCTTGCCGACGCTCCCACCCCTGTCTCACCCTGCCAACTTCACGGCAGCCCAACAGCCTGCGACGCCCTGCCTCGCATCCCCGGCGCCACCGTCCTGCGACCTTCCGCTCCTCCCGAGCACCAGCAGACGACCTCCCAGTCACCCCTGTCCTTCAACGGCAGCGCGCCCCAGCCGACTCACCTACTCCTTCCTCGTTCAGCCAGAACAGCACAGCCAGATCCACGACCTGTTCTTCCAACAGTAGCCGCTTCGATTGTTGCAGTTGTTCTTCACATTCGGTATAATCTTTCCATTATTAAGTATTTGTGTTTTACTGCCATATTATCTAGCATATTATCTGATTTGCCTGTCGACCACAAAATACTGAGATTGAGTGATCCACATGCTAGATTAGAGTACGAATCGGTATTGCACTTTTTACTTGCTAAAACACGTAGGGATTTACTTATTGATTATAAGGTTGAATTGTTAATTGGGACTGTTACATTTGATTCAATTCTTGAAAACCCATCAAACCTGTTAACTGTTAAAAAAATTTCTAACTTAGATCAGCACTTTCATGTTGGTAAAATTAACCCATTAAAATTCTTGGAAATTCTCTATTTTAGGGTTGGTTTTACATCACATATCCACCCCCTATTGGATCTCTCACCCAAACCCACTAACCCAAACTACCCCAATCTCTCCCTAACGGACTAATCCCTATGAATTCTCCTAATCACTCCCCCACAATCCCCATGATCTGTAACTCCCAAATTGAGTAACTAAATCCCTACTATTAGGCCCTCAAATCTCTCCCATTACTATATTCTAATCAATTTCTAATTTAATAACCCCGCACTGTTTAATACTTCCCCTACTCTTTCTCTCCCGTACTCTCTCTCTCCCTCCTCTGATTTAAACCAACCAAAACAAAACAAACCCAAAACACAACTCCTCTTCCTCCCGCTCACCCCTACCGTCGAACCCACAAAACCCAACACCCCGTCACCTTCGCCTCCACCGTCGCCTCCTCCATCCTCGCCTCCACGACCACCACCCATCTCGCCACACCCAACTCCCGACCCAATCTCTCTCCGCCATTACCATCGCCATCGTCCCCTGCGCCCTAACCCAATTCACCTCGCCAGCTCCTCTACCTGTGCATCCCGCCGACCAGCCCACCAGCGCGCCCCGAAGCTGCGCTCCTCCGACGGCAAGCCACCGCGACGGTCAGCGCAGCTACCCTGTGCTGAGACCCCGCTCTCCTCCTCCCCTATTTTCGATCTCGAAAATAGAGTCGCGCATCAACTCCGTCATCGCGCCTCCCCCGGTGATCCGTAAGTCGCCGATCTCCTCTTGCTCACCTCGCGATGCTGTCGACAACGCACCGCAGCCAGCCCAGTCGCGACGCCCACCAGCGGCCACCGCAGCTACCTGTGGCAGCTCCCCCTTGGCCGCTGTACCGCCCCACCGCGCCGGCAGCCTGGTCCGCCGTCGTCTGTCGTGCCGCCACTCGCCTTGCCACCTCGCTGCTAGCCACCGCTGCCGGTGCTACTCCCTCTCCCGCTCTCTGTTTCAGTAAAAGAAGGAAGAAGGAGCCAGGATGCAATCTCAGCCGTCGATTTGATCATGATCTGATTTTGATCAGATCTGATCTTTTCAGGCCAGATCAGATCTTGGCCGTTCACCCGATCGTGATCCTCAGCCCAGATCTAAGCAGATGCAGCCGCCCGATCGTCCTGATCTTAATCTTCCATCAAGATCCGCTCCGGATCCGACCTTGTGTGGGTGTTTGTACGTGTCTCGTATGTGCGCGTGTCCGTACTAGTGCCTCGTCTCTCGGAATTTTGCATCCCGTATTGGTTCGTGTTCGGATTCTTCGTCAAAAAGGCAAGTCATTTCTTATCGAATATTTATCGTATCATATTCGATATTTTTATTGAATTCCGCAAGTGGATCCGTATTGAATATCGTAAAATATTATTGTATCTATCGTTGGGATGCCACGGGTTTACACGAGCGAATCCAAGTGGTAGTCTCGACATCATGCCGTCTTTTTGCCTCTAATGTATAGAGATCTTACATACACCCATATAGTTATAGTTATTGAATATAAGAATAGGGATTTATTGTCACATTTCATATCATGATATTAAAGACAACTATTGTGGATTGTATATTAGGGTTGTTTGTTTATGTGATTGCTATTGGTAAATTAGTTGAATTGTAATTAGTAGAATTATGGACATCATCGATCTTAATACCATAATCACATAGGAATGACTCGATGTGATATATGATTATTAAACTCCAATTTATCATTCTTAACTTTTAACCATTTTATTCAAAAAGGAACATGTTGACTATTCTGGAAATTACGCCAACCTGAATCTTAATGTGCTGTTTCGACCTAGATAACTTCATTATAATCAGAAACTCCCTGAAAATGAAACGTAGCCCTATTTGTCTAGATGTCAATAGACACCAGAACTTTCGAATTCCGATTTATATCGCCCGAGTTATGACCCTTTTGCTACAACAGCGCTGCAAATTCAGATTCATGTATATAACATGTTAGACTGATAAATTAAGTGAACTAATGATCATATATGGCCAAGATAAATTCCAAATTTGTAGATAACATGTTTAGGGTGTTAAAAATTATTTTTACTGATTTTTGTGATGTTTATTTACTGCCTTTATAATTAAAATTAGTCAACATCGACACCCAGCCAGAAACTAAAACCTATAAAGATTATTGAATTTCACCTAGCTATCGTTGTCGGAATATAGACTTTAAGTATGCGTTGGAACCGGGCAGGAGTCTAGTTTCTAGATCACCTGATGGATCCACATTTGCTATCCTGTAGCAACGGGAATTCTGATTTTGGTGCAGCAACCTACTGCTGTCCAGAATTGGGATTCTATGTTTTATAATGTCCAATTGTGTTTATAATGTTATATTTGGTGCATTTAATTGTATAGAGTATATTGCATGATCCTAGAGCTGTTTTGTCACCTTTTCTAGCGTCCTTTATTAATTGCATTATTGTGTGTTAATTGAATAAAGGAAATAAATCAAAGCCGGGGTTAAGAGTTGATTAGGGTAGTTGATGACATAGTGACTGTACTCGGAAGAGGGGCCCGTGTTTCCCTAATTATCGGTATATCGGTTATTGGTTATTGGTTATATCGGTCATCGTTTAATTGCAGATTACTGACTTCAGTATCTCGATTGATTTGGTCATCGATCATCGGTCATTATTGAATATTGTTCCCGAGTACATGAACTATAAAATCTACCACCTTAGTCTAAACGAAATTGATTGTATGCATCGAACCTGTGGTACGGCACACATGGGACACAGTAGTACGTGCATTAGCTAGGATAAAAGAATGAATAATAGACCTAAGGCTCTCATCACATTATCATTGCATATTGTTATCTTATTGAACAGTGTCATCGTTATTATTGCCATTATTGATATTGTTTATCGTTATCGTGATAAATCATAGTTATTGCATATTATACTATTATTGCTTTGTCACTGTTCAACACTATTGATTTCATCGTTTATTGAATTCATTGCTATATCACTATTGCCATTGTTTCTCTATTTCTCCACTTGCATGTCCACGACTTGCTCTAAGGACAAATTATTCTTTCTTTTTAGATGAACAAGTACAGGTGAACAAGGAGAATTTTCAGAAGGCATTGGTGAGCAGTTCTTCTACGATAGGAGCAGGAGTTCCTCGAGCTATTTGGTAAGTTCTTATATTCCAGATTTGGTTATTGAATTTCATTCTCATTTATGTGATCATGTTTCCTGCGTGGTTGTGATTAATTTTTCTTATATTGTTGAGTTAAGACTGGTACAGCTTATGGATGATATGAGTTGGCGTACCTATATCATTCGCTGGGCCTCAGTTACGTGCCTGTGTTCCCGTATTCCGGAGAGCGGGGCGTGACAATTATCCAAGAGCACCTACTAAGC
The DNA here is from genome assembly GCA_017893485.1 of Hemerocallis citrina. Taxonomy (NCBI): domain Eukaryota; kingdom Viridiplantae; phylum Streptophyta; class Magnoliopsida; order Asparagales; family Asphodelaceae; genus Hemerocallis; species Hemerocallis citrina. The sequence goes on from CM030367.1 coordinate 97,530,337, forward strand.
TATAGCACTTCTGGTGAGATTGTGCCCTATGGTGGGGCCGTTGTTAGGTTCTTTAAAGGGCCTGGGGCGTTACAATAAGATCTACAACTTCAAACGTTTATATTTCTCGCCAGATGCCCATTCAAATTATTTCAGCCTCAATTAACCAACAAAATAATCAAATCTTAGAATATTCATGTAAATGAGTCAATGTGAAGCTAACATTTACGGAAATTGGTATAACTAGAATCAATTTATGCCTGACCCTAACTTGATGAGGACATCGATTCGGGACGTTTTGGGCGCTTCTATCAGCGCTGACATCGTCTAGGACGACTATTTTATTAGCCTAGTTATTTTCATTTCAGTACTTTTAGTTATTTTGACATATGTAGTAGTTTTATTATTTGCACTTATTTTCTGCACATTGGATATATTTTGGAGATTTGTTTGAGATTTGTTTTGAGCATGTATATAGATCTTTAGACAAAAGAGAAGATATGCTTTGACTAATTAAAAAAAATTGTGTGATTGAGTTTTGCTCTTCATTCCTCTCTTTTGTGTGAGATATTGAGAGAACATTAGGGTTTGTGAGAAACCCTAGATCCCACCTCCATCTTCCACCATATACCTCACCGGCCATTCCCCCTTGTTTCTCTTTCCCTAACACCCCCGAAACCCTTAGCCACCTCTCCTTCTTCAACTGACCACCCCGAGCCCCCTCTCTCCTCCCCTGACACCCCGCCTGCCTCCTCTACCACATCCAAAGCCATCCAACCACCCCTCTAACCTCCACCACCACAACTGAAACCTCCCCCCACTCTAAATCCCCAATCCAAGTTAGATCCGAAACCCTAATCCCCAAATCCAATTCAAATCCGAAACTCTAATCTCCAAATTTTCATCCAAAACCCTAACCCTAATCTTCACATCAAGAGAATGATCTATGGAGGAGTACAACACCATTGACATCGCCGACTAGCGCTTTCTTCCTCTCCATCCGTGGCGGCGACATGTTCATCGAACCCCGGTAATTTCTTTCCATTTCTCCATTATTTATGATACTGCTTATCATCTCTAGAATATTATCTAAATTATCTGTCTTCCACAAATATTGTGTGTGCTTCTACATGCCCATTAGCGTACGGATCATTATTGAATATCTTACTTGCTAAGAACGCAAGTATAATTGTTGATTGTTAGGCTTGAATCTTAATTGGGACTATTAACTTATTCTATTCCTTGAAAATCCAACAAACCAATCACTAGTTTTAATTTTTAACTTAATCGGCACTACTTGTTGGTAAACTTAATCTTCTAATATTCTTGAAAAATTCTCTACCTAGGGTTAAGTTTACATCATAACTACATGTTCTCAACAGCATCTTATGCGCAAAGTACAAAAGCAATCTGACGAAGGCCATACTCTTCAAACTAGCTTCCAGATTCTTCACTAATAGATAGAGATGAGATCAATAGTATTATAGGGTCACAATGAAACTTCAAATATCCTCAATGAGGATGGTAATTGGAGAAATGCACCATCAATTTGTTGTAGACAGTCTAGAGCAAGCAATGCAATATGAACAACGACAACGACGATGATGATGACAAAGCCATAGCCCAAATCTTTGTTGCTAGCTATTGTTGGCAACAAGGAAACCCAAATACACAAGATATCAATAACAACAAAGATGATAACATTTTCCTTTTCTTGGTTGAAAGAAAGATAGTAGATAGTTAATTAGTATAAGGTCAAGTATTACTCATTTCATGGTGGTGAGGGTGGTGGTGGTTGAGTTTGGCGAGACGACAAGTAGCCACACACTCTCGCCCCTATATATATATATATACATATATATTCACTAGCTAAAACGCTTACCACTAAATCATGCTACCTTCATCAAATATATCTTCATCAAATATATATATATATATAGAGAGAGAGAGAGAGAGAGCAATGCTCCATTGCAAACCACTGAAACCGTTGTTGGGAACAACGGCTTTACGCTTAATATAACCTAAGTCGTTGTTCCCAACAATAGCCTAAGGTTATAATCTAAGCTGTTGTTGGACTCCAACAACGGCCAACAACGGCTTAGGTTTAGGTTTATAACCTAAGCCGTTGTTGGAAACAACAGCTTCAGTGGTTTGCATACCCGTTTGTACGGGACCCGCATATCCGTTTGTACGGGACCCGTTTGCAATGGATCATTGCTCATATATATATATATATATATATATATATATATATATATATATATATGGCAATGCTCCATTGCAAACGGGCTCCGTGAAAACGAGAATGAAAACCACTGAAGCCGTTGTTGGGAACAACGGCTTCAGTTATGCTAACACTGAAGTCGTTGTTCCCAACAACGGCTTCAGTGGTTTGCAATGGTGCATTCCTCATATATATATATATATATATATATATATATATATATATATAGCTAAAGACGCTTACCACTAAACCATAGTACCTTCATCAAATTAAACACCAAATTAGCAAAAACAAAAGTAAAACAAAAAATGGAACAACATATGGGAAGGGGGGAATGAGCATATGAATCACCTGTGTTAGTCTCCCAAGAGCAAATGCAGACATCTCTTTAAGTTGTATATCCTGAGATTGAAGCATCTCAATTAAAGGTCTGACAGCACCTCTTTGTACTATATGCACCTGCACAACTTTCAGATAAAATTTCAGATAATTAAAAGGGAAAGAAAAAAAGATGGCAAGAGTCAACTCATCTTTCACAAATTACTTATGTTGCGACTACATATATCAGTAGAATGTAACCTTGCAGTCTGAATCAGTTGCAGCAAATTGACCTAGTAACAAAGCTGCTTCCCTCTGGCTCTCAGTGCAGCATGAACTGCCAATCAGTGATCATGTCAGATGGAAATGTTACCACCCATCTTGAAATAACATAAAAAGAACCTACTTCACAGTCTATTCATATTTTGATAAGCATCAAATAACCAAATATAACATAAAAGATGGCATGAATTAGCACGAATAAATAATTATATATACAAATAAAAGCAACAAAATAAGTAGTAAATATGAACATTCTCACACTATTAATATGATAGATTTGATTCTCAAATATACTCTAGAAAGTGAGCATAACCTTTGTCCTAAGGTATGATCCCTATGGGCTAAGAGAAATTCATCTTCGAGAGGATGTATGTTCTTTTAAGGGCTGAGGTTGAAAATTGTTCCACATATAACAACCCCAACTATGCTACACCACTGTGCCACCAGCTTTTCGAACATGGCTAGTAAAAAAGGAGGGACATTTTTCTTTAATGAAGTCAGACAATTTTTCTTATATATGCTGTTAAAATGAATGTCTACTAACTTGCTGAATTCATTGTCTGGTACACAAAAGTAAGCAGTGTAATATGCTACTACTGAATATTACACATTTAAAATAATACTACAATCATTCCAATACTCATAGTCCAAAAGGTAAACATAATAGCAAAAGCACACTTATGATGGCATCATAATCAACAATCATCACACACTAAAAGCAGTTAATTGGTATAAAAATCAGACAACTAATGTTACTGACGACGCGAATTATCTCAAGCATCAAATGCCAGTCAGATCATAAAACTCCACATGTTCCAAGAATTGACATTCCCTATAAATAGCGACTTACATCTCACCAGGAAAATGTTTGCAAAATAATTTCTTGTAAAATGCAATGAACAAAATTAATGATTGATGACAGTACCAAAAAGCAATACCTTAATAATCTAATAACAGGCTGCAAGGCCCCAGCGGCAAGAACTTGCTTTTTTATGTTTGGGGAAGAATGGACCAAATTACCAATCACACCTACCTAATAGGTCAATAAAATTACAACATAATTAGTAACCATCATAAAGAAATAATATGAAGCACATTAATTGAAAAACATAAATATGACAACATACAGATAAAAGGTGAAGCAAGAACTTCATCACTTTTTTTTGATACACATAAAAATTCTCCATTTTTAATTGCTGGCTACACTTGGTTAGTTCAAGCTTCCGAGAATGAGTATAAAAAAGATAACTAAAAGTAAAAGTAGTTTAAATCAAAACTCAACCTATTAATCAAAACACATCAATAATAATAATAAAAGAAGTGATATATAAATATGAATTTCATTAGTAAAGCAACTGCAAGAACTTGGGGGGGGGGGGGGGGGGGGCTAGAGGGTTAAGCACGAGATGAGTTAAAAGAACTAACTTTGGGCCAGTACCTGGAGCAACTAATACCAAGATGATCGAACAATTATGACCACAGAATAGATAGCAATATTTCTTTTTATCTATTTGCAACTTTTGAGAAGAGAGATGAATATAAATTGATTGATTAAAATGATATTTCCCTTGTTGAAATAGCAAAGGAAGCTTGCCTATCTTCTTGAGTTAGAATATATGATTCTATTACAAAATTTACAAGAGTCCACACAAGCGACATGGGAAAACCTTGGACAATGGAAATAGAGCTAATATTTGTAGTACAAAAGAGTATTAGGTTCTTGTTGCTGGCTGTTTGAAGCAAAGACAGTGCAAAAAAAGGTTGTATTTGGTCTAATAAGAGATGATTAAGGTCATATTCAAGGGTTTCTTGCATAGTGACCAGAAAAGTAGATCTGTAAGCAAAAAGAAGAGAAAGGTGAAGGTTTAGGAATGTAATTATGTAAAAAGTGAAAAACCAAAGTTAGCTTGGGAATTTCACACCTACCTCAATTGGTCTTCACATCGGACATCACACGCCAAAATCACATCAAAGACGCAGCATGCCAAATTCTCATATAGAAGAAAGGTAGTGTTCTTTCATTCACAGAATACTCAATTTTCAACTTCTATTTTTCTACATCTCAAGTTCTCAACCATTATTAGATAAGGGAGTCTGATGTGGTAACTATCAAGTGAATTCTGCATGATAATCAAGTTTTAACCCTAATGTTCCCAACCATGACTATTCAGGAAAACCAAGTGTTAACTATGAGTATATGACACGAACTACAACACCACCACTAGAAAACCAAGAGTTGACAAATTATACAACAACAACAACAACAAAGCCTTTTCCCCTACTAGTTGGGGTACATGAATCTGGGTACTCGGTTTAGCGCATTATCTTCTCGAAGGCCACTAGTTATCATATCTTTTCTCACAGTTTCCACTCAAATAAGTTTAGGTCATCCCCTACTCCTAATTCTACCCTCAATATTTATCAAATCACTTTCTAACGAGAGCACTACTAGGTCTACGTGTGAAATGTCCAAACTACCTGAGGCGATTATCGCTTAATTTATCTTGGATATGAGCTATTTTTACCATGTCTCGTATATACTCGTTTCTAATTCTATCATTTCTGGTTTTACCATCATTTTTGGTTTTACCACACATTCATCTTAGCATCATCTTCGCTGCCCTCATTGTTTTGGACTTATTGTTTCTTTAATGTCCAACACTCTGCTTCATACATCATTATTGGTCTACCAGTCGACCTATAAAAAAATTTCTTCAGCTTCAAAGGTATACGTTTATCACACAGAACACCACTAGTGCTTCTCCACTTAAGCCACCCTGCTTGGATCCTATATATAACATCTTTACAAATCACCACATCTCTTTATATAATCAAGCCTAGATAGCAGAAACGGTCTCTCTTAGGTATCTCTTGACCATCAAGATTCGCTACTTCCTCATTTGTGTTCTAAATATCGCTAAAATTACACTCCATATATTTTGTTTTAGTTTTTCTTATTCTAAAACCTCTACCTTCCAAAGTCTCTCTACATAGCATTGATTCCTGCTCTAGTCTCGTCCACTAAGACGATGTCATCGGTAAAAAAAATACACCAAAGCACCTCATCTTGTATTTCTCGCGTCAATTCATCCATCACCAAAGCAAAGATGTAGGAATTTAAAGCTGAACCTTGGTGTAAACCTACGGTAATAAGAAATTCACTACTTTCTCTTGTAATTGTTCTAATTGTGGTCATTGCCCTTTTATTCATATCCTTAATCACCTCAATATACCTAATAGTTACTCTTTTGTTATTTAACACCCCCCATATTATGTCTCTAGGGACTTTATCATAAGCTTTTTCTAGATCTATAAACACCATATACAGATCTTTCTTATTCTCTCTATACTTTTTCATAAGTCATCTCAGTATATAAATTGCTTACATTGTTGACTCCCAGACATAAATCCAAACTGATTCTCAAATACTATTGTTTTTAGTCTCAATCTATGTTCGATCACTCTTTCCTAAAGTCATCATATAGCTCATTAATTTAATATCTCGGTAGTTAGAGCAACTTTGTATATCTCCTTTATTATTATATATGGGTACTAAAATACTCTTCATCCATTCTTCAGACATCGTCTTGGTCCTCAAAATCTCATTAAACAATCTTGTTAGCCAACTCACTCTTACATTCCCAAGACACTTCAAAACATCAATGGGTATATCATCTGGTCATAAAGCTTTCCTATTTTCATCCTTCCTAGAGCATTTCGAACTTCTGAGATCATAATTCTACGAAAAAACATATGCTCACGACTCTCCCTCGATTCTTCTATATTTAACTTGCCCACAACCTTTTCATTTAATAACTTATCAAAGTAATCATCTTTGATAAGTTTCTATATTTAACTTGCCCACAACCTTTTCATTTAATAACTTATCAAAGTAATCATCTTTCCTTAATTTCTTCATCTTTTACTAAGATTCTTGAATCATCGCTCTTAATACACCTAATTGTATCCAAATCTTTTGTTTTCCTATCTCTTTGTTTAGCAAGCTTATAGAGGTTATTTTCTCCTTTTGTTCCTTATTTCAATATTTCAACACTTCAACATTATCTGTGACTTACCAATTGAGTTCCTTATCAGCAAGTTTATATATCATTGGCAATAAACAACAGATGAAACTGCTTAATCATTCTCAATGCAGCAGTTCCATTCATCAATCAGCCAAAGCTAATATATGGTGATATTTGGAAAACACATAGGAATACTAACAATTCAAGTAGATCCATTCGATGACATCAAATTTTCCAACCCATCACAAAAGAATCTGCCATAAACTATAATAGCCCTCTCAGCCCATCCTCCAAAGTTGAACATTGTTAAAGCACTGATCAACATGATTTTGGATAAACCCTATACATTTTGACAAGATAACCTTGCAAATTATAACAGAATTTTCTACTTGACCAAAAAAACACATTTACCTTCACCCTGAATTAATTCAAATTCATGATAAATTCTCTGTAGTCAATCAACTATTCAATTAACTATGCAGCTTGTAAATTGTGTGCAAAAACTCTTACTGATCAGAGTCGATATAATTGTCTGCGTCGTGAAAATTTTGCCATGTATCAAGAATCCCAAATTGTTATTTATCATAGACTTATTTGTGTAAAGGAGAAAGCCCTCTACTATGTTTCTGATGCTGCTCGTTTTTGGTGGGGAAGCAACAAGTGTGAGTTCTTGTAATTTGTAAAGCGGAAGGGACAAATCTCGAACTCGGCTCGGGTCAGTTCCTGGAGGTCGGCTCGAAAGAGAGTCTGGAAGCTCGGACGGCCGGAGTACCTGCAAAAGGCCTAGAAACACCGGGAGAAATCCCGGCGACAAGCCCTCTAACGATCTAGTCAGTCACTGAATAAGAGACTGAGCAGCTAGGGGGTTCAGGTGGGAAAATGTTGATTACCTTTGAAAGTGGAGAGGGGGTCTTGTTAGGAATTATGGCCTCAAATACACGTAGGCACGGAGTACTAGAAGTTGGAGAAGAAGAGGAGAAGACAAAGAAGCAAGAGAAGACAAGCAGAAAGTAGAAGAAGAGAAGTCTGGAGGGTTTCGATCGACCAGCTAGGGGTGCGGCCGACCGACCCAGTCGACTGGGGGTTCTTCGAGTGCAGGCATCCAACAGAGGAGGGAACGGTCGACCAACACTAGGGATGCTGTCGACCGGTCAGCCCTCTCGATTGATTTTGCACGATGCGGTCGACCGGCCTGGAGGAGCAGTCGACCGACACCGACGCTGATTGTTTCTTTTGGGCTTACAGGAGAAATGCCCAATTTACTATATTTGTGTTTATCTTTTAGGGTTTGCTTAGGGGCTATATATATGACCGTAAACTCTAGGATTTATTAATCTAGTGTTGATCATTATTCAACTTCAAGAGAGATTGTGCCGAGTGTTTCAAAGGTGAGAAAGAGAGATTGAGAGTTGTAATCTTTCTTGTAATCTTTGTATTTCTTTGGGAATAAGAAGTATTGGTTATCTCTGCATATTGATTGAGTTCTTGTGAGATCCATATATTGTGGTGGCTTGTTCTTGGTTCATCTATTTCTTGGGAGTTTCTATTACTTGTGGTGCACTTCCGCTATTAGCACTACGAGTTGGGAGTAGATTTCTCCGACAAGTGGTATCAGAGCAGTTGGTTCAAGATGGCCAATAACAAGATGAAGATCGAGAGATTCGATGGGAGTGACTTTGCGATGTGGAAGATTCAGATGATAGCGTATCTTCGTCAGAAAGATCTTGATGGTCCGTGTTTGATGAGAAGCCGGTAGGTGCGGACAAGGATGCGAAGGTCTTGGCAGAGTGGAATCGTTAGGATCAGAAGGCATTGGGGCAGATTCAGTTGGGGCTGAGTAGGAAGGCGTTATTTCATATCTCGAAAGTAAAGACCACAAAGGTGGCTATGGAGATTCTCACGGATATGTATGAGAAACCGTCGACATCAAATCAAATTCTTCATTTGAAGAAATTGGTTAATATGAAGTTGAAAGAAGGGGGTTCAGTAGCAGAACATGTGAACAATTACTGTATGGTTTACAATCAGATGAAAGCTGCAGGTTTGAAGTTGTCAGAGAGGGGCCAGTCATTATTACTTCTATCTACTTTACCCGATAGTTATGGTACGGTGGAACAGACTATTACAGGCACTATGACAGATTCGACAACTCTACAGGATGTGGTAAGTAGCATTCTGAACAAGGAGGTGAGAAGGGTGAGAAACGGGGGATATCCATCATCATCTTCTAGAGATTCCGCCATGTACGTTGAGAAGAGACGTGGGAGATCTAAGAGCAATCGAAGAAGAAAGGATCAGAGTAGTTCATCTGAGAGTGGGTCTGATGACAGCGATGGAAGACATGGGCCTAAGTGTTGGTATTGTCACAAAAAGGGTTACATGATGTGCAGTTGCAAGGCTTATATGAAGAAGCAGGAGAAACCGAAGAGAGATACTCCAAAGGAAGCTCAAGTGGAGCGTGTTGAGAATCAATGCTTATCAGCTCGAGAGAAGTTGGGCACTCAAGATTGATGTATTGATTCGGGAGCTTCTTTTCATTGCACTTCGAGGAGAGAGGTATTTGATGACTACGAAGAGGGTTCTTTTGGAGATATGATCGTGGGAAATGGTCACCAGTGTCCTGTACGTGGGATTGGTACTGTTCGCGTGAACATTATTGATGATCAAAGTGTTGTCTTGCGGGAGACAAGACATGTTCCAGATTTGAAGAAAAATCTTATCTCGATTGGAAGGCTAGACAAGGAGGGGTTGTCTACTATAGTTAGTAGTGGAGAGTGATGCATAGCTGCATGTTCAAGGGTGATTGCAAAAAGGAAGCGTGAGGGAACGTTGTATTTGCTTAGAGACGTGAGGGGCGTTTCTCCTGTAGTTGACTCTCAGCCGGAATCGAGTAGTAGGTTGTGTGGGGTGCAACCGGGTTCTTTCAGTTGTGGAGGGGAGGTTACTAATTTAATGGGAGCTGCTGGCCATGGAAGTGATCATAGTGGACAAGACGTTGCTGCGGAAAGGGTACTTTGCGAATTAGCAGTGGAAGCTTCAAATCACTCTTGTGAGATAAAGAGCACTGGTATCGAAATGCGGGGTGATGTCGATGAGAGTAACCGAATTGGAACTGTAAAGATTGAACAGTCTGCGGAGTTTGTGGAGGTGTCGTCCACGGAGGTTTTTAGTGCAGAAGGGTGCATTGAGAGGCTTCGAACCATGTTCGGTGTTGATGGAGATCTTGCGAGGTGGGGAGTCTCATAACACGAAATCCGACACGGGAAGTTGTTTCTCCGGTATTCGTGCTTTATGCGATTGGTGGAGCATATCCTTCATGAGGCGATGAGGGATGGTTGGTGCACTCCACGTGGTGGAGGTACTCTTCATGAGAGTGGGGAGTACTTGGGTCTTCCATGAAAGTGGGAGATGGCAGAGATAATGCGAGGAAAGATTGCAATAACTTTGAAGCATGGTGGATTTGGTCCAAGTGGAAGATTGTTAGGAATTGTGGCCTCAAATACACGTAGGCACGGGGTACTAGAAGTTGGAGAAGAAGGGAAGAAGACAAAGAAGCAAGAGAAGACAAGCAGCAAGTAGAAGAAGAGAAGTCTGGAGGGTTGCGGTCGACCGGCTAGGGGTGCGGTCGACCGACCCAATCGATTGGGGGTTCTTCGAGTGTAGGCGTCCAACAGAGGAGGGAACGGTCGACCGACACTAGGGGTGCAGTCGACCGGTCAGCCCTCTGGATTGATTTTGCACGATGCGGTCGACCGGCCTGGGGGGCAATCGAGCGACACCGACGCTGATTGTTTCTTTTGGGCTTACGGGAGAAAGGTCCAATTTGCTATATTTGTGTTTATCTTTTAGGGTTTGCTTGGGGGCTATATATATGGCCGTAAACTCTAGGGTTTATTAATCTAGTGCTGATCATTATTTAACTTCAAGAGAGATTGTGCCGAGTGTTTCAAAGGTGAGAGAGGAAGAGTGAGAGTTGTAATCTTTCTTGTAATCTTTGTATTTCTGTGAGAATAAGAAGTATTGGTTATCTCTGCATATTGGTTGTGTTCTTGTGAGATCCATATATTGTGGTGGCTTGTTCTTGGTTCATCTATTTCTTGGAAGTTTCTATTGCTTGTGGTGCACTTCCGCTATTAGCATTACGAGTTGGGAGTAGATTTCTCCGACAGGTCTGGTATTTATAGGCAGGGATAAACGGGTCTCAGACCTTAATGGGCTGGATCAAACCCGTTTGCCTGTGGGTCTGAAGTGGTAAAGGGCCCGATGGACCCGTTTGACCTGATGATCTGTGATGAACGAAATCTGAGGAGCTCCGACGGCCCCGATTAGGCCATGTCATCTATACCACATCATAAGCCCCCCACTCCTGGAGGACTCTGTGAACCAACCATGGAAAAGTTGTTTGTATTTGTGAGAAGAGCAGGGGGAAGTATTTTGCGAAGATGAGTTAGTGTCCCTGAGAAGTGTTTGGATTCGGCGCCGAGCCGAGCATAGTATATGGCCTGATCGAAGTTCGTGCCGAGTGTCGAGCTTATTGGGTCGGTGCCGAACGTCGAGCCAGGAGGGTCGAGGATGAGTACGCCGAGCGAGGCGCTTCATGAGAGAAAGTGATGGCGATGCTCGAAGTTCATGCCGAGCTCCGAACTTGGGGCCGGCACCGAGTGCCTCGATTGAGATCTTTCATAAGAGAGTTGTGTGGAGGCTCGGCGTTCATGCTGAGCTTCGAGCTTTTGGGTCGGCGCCAAGCGTCTCGATAGAAGCATTTTATGAACAAACTGTATCGTTACTCGAGGTTCATGCCCAGCTCCGAGCACCTCGATTGAGACATTTCATAGGGGGAGCTGTGTGGAGACTCGACATTCGTGTCGAGCTTCGAGCTTTTGGGTCGGCACCGAGCATCTCGATAGAGGCATTTTATGAGAAACAATTGTATCATTGCTCGAGGTTCATGCCGAGCTCCGAGCGCCTCGATTCAGGCATTTCTTAAGAGAGCTATGTGGAGGCTCAGCTTCATGCCGAGCTCCGAGCTTTTGGGTCGGGGCCGAGTATCTCGATAGAGGCTTTTTATGAGAAAAAACCGTATCGTTGCTCGAGGTTCATGTCGAGCTCCGAGCGCCTCGATTCAAACATATTGGGAGACAAAGCTGTATGGGGGCTCGGAGTTCATGTCGAGCTCCGAGCTTAGGGTCGGCACTGAGCGCCTCTACAGAGGCATTTTGTGAGAGAATGTCGTAAGGCCGCTCGAGGATCATGCCGAGCTCCGAGCTCCGAGCGCCTCGATTGAGGCATTTCATAAGAGAGCTGTGTGGAGGCTCGGCGTTATGCCGAGCTCCGAGCTTTTGGATCGGCGCCGAGCATCTCGATAGAGGCATTTTATGATAAAAAACTGTATCGTTGCTCGAGGTTCATGCCGAGCTCCGAGCGCCTCGATTCAGGCATTTCATAAGAGAGTTGTGTGGAGGCTCAGCGTTCATGCCGAGCTCCGAACTTTTGGGTCGGTGTCGAGCATCTCGATAGCGGCATTTTATGAGAAAAAACCGTATCGTTGCTCGAGGTTCATACCGAGCTCCGAGCACCTCAATTCAGGCATATTGGGAGACAAAGCTGTGAGGAGGCTCGAAGTTCATGCCGAGCTCCGAAATTAGGGTCGGCACCTGAGCGCCTCTACCGAGTCATTTTGTGAGAGAATGTCGTAGGGCCGTTCGAGGTTCATGCCGTGCTCTGAGCGCCTCGATTGAGGCATTTCATAAGAGAGCTATGGAGTCTCGGCGTTCATGCCGAGCTCCAAGCTTTTGGGTCGGCGCCGAACATCTCAATAAAGGCATTTTAGGAGAAAAAATCTTATCGTTGCTCGAGGTTCATGCCGAGCTCCGAGCGCCTCGATTCAAGCATATTGGGAGACAAAGCTGTATGAAGGCTCGGAGTTCATGCCGAACTCCGAGATTAGGGTCAGCACCGAGCACGTCTACAAAGGCATTTTATGAGAAAAAACCGTAACGTTGCTCGAGGGTCATGCCAAGCTCCGAGCCATATGGCCTTGCTGCGAGGCAATTTTGTGGAAAAGCTAAGTTGACGCTCGAGATCCATGCAAAGCATCGAGCCAGATGGCCTTGTATTGTGAGGTAATTTTGTTAAAAAAAACTAGGTTGATGCTCGAGATCCATGCCGAGCATCAAGCCAGGTGGTCTTGCTGGGAGGCAATTAAGTGGAAAAGCTATGTTGATGCACAAGATCCATGCCGAGCGTCGAGCCAGATGGCCTTGTGCTGTGAGGCAATTTTGTAAAAAAGATAGGTTGATGCTCGAGATCCATGCGGAGCGTCGAGTCAAATGGCCTTGCTGGGAGGCAATTTAGTGGAAAATCTAGGTTGATGCTCGAGATCCATGCCGAGCATCAAGCTAAATGGCCTTCTGCTGTGAGGCAATTTTGTGAAAAAGCTAGGTTGATGCTCGGGATCCATGCCGAGCGTCGAGCCAGATGGCTGTGCTGTAAGGCAATCTTGTGGAAAAACTAGGTTGATGTTCGGGATTCATGCCAGCGTCGAGCCAGATGGCCTTGTTGGGAGGCAATTTTGTTAAAAATCTAGGTTGATGCTCGAGATCCATGCCGAGCGTCGAGCCAGAATGCCTTGCTGGAAGGCAATTTTGTGGAACAGCAAGGTTGATGCCCAAGATCCATGCCGAGCATCGAACCAGATGGCCTTGCTGTGAGGCAATTTTGTGGAACAGCTAGGTTGATGCCCGAGATCCATGCCGAGCGTCGAGCCAGATGGCCTTGTGCTGTAAGGCAATCTTGCCAAAGCCTCGCTTCAGTGTTTGGCGTGTCTGAAGTGCTCGTCGGGCCCCGAGTGTTTGGGACTTGAGAATTTGGGTCGTATGTGGGCCAATAAGTCGGTGACATGTGTAATGATGACATCATGTTTTTTAGGATTTCGAGGAGTCGCTGGTTTCACCATATATCCCCCACCCCTCTCCTCGTTTTTCACATTTTGCTTTCTTTCTCCAAGTTCCCAAGTTCTCTCCTAATGAAGTTCAGTCACCAGCGGCGAGTTTTCCGACCAGGTTAGTTTCTCTTCATTATGTCGATGGCTCGGTCTTGTTCGTCCGCCACTACCTCGGGTCGGGATGATGGCCCGCGACTCTCCGATTCAACGTCTGGGGAATCAGCAGAAAGGGTTTATGAAGTCACGCCGCTCCGCAGCAGCAAGCCTTTGATAGTAGAGTCAAGCGACTCAGAAGGGAACGTGCACACGGCTGAGGGTGACGAAGAGGTTGTTGGTAATGTGGAGGAGGATGAGCTACTTGAGGGAGCGGGGGATGACGAGGAGGTCGAAGTCGTCGAGGTGGAGGAAGGAGGGGACGACGCATCGGCAGAGGTCGACAATCTGGGCCTCTTGGTGACGCCCTCTCCCCCGAGGGGTCGTTGTATCCGACGGAGGAAAACGAAGTGGATCCTACCGGACAGCTCGGACTAGACGGCTCCTGAAGTCAGGCTCGAGGTCCCGTTCACCGTTCAGCCGTGCTCCATCATTATGTACCCAGACAATGTTGAGGAGTTGGTCTGATACAGGGGCGGTGGTGACGATGATGTGGAGGCGTCCTCTCCCGGTCGACAGAAAATATCTATGGACAAAATGCCAACTATACTGGCCGCGGATGATCTTCCAGTTATCCGAGCCAGCTACTTTATTGATCAGGAATACGAGCTACTGATCCCCCGCCCCGGATCCGCCCCACAGACAAGTTGGCTCCCTGCTTCTGCATGTTTCCAGAGGACGCTTTTTGCTCGGGCTTGCGATTGCCACTCCACCCATTTATTCAGAAGGTTCTGAATTGGTGTCATTGAGTCCGATGCAGTATGGGCCCAACTCTTGGAAGCAGCTCGTGTACTTCATGCTTCTTTGTGAGGAGAGGGGCATTTCGCTGAGACTGAAATACTTCCGAGCGATCTTAGGAATTAGCTTGTCTGGAGAGTTCGAGGGAATCTACTACATCTCACCTCGCCGAAGGAGGGTAGGACATGGGCATCCAGACTCCATTAAAGGGTGGAAGGGAAAGTATTTTGTCGTTCGGAGCCTAACTCCCTAGGTGATACCCACAACGTGGAGATTTTATAAGCCCAACCTTAAGGGTCCCCGCAAGTCTGATTTGACGGCCGAGGAGTGGGCAGACGTTGAGCGGATATGTTCGGACAACAACATTGACTGGCCGAATGTGATAGAGAGGCATCTGGCTCAAATCGGACTGAGCCCTACTCCCCTCAGTATGTCTTTTGTCTAATTTTCCTTTAAATGTTTTCCTTCGTCTCATGAGCTTCTCTTTTTTGCAGATATGGACACCTCGAAGATCGCTGAGAGGAGGGCAATGCTGAAGAAGAGGAAGGCCGAACAGGCCGAGCAGATGAAGCGGGGGAAGGTCCCCTTCGAGGGGGTTTCGGAGGAACCTCCCTACCCGACGCCGAAGAAGCAGAAGGCCTCCAAGATGGGCCCGAGCTCCAGCTCCAGTAGCTAGAGGGTTACGGAGGTGAAGAGCGGCTTCCCCCCTCCCCCCCCCCCCCCCGTCGCTCCATCGGTCAAAGAGATCGTAGGCGAGGCGGGGCTTCAACCATGGACCCCGGACTGGACCGTAAAGATCGGGGACACCTTGTCGGATGGTCCCGTGACCATCGAGGTGGTCGAGAAGATCGCCCCTCCACGGACCGGAAGGCCCGGAAGTGTGACACCGTCAAGTCCAGCTACATGAAGTGGGTTATCGCGAGCGTGCAAGGTAACCTTCGTTCGGTAACGACTCTTTTGTAGCTTGACTATCGTATTACCTTTTCTGCATTTTGTCTAAGTCGGATTTTCTCGGCTATAGGCCTGCGTGGAAGGTGCTCAGCTGATGAAGCTACAGGAGCGGGAGCTGAGGAAGGAGGTGAGGAATGCTCAGCGCTATGAGCGGAAGATGCAGAACATTAAAATAGCACAGATGGCGATCGAGGGCTGGACCAGGCCCTTCAGGCCGAGCTGGCCAACCAGGCCGACGCCCACATGAAGGAGATGGCCATGCTGAGGAAAGAGTCCGATAAGCAAGTGAAGAAGGTTAAGCAGGCCAGGATGGGCAAAGTCATTTGAGGCCCAGAATGAAGTCTACGCCCTGGCGATTCAGCACGTGAAGTTCTAGCACCCGGAGTTGGATCTGAACCAGTTCCATTATGACATGGAGCTGCCCGAACACCTGCCAACTCTTGGGGGTGGTGGTGACAACGACGCTGTAGCGACCGACCACCATGTTGAGCTGTCTGTGAGGAAGAGGTTGGGCAGCAGTAGTACTTGTTACTTTCTCTCTCCTTTTTCATGCTCGTATTTTTGTAGTCGCCGAACGCGGGCAGGCCACTGCATTTTTGTAAACTGATTTTTGAGTAATGAAAAGAATTTTGGCCGAGCCTTTTAACTTGAATTTTGGGTGATTTTTAGCCAAGCATATACAGCTCGAGATGATGTTTCTTTGTTTGCCTGTCAGATGGACGTGACCTTGGGAGTAAACCCCGGTCATGCTGAGATGAGCCGGCTTAGCGGTAAGATCTTGGCCCTAGAGTGTCTAACCCAGTGCCGCAAAGAGGCTCGCGATCAAGAGGCGGCTGTCCAATACTTCATGGATAAGTCAAACGGACTTAGCTTGGAGCTAGCGCGTTTCAAGAAACTGATAGTCGGCCGTGACTTGGGAAGTGCAAAAGTTGTGTTTTCGATGGCTAGCACGTCCGCTCGGCGACCATCGTCTGAGTCTTTTCTTCGTGATGTTATTATGGAGTTGGAGGTGCAACATCATAAGATGATGCTTGGGATGTCCAGATCTCAATCCATCTCCGTGGGGGTGCTTGCCCATCGGCCGGGGCTTCATTGACCACCCCGAGGATTGGGCCCGAGAGGCCTTGCGATGCATAGAGCTCGGTCGCGGGTATGTCTACCTTGGCGATACCGGGCGATCCGGTGGAGAACCCAACTCGCTCGGCGGGCCTTGAGCTTGTCCGTATCAACCCTGCGGCTAGGATACAGGAGCCCTAGGCCGAGTGTGAATGATGTAATAGAGTCTCGCCTTGTAACGATGCATTTTCCTCAGTTGAAATAATAATGAGAATACGATTGTATTACTTTGATTGGTTCTTTTGCCGTACGCTTACTTCCGATCTCCGAGGATAGGTCTTTGGCATCTGGGCCAAGGGAGGAGTTCGAGCTGAAGGGCGATGACGAGATCGAGGGATCCTGAACGGCTAGTGATGGAGGACGTTTCGTCTTCCAATGTCATTAATGCCTATCAGACATTTCGACTTCCCATGCCATAAATGCGCATCACCTGAGGGCTACATAACCCTCGCCCCCCCATTATTTCATTCCTCACTCCATCGTGAGCTCTCGTCTCTGGTGACTGTCCTACCACCCTCTGACAATTAGGGATAACGGTGATGAATGTTGTTTTATCCCTAGTTGCCAGCGGGTGAAGGGGGGTCGACTAGGAGAGCAGGACTCGGGGCGCTTGCCGAAGGCGAGTTCCCTAAATGAAAATTCTGTTCGAGGAATCTTGTGACCGGTGGCTCTCCTACCACCCTTGGGCAGTTAGGGGTAGCGGCGACGAAGACTGCTCTACCCCTGGCTGTCGGCGGGTTAAAGGGGGCTCAACTCGGAGTGTGGGGACCAAGGCATTTGTCAAAGGTGGGTGTCAAGTACAGATCTTGTCCGGGTTCTTCTATCATCCGCTGATAATTAGGGGTAGCGGTGATGAAGGTTGCTCTACCCCTGGCTGTCAGCGGGTGAAAGGGGATCAGCTCGGTGTGCGGGACTCGGAGGTCCTCGCCTACAGCGAGGACTGCAAATCAAATTTAAACTTTTGGTCGAAGTCCATGTCGAGCAGTGAAAACATTCGTAACCGAAGTCCGAGCCGAGGGGCTAGAACTTGAGGGATTGAAGAATCCCTCATAGGTGGTCGAAGTCCATGCCGAGCGCCGAGTGACGAAGTCGTTCGTAACCGAAGTCCGAGCCGAGGGGCAAGGACTTGAGGGATTGAAGAATCCCTCATAGGTGGTCGAAGTCCATGCCGAGTTGCGAGGACGTTAGTAACCGAAGTCCGAGCCGAGGGGCTAGGACTTGAGGGATTGAAGAATCCCTCATAGGTGATCGAAGTCCATGCCGAGCGGCGAAGGCGTTAGTAACCGAAGTCCGAGCCGAGAGGCTAGGACTTGAGGAATTGAAGAATCCCTCATAGGTGGTCGAAGTCCATGCCGAGCGGCGAGCACGTTCGTAACCGAAGCCCGAGCCGAGGGGCTAGAACTTAAGGGATTGAAGAATCCCTCATAGGTGGTCAAAGTCCATGCCAAGCGGCGAGAACATTGGTAACCGAAGTCCGAGCAGAGGGGCTAGGACATAAGGGATTGAAGAATCCCTCATAGGTGGTCGAAGTCCATGCCTTGCGGCGAGGACGTTGGGATTGAAGAATCCCTCATGGTTGTCGAAGTCCATGCCGAGCGACGAGGACGTTAGTAACCGAAGTCCGAGCCGAAGGGCTTGGACTTGAGGGATTGAAGAATCCCTCATAGGTGATCGAAGTCCATGCCGAGCGGCGAGGACATTGGTAACCCAAGTCCAAGCCGAGGGGACTAGGACTTGAGGAATTGAAGAATCCCTCATAGGTGGTCGAAGTCCATGCCAAGCGGCGAGGATGTAGGTAACCGAAGTCCGAGCCGAGGGACTAGGACTTGAGGGATTGAAGAATCCCTCATAGGTGGTCGAAGTCCATGCCGAGCGGTGAGGTCGTTAGTAACCGAAGTCCGAGCCGAGGGGCTAGGACTTGAGGAATTGAAGAATCCCTTATAGGTGGTCGAAGTCCATGCCGAGCGGCAAGAACGTTGGTAACCGAAGTCCGAGGGAGAGTCATACACTTCCATGTTCCGGCCAATCATGTCTTTGAAGACTCGGTTGACAAGCCTCTGATATGTGGCGCCGGCGTTCCTCAGCCCGAAGGGCATAACCCGGTAACAGTAGAGACCTTGGTCGATCACGAAGGCGGTCTTCGATATGTCCGGAGGGAACATTATTATCTGGTTGTAGCCTGGAAAGGCATCCATGAAGCTCAGCAGCTCGTACCTCGAGGTTGCATCTATCAGGGCGTCGATGTTCGGAAGAGAGAATGGATCTTTAGGACACGTCTTGTTGAGGTCCGTGAAGTCTATGCAGATTCTCCATTTTCCGCTCGTCTTTTTCACCATCACAACATTGGCCAGCCACTCCGGGTAGCTGACTTCCTGAATAAACTGTGCCAGAAAGAGTTTGCCTACTTCCCTCACCGCCTGCTGCCTGTCGGGGGCAAACTTACGTCGCTTCTGTTGGACCGGCTTCGAGTCTGAGCGAACGCTTAGCCGGTGCATTATAATGTCTTCGAAAATCCCCGACATGCCGGACGGCATCCAGGCGAAGAGGACAGAATTCCGACGGATGCATTCAATGATTTCCAGCTTCAAGTCCAGGGCCAGAGATTGGCTTACCCGGAACCATTTGGACATGCCCCCCTCGGACAAAGGGACCTCCTCTAGCACGTCTACGGGCTCCGAGCCTTGCTCGGAATGGAAATCTACTGCGTCAAGGGGAAAGATTGCCCCCCACTGCGGTCATATAGCACGAACGTGCCGATTCCTGATAGTCCCAGACTACACCCACCCCGTGATCGGTGGGAAACTTCAGCTTCAGGTGGTAAGTGAAAGGAACCGCCTGGAGTGTGCAGAGGCCTAGTCTATCGAGGATAGCATTATAGGCTGCCTTGATATTAACCACCACGAAAACCATCGATTCGGTTCGAAGGGTCGGGGTCGGGGTCGTGCCGGCCGTCACGTTGGGTGTGACAATTTCCTCGATTTGAATGGGGGCGTCAGAGATTCCATATGCGGTACCTCGCCGGCTTCAACCTTTCGCGGGAGAGCTTAAAGCTTTCGAACACGGCCAGAAATAGAATATTGACCGAACTTCCATTGTCCACAAGGATACGTGATGAGGACATCAATTTTATTTAGTTTAGGATTTTATTTCAGTACCATATTTGTTTTGGCAATTATAACCATATGTAATCTTTTTTTATGCATTAGAATATTTTTGAGATTTTGAGAATATTCTGATATTTGTATCTTGATTTGTTTTGAGCCTGTATATAGGCCTTGAGATTAATAAGAAATATATGCCATTGTTGATTAAAAATTTATTGTGATGAGTTTTACTCTTCTTCTCTCCTTTATGTGATACAATTGAGATCTAATTTATTAGGGTTTGTGATAAATTCTAAAACAATTTTAGTATTTGTGATAAACTCTAAAATCTACTCCCAAATTTTTTTTTAAAAAATCCCCCAAATCAATTACACCCAAACCCTTCGCTCTCCCATCGTCTTCTTCCCCCCTACTCTCGACCCAACAGAAACCCTAGCTCGTCGCCCACCTCGTCGACGTCGACCCCGAAGCCGTTGCGCCTCCCACCGCCGCGTCGACCTCCCGACGCCGCCCCCATTGACACCCAGGCACCAAAACCCCTCCCGACCTCCTCCTTGTTTCCCGCTCGTCAACACTGACGAACCCAAGCACTGTTCTCCTCCTGCTCCGTCGACAACTGCACGCCCAGCACCGCTCCCCGGCACAGTCCGACCACCCCCCCCTGGTCCCCTCTTCCTGTCGCGCCTCCGCGACGCAACCAGCGCCGTCCGCCTTCTCACTTGTCACTGCACGTCAACAGTAAGACCGATCCCAATCCAGATCCACCAACCATTGCTATTGAAGTTGTTGCTGCCATTGCTGTTTCTCTGGTTGCTGTGCTCTTCCGAAATCTACGCTGAGTTCTTCGAACCCTCGATACTCTTTTCAATTCTCAAATATTTGTGTTATACTGCACTGTTATCTCTATTATATTATTCAATTTAACTGTCGTCCACAAACAATTGAGATTGAGTGTTCCACTTGCCTGATTAGAGTACGAATCAGTATTGAATCTTTTACTTGCTAAGAACGCTTAGGAATTTCATTATTGGTTGTAGAGTTGAATTATTAATTGGGATTGTTAAACGTGATTCAGTTCTTGAAAATCCATCAAACCAATTAGCTGTTTAAAATTTCTAACTTTAATCCGCATAACGTGTTGATAAAATTAACCCGTTAAGATTCTTGGAAATTCTCTATTTTAGGGTTAGTTTTACATCATTTTGGTATCAGAGCGAAGGTTTTTAAAACCCTAGTTCTTGCATTATTTAGGTATCATTTTTGCATTCATTTAGGATTATTTAGAGTCATTTATTTTATTTTATTTCCTTTTTTTCATATCACGACAGATTTATTTTTTTAACAAAAATTAGGACACACGCCCCTAGTTTCCGCTTTTGGTGAACGCGCCTTCACAGCACCATCACAGATCCTGAAGCGCCTTTCTTATCCTTTCCAAATCACCCAATTAAGAACCCTCGACTTTCCCGACCTGAAATGGACAACTCTGATATCTCGGCTACCCTAGCTGCCATTCAAGCAACTCTTGCCCATATCAATCAGAGACTTGAGAAAGTGGAATTAAATCAAACCGTTGTCCCTGAGCTTTATGCCTATCGTCAGATCCCTCAAGAAAATGTTCGTGACGATCGACGTCTAGAACGTGACCCTGACGAACAATATAAGAAGAACGTTAAGGCTGATGTTCCCCATTTTGAAGGTCACATGGAACCCCAAGCTTACCTTGATTGGATCCGTGCGATGGACCACTACTTTGTGTGGTTTGACATGAGTGAAACCCTGAAAGTTAAATCTGCCATTATGAAATTGACAGGTAAAGCTCAACAACACTAGGACCAATCTTGAACATGCCCGCAAAGGTCGAGGCCTGGCACCCATAGCCACTTGGGAAGCCATAAAAGAGAAGCTCACTGAGAGATATGTACCGTTATCGTTCCACACCCGATTGCTAGATTCGTGGAACCAACTGTATCAAGGAAGTAAATCCACACAAGAATATATTGATAAATTTGATAACTTCCTTATTCGGTGCAATACTTTAGGTAAAGAGAGTGAAGAACAAACTCTCTCTAGGTTCAGGACTAGATTACGAGCCGAGTCTGAGGAACGAGCTAATTCATAAAAAATGTGGACTCATTAGCGACAGCTTATGCTCTTGTCCTCGATATGGATTCCCTTAAAGCAAGTTCCCATTACAAGTCCAGCGATTCGATGGATCATTCCTCCAGAATGAATCCTCCTGATCCCTCTAGACCTGAGCACTCCTCTCCTCAGTACCCTAACAAGTCTAACCCAAACAAACATACTTCGAATTCCTATCCACTTAGAAATGACAACACGGGTAAGAACACTGAAAGAGACTATTCTAAGATTGATCCTCTCACTAAGTGCTATAAATGTAAGGAATACGGCCATGTTGCTGGCAACTGCCCCAGCCCAAGTAGGATCAATATAGTAAAGAGTACCGCAGTCATCGTTGATGAGCCCGACACTGAGTTTACCTATGAACCTATTGCAAGTGATGACTTTGATGAAAAAGTGGAGGACCAGTCTCCCAATTATATTCAGTCTGTCCAGTCATCTCCATTGAGTGTACTTGAGTCACCCATCCCATCCCAAGTCACTTGGCAACTTATAAATTTTATCCATGTGTTAGAACATCCTAGAGTCACAGAGTCTGCACCCACATTTGCATATCACATTCATAACTTGCATAGAGAAATTTCTAAGGAACTTAATGAAAATAATTTTAACTACAAGTTAATAGCAGATACTAGAAGAAAATTTATAACTTTTGATATTGGTGACGAGGTGATGGTTCGGATTCATCCGGAACGGTTTCCTGTTGGACCCGTTAAGAACTTGAGCATACGTGCTGCAAGCCCATTTAAGATTCTACAGATAATCAATGATAATACCTATGTCGTTGACCTTCCTGAAAGCTTTGGCAAAAGTAAGACTTTCAATAAAGAATCTAGTACTCTATGAAGGCTCAAAATTCAACCATAGAAATTTTCTTATTGATGAGCCCACCGTGCAGCCTAATGGTGAGATTCCCACATTTACCCCTCTATCTGATACTATTTACCCACCGACAGAAGAATTGAATAATATTTTAGATGATCCGATAATCTCTACAAGAGATGGTGGTATGCACAAGTATTTGGTAAGGTGAAAGAACAAGCCAAAGTCGGATGACACTTACAGTGATCGTGAGGAGCTCCCGCAACTGGATCCAGATCTTTTGGAGCACCAAGACAGGATCACTTGTTTTGGCTCGACTGGGTCGAGCTCTCTCCCACCCGGAGAGAATGATGAGGGCATCAATTTTATTTAGTTTAGGATTTTATTTCAGTACCATATTTGTTTTTGGCAATTATAGCTATATGTAATCTTTTTTTATGCATTAGAATATTTTTGAGATTTTAAGAATATTCTGAGATTTGTATCTTGATTTGTTTTTAGCCTATATATAGGCCTTGAGATTAATGAGAAATATATGTCATTGGTGATTAAAATTTTATTGTGTTGAGTTTTACTCTTCTTCTCTCCTTTGTGTGATACAATTGAGATTCAATTTATTAGGGTTTGTAATAAATCCTAATACAATTTTAGTGTTTGTGATAAACTCTAAAATCTACCCCAAATTTAAAATTAAAAAAATCCCCCAAATCAATTACACCCAAACCCTTCTCTCTCCCATCGTCTTCTTCCCCCTACTCACGACCCGACAGAAACCCTAGCTCGTCACCCACCTCGTCGACGTCGACCCTGATGCCGTTGCGCCTCCCGCCGCCGCGTCGACCTCCCGATGCCGCCCCCATTGACGCCCAGGCACCAAACCCCTCCCGACCTCCTTGTTTCTCGCTCGTCAATGTGACGAACCCAAGCACTGTTCTCCCCTTGCTCCGTCGACAACTACATGCCCAGTGCCGCTCCCCGACACAGTCCGACCACCGCCCTTGGTCCCCTCTTCCTGTCGCGCCTCCGCAACGCAACCAACGCCGTCCGCTCTCTCACTTGCCTATGCCCGTCAACAGCAAGACCGATCCCAGTCCAGATCCACCAACCATTGCTATTGAAGTTGTTGCTACCATTGCTGTTTCTCTGGTTGCTGTGCTCTTTCGAAATCTACGCTGAGTTCTTCGAACCCTCGGTATACTCTTTTCAAATCTCAAATATTTGTGTTATACTGCACTGTTATCTCTATTATATTATTCAATTTAACTGTCGTCCACAAACAATTCTGATTGAGTATTCCACTAGCCTGATTAGAGTACGAATCAGTATTGAATCTTTTACTTGCTAAGAACGCTTAGGAATTTCATTATTGATTGTAGAGTTGAATTATTAATTGGGATTGTTAAACGTGATTCAGTTCTTGAAAATCCATCAAACCAATTAACTGTTTAAAATTTCTAACTTTAATCCACATATCATGTTGGTAAAATTAACCCGTTAAGATTCTTGAAAATTCTCTATTTTAGGGTTAGTTTTACATCAATACGTCGGACCTCATGGTTCACCATGCCGAGGCTGATACAGCATCACAATGGGACAGTCGGACGCCTTCGAGATCCTCATTGGAGAATGACTGCCAGGCTCTGGTCCCGGGGGGCGGATAGTTATGGACCGAGTTCACTTCTCGAACAAAAACTTTGTGGGAGTTGTTTGATTCTCCCCCCATAGGCCCGCCATGGACACAGTGAAGGATTGCCGGCCCACCAACCTCATCGGGCTCGGGCTCGGGCCGCCTGCTGATCGTCCGAGGAAAAGGTGACGGCTGTGGATCCCTCTGGTCTCTAGGGGTGGTTCAAGTGAAACCCCTCAAGTATCCCCTCTGGATAAGGACTTCAATCTCGTCTTTGAGGGCGCAACAATTATTGGTATCATACTCATTGTCCCGGTGGAAGCGACAGGTGAACCTCTGGTCCCTCTTCTTGTTGCTGTTAGGTCGGGGAGGAAGGCGGACGATATCCTTGTTCTCGATCTCCAGGAGGAAGGCCGACACATTTTGTGTCAGCGGTGTATACTTCTCGAAACAGGGGGACCGGCAGGAGAGCGTTTATGGGCCTTCTTCATAGGTTCAGATTTTTCGGCCTTCCTCTTCCCCTTGCCTGGGGTTTCTTTCAGGCCTTTGGGATGTAGGGCCTCCTCGGTCCGGATGTACTTTTCGACTCTGTTGAGAAGGTCGGAAAAGTCTAGGGGTGATTTCTTAGCCAAAGAAGCCTTCAACTGGTTGTGGCGAACCTTGTGCCGAAAGGCCGCCGATGCGACACTAGCATCGAGGGACGAGACTGTCCTGGCTTCGGTGTAAACCTCCGCACAAACTCGCGGAGGGGTTCTCCTTCCTTCTGCTTGAGGTCCAGAAGGGACGCACTCGTCTTCTCGACCTTCCGGCTGGTCGAGAAGACCGATTCGGGGGCGAGCTTTGAGAATCATTCCCGAGCCAGACCATGCAGGGTGGCAGGAAAGGCGCGGCATAGGAGATGATCCGATGCACTGTGAATCATCATGAGAATTTTGAACTCTTCCATGTGATTAGCTGGATCACTCTCGCCATTGTAAGTCTCAAACTGAGGCGGCCTGAAATTCCTAAGAATCTCAGCGTCTAGAATTTGGGGGGAGAACGGGGGTCGACTTGGCTGATGCACCCAGCCGATTTGTGGACCTCCCTCATTAACGCAGGCGAGGCGATCCTCCATCTCCTGGAGGCAGTGGAGGACGACTTCGTCCTGCTGCGATGGCTTGGGACGAATTGTGAGACTCGGGACCCTGACCCTCTTTACGCCTTGGGCCGGCGGTTTGTTGTTCGAATCCGGAACCGTCTCCGATGGCACGGAGGATCTCGTTTCTGAAATCTCAGAATTCAGCTCTCGTGACTGGGGCCTGTTCGCACTGACCGGGCAGAGGCGAATCACCCCTGAGGGAGCGACTATGGTTGTGCTCCCTGCTTCGGGCTGGGAGAATGTTGTGAGTCGGAGCTGAGTCAAAAGGAGCCACCCGGCTCCTTGATCGGCTGAGTTGTAGCCGAAGGTCAATAGAGGGCTGCCGACAGTTGATGGTATGCCGTAAGTCCCTGGCGACCGAGCGTGAGGCGCTCGGACCGGATCCCACCGTACCATTGGCTGGTAGTCGGTTAGATCCTTTAGTGTTCACATGGCTGTGAGAGGGATAAGGGTCTGGATGGCGTCCAGCGGTGAAAGCTCTTCTGGCTTTGGGAGCCATGGGAGGGCTAGGCTTCAAGAGAGATCCGAGCTTAGGATCGAGTCAATCGTTTCCACAGACGGTGCCAACCTGATGCTACTCGTTTTCGGTGGGGGAGCAATAGGTGTGAGTTTTTGTAATTTGTAAAGCGGAAGGGACGGATCTCGAACTCGGCTCGGGTCGGTTCCTAGAGGTCGGTTCGAAAGAGAGGCTAGAAGCTCGGATGGCTGGATTACCTGCAAAAGGCATAGAAACACCGAGAGAAATCCCGGCAACAGACCCTCTAACGATCTAATCAGTCACTGGAAAAGAGACTGAGCAGCTAAGGTTCAAGTGGGAAAATGTTGATTAGCTTTGAAAGTGGAGAGGGGGTCTGCTATTTATAAG
Source organism: Hemerocallis citrina (assembly GCA_017893485.1). NCBI lineage: Eukaryota > Viridiplantae > Streptophyta > Magnoliopsida > Asparagales > Asphodelaceae > Hemerocallis > Hemerocallis citrina. The sequence continues at coordinate 97,556,764 of CM030367.1, forward strand.
CAGGGGTAAACGGGTCTCAGACCATAATGGGCCAGGTCAGACCCGTTTGCCTGTGGGTCTGAAGTGGTAGAGGGCCCGTTGAACCCGTTTGACCTGATGATCTGGGATGAGCGAAATCTGAGGAGATCCGATGGCCCTGATTGGGCCACGTCATCTATACCACATCAATTTCTATGGTAGAGTTCTTTGCCATGGCAGAGTTTTCAACTAAAAATGAGTGAACTTTCAAAGTCTTGTACATAATGCAATACGATAAAAGAGCTTACCGCCTCATAGTGGATTGCAGTATCCTCTGACCGTAGCATCATAATCAGGGTGGGAAGAGCATTGCATTCCACTATCTGTCCCACAAGAAAATAATAAAATAGATCAATACAAAAACAGAATACTAAGAGAGAGAAAAATTGCAAGACAAAACACTAACATTATAGATATTGATTCCCAACATGTAAGTAAATCCACTCACTTGGTTCTTATTTTCATCATTTTTAAACGAGAGAGTACGCAAAGCACCTGCAGCTGCTCTCTGTACCTTGAGATCTGTAAACTCCAGCAATTCAACAAGAGGTGGAATCCCCCCTTCAATCCTGCATTTAAGGAAAGAGGATCACATAACATATGCATGTAACACTCCAAATAATTTAAATAGGAGGCAGATACGGAATGCAAACAAGGAAACCTGATGTAAGTTTTGATGCTGCTATTCTCATGCGCAAGGTTGGTTAATGCATCAGCTGCTCTTCTTACTACACTATTAACTGCACGACTATTAGAATTATTCTTATGCCTTTTTAACAGATCAACAAGAAGTGGCAAGGCACCAGCATCAACTATGAGCTGTTGGTGCTCGGGCTGTTCAAACAAAAAAAAAATGCAGAATTAGCAATTGAAATGAGAAAGTAAAATCACTGTCAAAATCGAGTAATCCCAACAATAAGGAACACTACAGAAACACCTTAATTTAGCTAATAATGAACGAGAAGAGCTAAGGTAAGGATAAGTTCACCATTTGTGTTGTTTGGAACCCTTTCTGGAGTCGAGAGAACTGTACTTAGCTTAGACCAAAAATTGAAATAAGTATGTAATCTAAACTCCACTTCAACCCAATTCATCTCTCAAGTATTTATTGTCTTTCTTTTTCTCTTATTTGCTAACAGTCAAATGAAATTTAACTTAAATTATCTCATAAGTTAAGTTCGAGATCCATTAATCGAAGTTAGCACCCCTCTACCTCCGCTTCAAAAATAACTTTTGATTTGTACTCAGTGACAGAGAAACTCTTATACATAACAGGGGCAGCTTCCCCTGTTATGTTGGGCCAAAGGTCTGTTCACCCCAGTAGGCAGTTGGCCCCTCTTGTCACTCTAAGTAAAGTCCCAACTATTACCTATTGGTAAACGAAAACAAGAGAAACTACTCAATACAAGTCCTAATGGGTTCTTTAAAAAGACCCTTTCACGTAAATTATTTTGGTCCCATCTCACTTTCATCCTATCCTCATTTAGAGAACCAAATGTGGCACCCTCTCCTCTTTTGTCTCTAATTCAACAACTAAGAAGCACAAACACATACATGCCGACATGCCGATGTGGACATGATGCACCGACATGGATAAAATTTTGAAAAACTACATTAAAATAGCAAATGTTGTGTCGGAAAGCGAACTTTTATTTCTTTCCTTATTCTGCCTACACTGCTTATTTAATAGCTATGTTCAAAATAATTCCTTAATTCAGTTGGTCTCTCTTTCTAAAGTAAGCTCCAATATCTAAATTAATTACAAAAAAATTATCACTAATTAGGTTTCAAGGTAACTACCCCCGAATTATAGTTGACTGAATTGGGATGTTTGGTATATCCGCTTCAATTAAAAAAAACTAGTCATTCGTTGTTTTCTAGCCCCCTAATAGTATTTGATTGACTTGAGTTTTTTGGGATTTTCTACAAAGTAAGAATGCTAATCATCCATGGTTTTCTAGCAAGAAGATAGTAAAGCCGTAAAGCGTCACTATGAAGTAGAATGGAAGATCAACAATGAGTTCTCTTTTTTTAGAAAGATAATATGAGACGTTATCAAAACATAAAGACTTGTTTATACAAGCACAAACAACCGAATATGGGTGTTACTATATGCATATTTGTACTCTTTTTGTTGATACGGATGCGAATGCAGGCATTGCTTGGATAGGTAACTCAACTGTAATATTTGATAAGAAGAGTCGAGTCATGACCGAAGATGAATATCAAATAACATTAAAACTAACTGGAAGTTTACAATTTCATTCTATCTTTACATTTTTTTTTATAACATTATTTCATATTTTTACATGAAATAAGAAAATTTTCCCAATTTCACTGACTTCTTAAAATATTGGCACAATATAATGTGCTAAATAGAGTTTAATGTTTGTGTTAAATTCAAATCCGTATATTCTCAAATATGTACATGATACGGCTAAAAATGGGATTAAATCGGGACCGTTCGAATCGGACACGAATCTTAAAGCTCAGAGGTAAAACGGTAATTTCACCTACAAACGGATTTGAAATGAGAACTGGGTCTTTCTTCAAAACCCAATAACCCATAAACGGATCTGTCTTACTGGGTACCGGTCCCAACCCGTTACAAACCAGTTCAGAAGGATAAAGAAGAATTCAGATTCATAATTATCCCTAAGAAGTGATCTTAACCGCTTCTATCCATTCACACCGGGAAGTAGAGATATGTTCTTATCTCGAAACGGATCCCTAAAGGCGACTATAAAAACCCCTCTCCCCCCACTGTTACCAGGTAATCAATAATTTTTCAATTAAATCTCTTTTATAATCATTCAGATTACTGACAAGAGCGTCGGATGGTGCATCGCCGGGATCCATCCCGGTATCACGCACTTTTTGCAGGTTCACGGCAGCGGCAAGAGACCAAGTCAACACATCGGTGAAGGTCAACAGGTCAACATGTTTGCTTTATTGTTTTCTCCAAGAATCCACAAATTCATCTGTTTGCTCCTACACCAAAATCAGCAGCAACAGATTGGTGCCGTCTGTGAGAACGAAAAAGCAACCCGACTTAACTTCATCAGCGAAACTAGTTTCAAGCCATGCATCCAAAACAGAAGGGGAAGGCAGCGGTCTCCAGCCGAAGAACCACTTCTCTTCCCCCTCTCCCTCCTCCAGCTCAAGGTGCTCCTCCTCAACAGGCCCCTCCAGAGTCTCTGGGGGCTGCCCATGGGGGCTCTCGTCAAAGTCATCCGAAGCAACATCCTCCTCATGACCATGTCACGGGTCCCAATCTTTCAATTGAATCTCAAAGCCCTCCCAAGCGGGATCTTCGTCAAGTGATTGTCGACCGCCAAAAGGGGGTCGACCTCCAAACTCGCCTGAATGGATGGCGAACCCTTGGGAAGTCCATCAACCTAAGCACCCAGGAGCCTCAAGAGTCTGAACCCCCCGCCGACCGAAGGACCAGAAGATCCCCTCCCCCAAGGAGGTGAAGAGAGTCCCCTCAGCGTCATTGGCGGAGAACTCATTCTCCAGTAAGCCGAGCCACACATAGGGACCGCCAAGTTGCAAAGGCACCAGTCACAACAGGCAGATCTTCAAGACTTCCAAGCGGCAGTCTTACGGACCCTCAATATCGCCCCAAATAACGACCAGAGGCCACCTACTCATGAGCCAGCTAGGAGCCACCACCTTCACAATCCCTGTCCTCCTCCATCTCTGTCCTCCTCCATCTCCAAGCTACCATCGCCGCAGCCCCAGTCCACTCTCGTACGAAGATGAGTCCCGGGGCTCGGCAAGATATGATCAAAGAGAAGACTCAGTCTACCGCCGTCTCCACGAGATGGAAATGTGTCTCGGCCGAATCGACAGGGAAGAAGAGCAACGGGCGATAAACCTCCGTCTGAGCAGACCTCCATTCTCCCGCAACTTACTAAGCTCAAAAAACGAGTTTGGAGTCTAACGCTTGGTTCGACGTTGCTTTAGCCGCTTGCAAACAAGCAAGGGCGGTGCAGCTCATCATTCGAAATTGCTCCTACACCTCGTTAACCCCCTCTAACAACGAGTTCGGAGTTCAATACTTGGCTCGATTCAGCTTCAAATTACTCGCTCATAAGCTGGTAAGAAGTGGTTCGTCATTCGGAACTGCTCCCACAACCGTTGAATCTCTCTTAAATAACGAGTTCGGAGTCACACTTGGCTCGATTCCGCTTCAAATTACTCGCTCATAAGCGGGTAAAAAGTGGTTCGCCATTCGGAATTGCTCCCACAACCGTTGAATCTCTCTTAAACGACGAGTTCGGAGTCCAACACTTGGCTTGATTCTGCTTCTCATAAGCAGGTAAGAAGTGGTTCGCCATTCGGAACTGCTCCCACAACCGTTGAACAACAAGTTCGGAGCTCACAACTCTCTCCTAGAATTGCTCCTCAAACTTGTCTCCCAAATGGCTGTCTCCTTGAGCCATGCTCTTCGCTCCGCTCACCTCCAAGGCGGACCTCTTCTCAACGAGTTCGGAGCTCACAACTCCCTCCTAGAGTTGCTCCTCAAACTCGTCTCCCAAATGGCTCTCTCCTAGAGCCAAGCTCTTCGCTCCACTCACCTCCAAGGCGAATCTATTCTCAACGAGTTCGGAGCTCACAACTCTCTCCTAGAGTTGCTCCTCAAACTCGTCTCCCAAATGGCTCTCTTAGAGCCATGTTCTTCGCTCCGCTCCCCTCCAAAGCGGACCTCTTCTCAACGAGTTCGGAGCTCAAAACTCTCCCCTGGAGTTGCTCCTCAAACTCGTCTCCCAAATGGCTCTCTCCTAGAGCCAAGCTCTTCACTCCGCTCCTCTCCAAAGCGGACCTCTTCTCAACGAGTTCGGAGCTCAAAACTCTCCCCTAGAGTTGCTCCCCAAACTCGTCTACCAAATGGCTCTCTCCTAGAGTCAAGCTCTTCGCTCCGCTCACCTCCAAAGCGGATCTCTTCTCAACGAGTTCGGAGCTCACAACTCTCTCCTAGAGTTGTTCCTCAAACTCGTCTCCCAAATGGCTCTCTCCTAGAGCCATGCTCTTCGCTCCGCTCACCTCCAAGGCAGACCTCTTCTCAACGAGTTCGGAGCTCAAAACTCTCTCCTAGAGTTTCTCTTCAAACTCGTCTCCCAAATGGGTCCCTCCTAGGGCCAAGCTCTTCGCTCCGCTCTCCTCCAAAGCGGACCTCTTCTCAACGAGTTCGGAGCTCAAAACTCTCCCCTAGAGTTGCTCCCCAAACTTGTCTCCCAAATGGCTCTCTCCTAGAGCCAAGCTCTTCGCTCCGCTCCTCTCCAAAGCGGACCTCTTCTCAACGAGTTCGGAGCTCAAAACTCTCTCCTGAAGTTGCTCCTCCAACTCGTCTCCCAAATGGCTCTCCCCTAGAGCCAAGCTCTTCGCTCCGCTCCCCTCCAAAGCGACCTCTTCTCAATAAGTTCGGAGCTCAAAACTCTTCCCTAGAGTTGCTCCCCAAACTCGTCTCCCAAATGGCTCTCTCCTAGAGCCAAGCTCTTCGCTCCGCTCACCTCCAAAACGGACCTCTTCTCAACTAGTTCGGAGCACACAACTCTCTCCTAGAGTTGCTCCTCGAACTCGTCTCCCAAATGGCTCTCTCCTAGAGCCAAGCTCTTCGCTCCGTTCACCTCCAAAGCGGACCTCTTCTCAGCGAGTTCGGAGCTCACAACTCTTCCCCTAGAGTTGCTTCTCAAACTTGTCTACCAAATGGCACTCTCCTAGAGTCAAGCTCTTCACTCCGCTCGCCTCCAAAGCGGGTCTCTTCTAAACGAGCTCCGAACTAGAACCCTCCCCAAGAGTTGCACTTTGCACTCATCTCCAAGAGTGGATCTTCCCATGGCTCTTACGAGGACCTTCCTAGCCCATCTTCTTCGCCCCTAGGAGTGGGGCTCCTCTTCGAAGACTGAAGACCAAAACACTCCTCAACTTCACCAAGACAAGAATGTTGCAGGGCTAGTTTGACCATGAAGAAGGGTGATTCTTCAACCCATTTCTGAAGAGAACTTGTAGACCTCCGAGTTAGCTTCGAAACGAGGGGTCACATGCCCCGATCGGACCTCCGTAGCACCGGGAAAGTGGATCGCAACACAGCTACGCCGAGCTACCGAGCTACAACGCCGAGCTACCGGAGTACCGACCTCCGTATTGGGGAAAAAACACCCCCGAGCTCCTTGGACCGTCAGATCGTCCAGATATTCGCAGCATGGCTGATGGATAACTCAGATTTTGCCACGTCTCCACAAAACGACAAGATCACGTTTTCTCGTGATCTGGGCCTCTTGCCTTGTGATTCGCGCCATGATCGTGATCAACCGTCCAGATGGAGCCATATAGCTCGGATATGAAATCCGAGCTACCGAGCTGCCGAACTGCAAAATAGCAAAAATTTTACCTCAAAATCCGTGCTCGAATTCGCCGAACAAGCAAGCAGCCCAAAAGCCCAAAAAAAAGAGGTGAAAGGGTTAACGGGTCGGGCCCAAACCCGAACCAACCCGTTACCCAACTTCTTTTCTTCCAACTTTCCCACCAAAAACACAGCTGATCCTCCCTCCTTCGACTCCGAGCTCCTCCTCACCAAAGCTCGGCCTGCCGAGCTCAAGCTACACCGAGGAACCCACTGTCGAGCTCATCACCTTCACGAGCTCCCGACATCGCCAAGCTCCTCCTAAGCTTCGAACCCATGGCCATCAACGAGTTCCGAGCTCGAACTCGCGACCAAGCTCCGCCATGGCCGAGCTCCACCTTCGTCGTGCTTCCTCTTCGTCGAGCTGCTCCCCGCCGAGCTCGAACCCAATTCCAAGCTGGTATCGAGCTCGCGCCATCGTTGAGCACAGCTTCGTCGAGCTCGAATTTCAAGCACCGAGCTCCTCGACGAGCCACCGACCCCCTGTGCCGAGCTCCGTCTCCAATATCAAGCTCATCATCGCCGAGCTCACAAGCTCCGACATCCCACTGTAGAGCTCGCCTAATGTCGAGCTCCACCACCTCTGAGTTTGAGAAACCCATCGTCGAAGCTCTCCCGAGCCAAACTCCTCTCACCTCGGCGAGCTCCGAGCTCTACTCCACCTCCGAGCTCCGATGCCGACCTCCACCACTTCGACTGTCTCCGAGCTCCGACTCGCGACTAAGCTCCGCCGAGTCTCGCCGTCATCGAGCTCCAATGCCTCCACCCTCACGAGCTCCAATCAAGCTCCCTTCGACGAGGCTCGGAGAAATCGGAGCTGGTGACGGTGGTTGAAGTAGAGGCAAAGACGGAATGAAGAAGAAGAAAAAGAAACAGAGCGGGAGAAAGAGCAGAGAAGAAAGAAAGAAAAAAAATGCCACGTGGCATCGCCACGTGGCGTCACCTCCCATGGTCGGCCAGATCCGAGGACGGGTGTCAAGCTATCGAGGCACCGACCTCCACATGTGGACAAAAATGCTGCCGAGCCACACGCGCCGTCCGATCATCTCAAAATTAGTGCCACGACACGATTGACGCTCAGAAACGCGTCATGTGTCCAGAATATGATCTGCTTTGCGATGCATGCCATCTGATCATGATCAACGTCCAGAAACGCACCACGTGTCCAGGTAATATTTAATTTCATTTATTTATTTATTTATTTGAATTAATTATTTTAAAAATCCGAAAAATTAATTAAAAATCGAAAAAATTAATTAAAAATTCTTAAAATAAATATTAAATTCAGAAAATTATTTTAAAATTCTGAAAATAATAATTATTAAATGAGAATAATTAATTAAAATTTGCGATAATTAATTATTTAATTCGGAAAATGAATAAAAAATTCAAAAAAATCTGGAAAAATCACAAAAAATCCAGAAAATTTTGAGGATATTTTTTGGGCATTTTATAAGCTCAGAATAACACTGTTACACCTCGAGCAAGGTCCGAACTCCCTTAAGAACTCCGATAAAATCTCGTACACCATTAGAACAACAAAACTACTCAAAGACTGTAGAGCTTAGTCTCCAGAAGTGGGGACTCGTGATATGGCAAAAAATAAGATTAAATCGGGACCGTTCGAATCGGACACGAATCTTAAAGCTCAGGGGTAAAACGATAATTTCACCTACAAACGGATCTGAAATGGAAACTGGGTCTTTCTTCAAAATTCAATAACCCATAAACGGATCTGTCTTACTGGATACCGGTCCCAACCCGTTACAAACCAGTTCAGAAGGATAAAGAAGAATTCAGATTCATAATTATCCCTAAAAAGTGATCTTAACCGCTTTTATCCATTCACACCGGAAAGTAGAGATATGTTCTTATCTCGAAACGAATCCCTAAAGGCGACTATAAAAACTCCTTTCCCCCCACTATTACCAGGTAATCAATAATTTTTCAATTAAATCTCTTTTATAATCATTCAGATTACTGACAAGAGCGTCGAAGGGTGCGTCGTCGGAATCCATCCCGGTGTCTCGCACTTTTTGCAGGTTCGCAGCAGCGGCAAGAGACCAAGTCAACACATCGGTGAAGATCAACAGGTTTGCTTTATTGTTTTCTCCAAGAATCCACAAATTCATCTGTTTGCTCCCATACCAAAATCAGCAACAGTACATATACAATTATTCAATTATTTTTTTACGACAAATCCATATCATCTAGAATGTTTGGAAATTCTTCACACTCCATTTCTGTATCTATGTAAATTTATAAACCCCCCCCCCCCCCCCCCCCAAAAAAAAAAATTTAAAAAAATTTTAAAAAAAATAAAAAATTAAATTAAATTTAAAAAAAAAAACTCCGATCAACTTGTCCATATTCTTTTTATCCTCTACCTGTCGAGGCTAGTCATATTCGTTCCTACTCAATAATTCAATATGGTAGCTAGTTATATTAGTTCAGAATTAACATAACATTGTGAAATTATATTTCCTTTTCTTATCCTGCCCCTGTAATGTATAAACCCTAGCTCCCAACATTACTTACCCTAACTCCGACCCCTAACCCACATTTCCATTTTCTAACCCATACTAATCTTCAGCTCATCAAAAGCATCCGAAACCAAACACAAAAATAATAATAATAATAATAACAATATACCTTCACTGCCAGCAACCCCAACGCGAAAGCACACCCCTTCTCCACCTCATGCTCAAACGGCCTCTCCCCTCCCTCACCCTCCTCCATCGGCTCCTTCAGCTGCCTCACGAGCGCCGTCACCGCTCCGTTGTCAACAATAACATTCACCACCTCCTCGTTCTTCGCCATCTCCGCGATCAAGTTCGCCGCCCGCTTCGCTGCCGACCGATCGGCCTCCCTCCACGAGAAGCAGCGCTCCAGTACCTCCACCTGCGATACGACCTCGGAACCTAGGGTTTCCAGCGGGAGCTGGTGATGGAAGTGGCGGATCTCGCCGCCGCCGACTAGAGTTCCGATGTCGGTGCCGTCTTCGAAGAGCTTGCGCTTCTGGCCCTTGCGCTGCTGAGCGGTGGAGGATTCTTGGCGGCGATCGGATGAGGATTTCATGGTTGGACTTGGAGCTGGAAGAGAGGAGAGAGACAAATTTGTGGGTGGAAAGGGAAAAAAGGAATAAAGAGGAAGAGTGAAGTGAGGGGTAATTTGGGGACGGAGTAAAAAGGTAGGTTCCTGTAAGAATTTTGGGGGAATTTTTTTTTTTTTCAAAAACCCGCTGGTCTTTATCTGGAGTAAGATTTGGTGTGTGGGCTGTGGAGTGTAGCTAGGGTTGGCATTTGGGTCAATAGGACTGGGTCGGGTCGGATCCGTCCGGGTTGAAGGCTGACCGGGCCGGGTTTGAATTGGGTCGGTGTGTTAATCGGGCCGGACTGGGCCGGGTTTGGAAATTTTGATCCCATCGACCCGCGAACCCATTAGGATCGAATTCGTTTCGGGTCGGGCCGGATTGCGGCTTGGCCCGATTTGATTTTTTATTTATTTATTTTATTTTATTTTTGACAACTTCACTTTTTAAAAAAATTATATTAAGTATAACTGTATAAAAGTGGAAATTTGCATATATAATTGATTATTCATTTCTTTGTTGCTTGTTTTGGTTGAAAAAACTTGATTTAATTGAGATTGAATTAAGTAGTAGTAGAGAAGTAGTAGAGAGAGTAAGAGAGTACGGCGTGAAATTTTTTAGATTAAATTAATGGGAGTATTTATAGGGGGAAGTACAACCAAATATATATATATATATATATATATATATATATATATATATATATATATATATATATATATATGGTAAAGGGATATGAGCAACTTTCTCATTTAGTAAATGAGTAATTGATTATGTGGCATGCATGTGATACATTGGACAACTAACCCTTTTAAGGTTTTTCCAATCACATGTATGCCACATCATCAATTGCTTATTTACTAAATGCGCAAGTTGCTCATACCCCTTTTCCCCATATATATATATATATATATATATATATATATATATATTGATGTAGGATAAATTAAGCAGCATCAACTAGAGCCCTCTGATGTAGGATAAATTAAGCAGCATCAACTAGAGCTCTTTGATCTCCTCTGGATCCTCCCCCCTGTGATCATCAGGCCAGCTACAATCCAATGGGCCTCAGCCAGCTCATGCCCATGGGCAAACGGGTCCAACCCGGCCCGCCAGGGCTCCAGACCCGTTTACCCCTGCCTATAAATACTCCACCCCCTCCTCACTGTGAAAGGTAATCAATCTCTCCCCACCTGAACCCTAGCTGCCCAGTCTCTTTTCCAGTGACTGACTAGATCATCGGAGGCCTGTTGCCAGAACTTCTCCCGGTGTTTCCAGGTCGTGTGCAAGTACCGAAGACCCAGCCGAGCCGAGCTCCTGGAACCGAGCCGAGCACCCGTCCTCATTTCCAAGCCCCTCTGCGCTCCTGCTCCCGAACCGCTCCTGCTACCCGGGGTCGGACCGATGCCAGTACTGCGTAAGGACTTCCACTTTACAAATTGAGAGAACTCACACCTGTTGCAGCCACCCCAGAAAATAAACCTTATCAGGTTGGCACCTTCTGTGGGAACCTTTCCTCCTCAGTACTATCATCCTTTCGAGCCCAGCCAGAGTCGTCACCTTAGGTCCAAGCTCTTCCATGGCTCCCAAAGCCAGAAGGGCCGTCACCTCGGCACGACATCCGGACCCCCTACATCATAGCCGTGCGAATGACCAGGGTTCCAACCAACCCCGGGCCAACGGCGCGGCCCGACCTTCGATTGCGTCGAATTTGCGCTGCGTCATCTCGGACAGGTAGGCCAGCTGGACGAGGGGAGAGGCCGCTTCCAACTCGGCCTCGAACCATCGCCGACAGCCTTCCCAGGCGCACAGTCCCCTACAGAACCCGGGGGGATAAGCCCCCGTCACAAGGGTCGAATTCCCAAACTTCCGGGAGGAGATCCTTCAAGCCAACCGAGACGATCCGACTACCAAGGTCTACCACAGTTCTGCCCACCGGTCAGGAACGGGAGCCGGCGAGTCCCGCAGATCGACTCGTCCCCAGGAAACGGCGAACCCCGTCCTTCGTCGTTTGGAAGAAATGGAGAACCGTCTCGCGCATCTCTGCAAGGGCGGACCAATGCAGGGTTGCGACATCGTCCGACCGGACCCCCTTTCTCCCCCCAAGTCCTTGAAGCTGAGATTCCTCGGTACTCCAGACCGCCTCAATTCGAGACCTATAGGGTGATATTGCTGATCACATGGAGGGGTTTAAGACCCTCATGATGATTCACATCACTGCGGATCCCCTCCTCTACCGTGCCTTCCCTGCTACCCTCCGGGGCCCGGCTCGGGAGTGGTTCTCCAAACTTACCCCCGGCTCGGTCTTCTCCTTCGAGCAGCTAGAGGCGGGTTTCCTTGCCCACTTCGTGACCAGCAGGAAGGTCAAGAAGACGAGCTCTTCCCTTCTGGACCTCAAACAGAATGACAGGGAATCCCTCCGCGAGTTCGTTCGGAGGTTCACCTATGAGGCGAGGTCGGTTTCCTCCCTCGACGCAGGGGTCGCCTCTGCCGCCTTCCAACACAATGTCTGCCATGGCCAGCTCAAGGCTTCTTTAGCCAAGAAGCCACCCGTGGACTTCCCCGACCTACTCAATAGGGTCGAGAAGTATATCCGGACCGAGGAGGCCCTCAATCCCGAGGGCTCAAAGGAAGCCGCTGCTAAGGGAAAGCGTAAGGTCGATGATACCGAGCCCTTCAAAAGGCCCGAGAAAGAAGCAACTGGTCCCAAAAGGGTCCCCCCAGTCCCTCGATTTGAAAGATATATGCCACTGACTCAGAACGTCTTAGCTATTTTTATGGAAATCGAGGACAAGGGGGTAGTCCGGTTCCCTCCCAGACCAACTAACAACGGCAAGAAGCGAGACCAGAGGTTCTATTGCCTCTTCCACCAAGACACCGGGCACGACACAGATCACTGTCGAGCCCTCAAAGACGAGATCGAAGCCCTTATACAATGAGGGTACCTAAGGGAGTTCACCCGGGCCAATCCCAAAGACCGAAGAGAGCCGAGGAGCCCGAGGCATTCACCTCCCCTTCGGACGGCCGGTCGACGACCTGACCGAGACCCGGAACCAGACGAAGCTGGTGGACACGCCATCCTGCACTGCATCCACGGCGGACCCATGGGGGAATCTAAGACTTCTCGTAAAGCCTTTATCCGAGAGGTCAACTCCATTCTAGACCACCCCTCCCCTCAGATTCAGCAGCGGGCGGTCTCCTTCTCACTAGAAGATCTCGAAGGCGTCCGGCTTCCGCACTGCGACGCCCTCGTCATGGTCAATTTTCAGGTTCGTCGAATCCTGGTAGACAACGGCAGCTCGGTCAACATTCTTTTCTTGGAAGAATTTGAGAACCTCAAACCCCCCCGAGAAAAGCTGAAGCCGGCCGGTTACACCCTCCATGGATTTTCTTGTGTCCCAGTGCAGATCGAGGGAATCGTGACACTAGATGTAACCGCAGGAACGACCCTTGTCCTCCGAACCGAGTCGATGGATTTTATGGCCATCAATGTTAAGGCAGCCTACAATGCCATCCTCGGCCGACCCGAGCTCTGTTCGCTCCAGGCCGTCCCCTTCGTCTACCATCTGAAACTAAAGTTCCCAACTAACGATGGGGTCGGGGTCGTTCGGGGCAACCAGGAGTCAGCACGCTCGTGCTACATGACCGCGATCGAGGGCGGTGCATTTCCCCTTGACGCCGTCGAACTTCCACCTGAATAAAGCCATCCCGAATCTGAACCCGTGGACGAATTGGAGGAAGTCTCCTTTGAAGCAGAAGACAAGTCCAAATGCTTCCGTGCGAGCCGAAACCTTTCCCCCGAACTGAAGCCGAATCTGATCGGCTACATCCGTCGAAATGCCGACCTCTTCACCTGAACACCGTCCGACATGCTCGGGATTTCCGAAGACTTAATCATGCACCGGCTAAGCGTCGTCCTCAGCTCCAAACCAGTACAGCAAAAGCGCTGCAAGTTCACCCCAGAAAGACAATAGGCCTCAAGTATCAAGTAACATGCCTCAAGAGTGAAGTATCAAGCCAATTATGAAATATCAAGCCTCAAGTGAAATATCAAGCCAATTGAAATATCAAGCCTCAAGTAGTGAAATATCAAGCCTCAGGTATCAGGTATCAAGTATCAAGTATCAAGCCAAGTATCAAGCCAAGTATCACATAGGATCAATAGATCCTCTTCCGAGTACACGTTTCTGTATTTTTCACTATTAGATCTTTCCCTTTAAACCCTGGCTTGGTTATTTATTATTAGTGTCAAATAAGCATGTATGTGTCGCGAACAGGGCAGATATAACATGGTATAAACAAGTAACAAGTTTAAGTTACAAGATAAACACGTACGGGTGAAAGATAACACACAAAAGGATAAACCAACGAAATTTCTAGTTCAGGATAGCAAGACAGTGCTGCACTAAAACTGAGATTCCCGTTGCTACAAAAATGATAATCTGGATCCATCAAAGAATCTGGGAAATAGACTCCCGACCTAATCCAGCGAATAAATATAAGTAATATAGTATTTCACAAAAACATAACTCAAAACTGATTTGAATCCAAAAAACGTGTTCAGCCAGAAATCAGAAGATTGTATTCAAGAACAGAAAAACAGCATGAAAACTCATTAATTAAATTCATGAAAAATCTGGGGTATTACCATATATATATAGTAACAAAAAATCAAGTTTCATAATTTTTGTAGCAAGAATTCAAATAAAAAGATGACAAAAATAATTAAAAAAATTTATATTGAAAATAAAATCCAATATACGGCTCAAGAGAGATACAAGAAGAAAAATACATCAAAAATAAAAAATACACTCAAAAATACACAAAATGGAAAACAGGGGTTACAAATCCTACCTACCTAACAAGAAGAATTTCGTCCTCAAAATTCAAACAAGAAGATACATAGGGTAACCTCCCCTCCCCCCCCCCCCAAAAAAAAAGAACAAAACAAAACAACTCAAACAAATGAGAAAACTTCTGCCGAATCTCCTCCTCCAACTTCCAATTCGACTCACCGTGAGGATTGCAAGAAACATGAACCAGCTTGATGACCTTGTTCTTAAGCACTTTCTCCCGCCGATCTACAATAGCAACTGGCGGAATCTCACAAGTCAAATTCGGCCGAACGGTCAACTCAGAATAGTCGATCACGTGACTCTCATCTCGGATATATCTCCTAAGTTGTGAGACATAGAAAACATCGTGCACTCCTGATAAAGTTGGCGGCAATGCAAGACGATAGGCCACCTTGCCTACTCGCTCCACAATATCAAACAGTCCAATAAATCTAGGGCTAAGCTTGCCCCCACCACCAAACCGAATGACACCCTGCCAAGGCAATACCTTTAGAAAAACATGGTTACCAACCTCGAACTCCAAAGCTCTCTGATGGACATTGGCCTATCGCCTCTGCCTATCCTGAGCTGCGTGCAAACGCTTCCTGATCTCAACCACTGCATCAACTATCCTGGTGATCAACTCTGGACCCAACAACTTCCTCTCACCAATGTCATCCCTGCTAGGGGTGGTATATCGTACCGTAGCGTACCATCATTACTCTACCATCTACCGTACCGGAGTACTCGGTACACAAATTTCTCTACCGTTACCGTGCCATGATTTTGGTTCTACAGAGTTCGGTAATACCGAAAATTTGGTACGGTAATGGTAGTACCACGGTAGTACCAGATATCAATTAGCTCAAAAAATTAACATTCATATAAATGACAAATGAAAGATAAATAAGCTTGACGTAAATATGTATATGTGTATATATATATATATACATATATATATAGGAAAAGGCTCCGTTGCACACTACCTTGGTGCTCACGGCGTGAACACTACTAGTTCGGACGTTCAAATCGAAAATCCGAACCGTTCACATTGATCTACACATCTAAATTAGTCTAAATATGTAAAATCAAATCATTTGAAATTCATTTGCCCATCCATCACGCGACTATAAAAACAATGAATTTCAGCCATACAATTTTGAAACACTTCAATGAATGGGCAAATGAATTTCAAATGATTTGATTTTACATATTTAGACTAATTTAGATGTGTAGATCAATGTGAACGGTTCGGATTTTCGATTTGAATGCCCGAACTAGTAGTGTTCACGCCGTGAGCACCAATAGTAGTGTGCAACGGAGCCTTTCCCTATATATATATATATATATATATATATATATATATATATATATATATATATATATATATGAAGAAGTTTCAACATAAATATATATATATACAAAGAAGTTCCAATATTCAGTCAATTCTCAAACAAGACCCAGCTACTTATTAATGTAACCTGTATGTTTAAAAGATGCAATACGAGCTTATATGATAGCATGCGAAATCATACTTATTTCATCTACCTGGAAAATTGTAGAATAAATAAAAGTTCAAAATTAGACATTGTAATTTCACAGACCATGACTGTAGACTACCTTTGCATAAAAGATTATGTTGAAGCCTACTGAATCTATCATACTAAGGCAAATTTGATCAAAAACTTGTATAACTCTGCCAATGTTTATACGAAGTTGGCTTCAGTAGATCATTAAAGCCTGACAATCTGACTCGACCAAGGGAACAATTTTGAGTAGTAACTTACTGTTTGTGTTGTTGCGAATGACAGTTGGTAATCACCATATTTGATCATGCTTCCATAAAGTATCAAACATAGGAGCACCTACTGTACTGCAAGAAACCTCATTGTAGCTAGGCTCCATTGGAAGTAGCACTAAAAAGCTTCTTTACTTCTAAGTGCCTGTGCTTAAGTCAATAGACTCAATACTCAATATTGTATACTGGGGAAAATTGAAAAAGAAAAAAAGGCTTGTGCCTAAGTTTGGGCTTAGGTTTTTAGATATAAAAATAAATTTAATATATATTAAATATACTCGGTACGATATGATATACCATGGTATCAATATTGGGTACCAATACCATACCATAAAATTTCGGTATGGTAGAATACCGAGATTTCGGTACAGTATTACCAAGTTTTCGGTAATGTATGGTATGGTAACGGTATGGTACGGTAGTATGGTATTTTTTAACACCCCTAATCCCAGCACATTGGTGATCTACACTTCCCCCCATAAAGTGCCTCGAACGGTGCAACTTTAAGACTGGCCTGAAAGCTGTTATTGTACGAGAACTCTACGAGATGCAAATAGTCCTCCCATGATCCACCAAACTGAAGCATACAGGAGCTTAACATGTCCTCAAGAATCTGGATGGTCCTCTCTGACTGTCCATCAGTCTGGGATGAAAAGCTGTACTGTACTTTAATTTACTCTCCAAACTGTTCTGAAGACTCTCTCAAAACTGAGATCTGAATCTCGTATCCTTGTCGGATACAATACTGACTGGAACCCCATGAAGTCTAACAATCTCTTGCATGTACCTCTCAGCTAGGCTCTCAGTATATTGTCAGACACGAAAAGGAATGAAGTGAGCACTCTTCGTCAAACGGTCGACAATCACTCAAATGACACTATGATCCTTAGGACTCATTGGCAAAGCGATCACAAAATCCATAGTAATATATTCCCACTTTCATCTGGAATAGGAAGCGGTTGAAGAAGTCCAGCGGTTCTCTGATGCTCTGCCTTAACCTGCTGGCAGATCAAACACTGAGAAACAAACCGAGCCACAACCTTCTTCATACCATGCCACCAGAAATGAAGCTTCAAATCCCGATACATCTTAGTACCGCCAAGATGGATATAATAAGATGACTGATGGGCTTCCTCAAGCAACCTCTGACGAACTTCAACCTTCGGGACACATAACCTGGACCCAAAACGAAGCGATCCATCATCATGAATAACCATGTCCGTTTTGGACCCAGACTTAACTTCAGCTCGAAAACCCTGCAACTGCGCATAACCAGCCTGCACCTCTTTAATCTGATCAAAAAGCGACGACTGAAGCTGGAGCGCCCAACAACTCCGACCAGATTTCAGCAACAAAACATCCAACTCCAACCTCTGCATCGCTCAATCAGGTCTTTCTACTGAGTCAAGAACATAACTGCTGGTCTCCTGCTCAAAAGATCAGGCACCAAGTTTACATTACCTGGATGGTATTGCAAATTGATGTCATAATTGGCCATAAGTTCCAACCAACGCCTTTGCCTCATGTTTAACTCCTTCTGGATGAAGACGTACTTGAGACTTTTGTGGTCTGTAAAGATCTCTACTTGGTCTCCCAGTAAATAATGTCTCCACAACTTCAAAGCATAGATCACTGCTGCTAACTCTAAGTCATGAGTCGGATAGTTCTTCTCATGCGGCTCAACTGCCTTGATGCATACGCAACGACTCGGCCCTTCTGCATCAAAACTGCTCCAAGACCCTTATCAGAAGCATCATAGTGAATTACAAATCCGCCTGAACCATTTGGAATTGTCAACACAGGCACTGACGTCAATCTGTTCTTCAACTCAACAAAAGCCACACCACACTCATCAGACCAACAAAACTTCTAATCCTTCCTAGTCAGCTTAGTCAATGGTCCTGCTATCTTTGAAAAATCTTGGACGAATTTCTGATAATAGCCAACTAAACCAAGAAAACTCCTGACATCTGAAACTGACTTGGGAACAGGCCAATCCTTCATAGCCTCAACCTTGGCCGGATCCACAGAAATACCATCACCCGAGATAATGTGCCCCAAGAATGAAACCTTTTTGAGCCAAAACTTGCACTTGTTGAGTTTTCCATAGAGCTGATTCTCTCTTAAAGTCTGCAGAACCACACTAAGATGCTCAGCATAATCTTCCCGATTCCGAGAATACACCAAAATATCATCAATGAAGACCACCACGAATCTATCCAATAACTGAGAAAAGATCTGGTTCATAAGACTCATGAATACAGTAGGCACGTTCGTGACCCTGAACGGCATCACAAGATACTCATAGTGGCCATATCTGGTCCTGAAAGCAGTATTCTGTACATCAGTCGCCTTCACTTTAACTTGATGATACCCAGAATGAAGATCCAACTTCGAGAAAATAGCAGCCTCACTCAAATGATCAACAAATCATCAATCCTGGGCAACGGATACCGGTTCTTCACAGTAACACTGTTTAGTTCCCGATGATCCACACACAGTCGACGACTACCATCCATCTTGTTGACAAAAAGGAGTGGTGCACCCCAAGGCAAAATACTAGGTCTGATGAAACCCAAATCAAGCAACTCCTGAATCTGCACCTTAAGCTCTGCTAACTCAACCGGTGCCATCCTGTAGGGACTCTTCGATATAAGCACCGTACCCGGCTGAACTTCAATACCGAACTCTACATCCCTATCAGGGATTTACCAGGCAACTCCTTTTGAAAGACATCCAGAAAATCCCGAAACTACTAGAGGCGCAACCTCACAGCCTGAATGCAATTCCATCGCACAACCCTCCTGATCAACTGCAGCTCGTACAAGGGAAGACTCCCCGGCATGGAACTCAAATTCTGCGCGATCTGGAATTCGGAATACAACCTTCTTGGCATGGCAATCAATAATAGTGTGAGTTTTACCCAACAAATCCATACCCAGAATAACGGTGAATCCTGAACTCCCAATTACAATCAGATTGGCTCTGAAATCTATGCTACCAGTAATCATGGGACACTGCCTGCACTCCCGGAAACAAATAACAACTGCACCACCTGTCACAATGTAAAACCCCGAATTCCAAGGCCGAATTCGAAGTTCCACAGGATCTCTACACTTCTCTTCGTACAATTTTACAAGAATAAAAACTTTTATTACATCAGAATTACATTTAAACAGCGGAAACAAAGTTACAACAATTCCATGAATAAAATAAAACAACACTGAAATAATTCTTTAAGCATCAATTCCGCCTTAGTCTTTTTCATGCACTTTATCCTGAATAGAAACTGTGGGCACGTCAGTTCATTCAACTAACACAAGAATAAAATACCTCAATTTTCTCTTACTTAAAAAGCACACACTTATCACAAACAAAACTACGGGGACTATCCTATTGATGTCGTGTTATGCTGTGCACTTAGTCCTTAATGCAGTTATTTATATTACATGATACTAATGCGCACTTGTTCGGATTCTATGCATCCTATACTACATAGGTCCGAGAGCAAGCCCTTAATTGTACTTCATCTTGTAGGGTTCAATCTCTCGCTATGATTTAAACTACTACGGTAACTACAGTAAGTATCCTAGGTATTCTATGAGTTACGAGCCCACATCGAGGCATCCTGGAGAGAACCCCATGCACTGACACATAACTCATCATGCAGGCATCCTGTGGTCAATTTACCTCCGTCATGGACCATGGAACCACCCGTAGTCACCAAATACCCCACAAGCGTAGCCACCGGGATAGTACTCTGGAGTAGTATCCACGTCCTAATCATGACGCATCATGAGGACATCCTGTGAATACTCTCACGCCGTCAATCCAATGGCCCTCATACTCATGTTTTTCTCTTACTTTCATCACATCTTCACTATGTATCTAGTCCTTAAATTATTGGAATCATGAATAAAATCAATCCCCTAGAGTTAGCAATTCCCCTATACCGGTCTTACACATTAATTCAACAACATGACCCAAACTTGGTCTTTTCATTTCAAATCTTATCTCAACGAATTCATTCAACGCCGGTATGAGGCTTAGCTACACTCTAGTCCTTTAATCTCATTTCATGTTCACAGATTTGAGTATTCATACTCATAAAATCTTTCTCATAAATCAACATGATTTCTATTTCATTCTTATGTACAATTTCATGTATATCACTACAATTCATTTATTCACTTGTCAACATTCATACATACACTTCACAAAATTTTTTTACATTCATAATGTCATCTTTCCACTTATTAGGCCAAAATTACATTTATCTTACTTAAATTTTCCATGTCATAATTTGCATTTTAAAAGTAACTCTACTCAGCAAGTATTTGTTTAATTAATCAATATTATATTCTAAGAAATTGTATCAAGTTTCTTTTTTCTCAAATAGCCTTTAGTTCTCATTATAATAGGTCAAAATGAAAGAAACAATTTTCATGAAGTCTATGAATTTTTAGAATAAATCTAACAATTTTTTCCTCAATTTTTAAAACACTTGAAAACTTTTTTTTTTTTGAAATATTTCATCAGCCGAAAACCGGGATAATTGACAGTTGAGATAGGCCAGTCAATTGCTCTACGAGGATTTAAAACTCGAAAACCAATAGTCAGGACCATGACAGTCGACTGTTAAAACATAGCCGATCGACTGTTCTGCAACTAAAATCTGAAGTTTATTACCTGACAGTCGACTGTCGACTCTAGTTCGGTCGACTGTCGATCGCACCAGGTTGTAATTTAAAGTAGATCATGAATATATTTTCGACATTAAAACTCAATAATTTTGCACTACCATTATCACAAAAGATTGTTTTTCTTATTTTCTTTTATTTTTACAAACATTTCTAGGACAAAATTCTCTTTTATTACACTATTGTTCCCTTACAATACAACTTCAATGGTTCACTTAATCAACTAATCATTACATAAGCATAATTTTCTCAATTTAGCATGGCTCAAACATATGTTTCACGGCAATATGATCAATTATAGCATGTAAATCACATTTGTATCAACTAGCAAGTCAACTCACCATGCATTTATTTTATCTACAATTTTTCTCTATATACACAAACATGGGCCAATTTACTTAGTTTTTCTTAGCAATTTTATCAACCAAACCCTAGCATGATATCTAGTTAGAAGTTTGAGAAAATTACCCACATTTATGGAGAGAAACAACTAAGAACTCCTAAAATCTCCTAGAATGAATGATTGGATCCTTCTCCTCCTAGCTTGTGCCACCAATTTGACTTCTCCTCCTAGCTTGAGTGGAACCCGAGCTCCTCTTCTTGCTCCTATGGTGTAGGCCGGCCACCTCTTGAAAGAACACACACAAATAAATCCCTCAATCTTTTACTCACCAAAACTCTCAATCTTTTCTCACTCTAATATTTTCTTTCTTAATCAATTCTTCTAGTGTACTAAATGAGAAGAACTAGGGGGTATTTATAGATTTTTTGAGTGAGAATAGATGGCTAGGATTAATCAAATGGTTAGAGCATCTGTAGTCGTTGAAGATGAAAATATGGATATATGGATAAATGGAAATAAGAATCGAACTTTTGCTGCACTCGTTAAAAGCTATTTTTTAGCTTTCTATCGTAAAATAAGAAGCGACGGCACTTGAAGTGCCGTCGGAGAGGGGGGGAAACACTTAATTTTGTGGGACGGCATTTGAAGTGCCGTCCGATCGTAAAAAAAAATAAATAAAAAATAAAAAAAAATACAAGGAGCGACGAAGTGCCGTCAGAGCCAAAGGAGAAAAAAAATGAACTGGAGAAGGGATGGACGGCAGATGAAGTGCCGTCCAACAGGGAAGGGATTTATTTGTGTTGGGTTTTTTTAATTGTTTTTTGGGTTTTTTAATTGCAAAAATTACTTTATTTTTCAACGGACGGCACTTCAACGGCACTTGAAGTGCCGTCCGATGCGGAAAAATTTATTTTGTTGGGTGCGACGAAGTGCCGTCGCTCAAATATAGATAATTTTCAAATCGATTCTCATTTATAGCACATGACTGTAGCGATTTATCGATAAAATGGATATTTGGCAAACGAGTGCAGCACGTTCTTCAGCCAAATATCCATTTTATCGATATTTGGCAAACGACTACAGATGCTCTTAGGGATCAAGGCTAGGATGAGTTAGGGAGTTGTAGCAACTACCCATAATTGAGAAACTACCTCTCCACTACCTCCATCTCTCCCTCTCTCTTTGTCCACCATCCGGCCACCCCCCCCTATGGGCTCCAAACACGTGCTAGTGCAATGTACGTGTTATCAAAACGCCCCCTAGTTACAAGTTTGTACAAGTTTAATTAATTTAATTTGCTACTGATATGGCTAAAAAATAGGGGTTTAATCAAGGCCGTCAAGATGGGGCACGAATCCCGAGATTCGGGGGTGAAACAGTAATTTTACCTACAAAACAGGTCTGAAGCGGGTACTGGGTCTCCTATTCGCAGATCCAGTAACCCGCAAACGGATCCACCACAACTAGGTGCGGGTTTCAACCCGCAACAAACCCGGTCCAGCAGGATAGAATTAGGGTTTCTGATTAATATTAATCAACGGCCCTGATTCATATCTATCCTTTCACTGGGAATTAGGGATCACATTCCTTATCTGTATACACAGGAATTACATGCCTAATCTGTTCCCTGAGACGCCTATAAATACCCCCCATCCATCTCCATTAAGAGGTAATCAATCTTTCACCAGTTTTTGCGCTCTTTCATAGTCTGCCAGATTACTGACTTGAGCGTCGGAGGGTGCGTCACCGGGAACAACCCCGGTGTCTCGCACTTTTTGCAGGTGCACGGCAGGAGCGACGATCGAGGCCCGACGGAACAGGTACACAGGTTTTCTATTCAGTTTCCCTAAGAATCCACAAGTTCTATCTGTTTGCCCCCACACCAAATTTAGCGGCAACAGATTGGCGCCGTCTGTGGGAAACTAACGAATAGAGACCTCTCCTCTTCCCGGTGAACAGGTCTTCTCCAGCCATGCCGTCTCGCAAAGTTAGGTCAAGAGGGTCTAATCGAGTACCCAACCCTGACCAGCAAGAAGTCCTTCCTGATCCCGCTCAGCAACAAGGGCAACTTCCCCCTACCATGGAAGAGCCGCTCCAACGGAACCTTCCACCTCCTGATCCAAAGGGTCCTAACCCTTAGAAACAACCTCTTCACCAAGAGAACCTCTCCATCCACAACGCCTCCAGTGCCTCTATGGCCTCCCATCATCCCCGAGCCTCTGGTCGCCACAATGCCCCCCCCCCAAACGCCCGGAAGATGATGAACTCCGTCGTCATCTGGATGAAAAGCGGGCTCGGGAGGAAGCCTCTCGCCAGCAAGAGCGATCCCCTCGTCGCCGAGAGTACAGGAGGTCCCCCATCCGAAGAGGGAGGAAGGACTCCCCCGATTATTACCGGAGGAGGCACTCTCCCGCAGGTCGGCAACCGCCCAGGAACAGTGACGCACCAATTACCCGTGCCGAGTTCCAGCAGTTCCAAGCGACCGTCCTGCAGGCCCTCAACCTCCGTCAGAATCCTATTGAACCGAAGCTCCCATCCCCTCCTCCGGACCGAAGCCCTCGCCGACGGTCCCCCTCTCCTCGACCCGCTCCTACCAACTCCAGGCGCACCCCAAGTCCTCGCCGTTCTCGAAGCTACCATCGCCGCAGCCCTCGCTCCCCCTCATACGAAGACGAGTCCCGTGGCTCGGCAGATTACCGTCGGAGGGATGACACCATGAACCGCCGTCTTAACGAGGTGGAAAAGCTCCTGGGTCAGATAAACCGAGAAGAGGATCTCAGGGGGAGGACCCTACGTCCTAGCCGGCCCCCATTCTCCCGGACCATAGTGGATGCCCCTGTGCCGTTCGGTTTCAAACCTCCCCAGTTCGAGAATTACACCGGGGAGACCGATCCAGTTGATCACATCGAAAGCTTTAAGACCTTGATGCTCCTCCATCAAGCTTCCGATGCCCTCCTCTGCAAAACATTCCCCGCAACTCTCAAAGGCCCAGCTCGAGAATGGTACTCTCGTCTTGCCCCAGCGTCAATATTCTCCTTCGAGCAGTTCGAAACCCTCTTCGTCACCCATTTTGTCAGCAGCCGAAGGACTGAGAAGACCAGCATCTCACTATTGCACCTCCGTCAGCAGAAGGGGGAGAAATTGAGGGACTACGTGAAGAGGTTCACAGCTGAAGCCAGAACCGTCGCATCCCTCGACCAGTCGGTTGCTACCGCAGCGTTCCAATCCAATATCCTCAATTCCAACCTCCGCTCCTCCTTCGCCAAGAAGCCACCACAGGACTTTTCCGACCTCCTCCTTCGCACAGAAAAGTACATCCGGGCCGAAGAGGCCGAGCAACAACCCAACTGGGAGGTGCCTGCCTCCGGGTTTAAGAGGAAGGGAACGGAAGAAGAAGGACCCAAGAAGCTCCAGAAGGATAATGCCGGCCAATGCCGACCTCCCCTAGATTTGAGAAGTTCACTCCCCTCACCACTAACATCTCCGCCATCTTCATGGAAGTCGAAAAAGAAGGGGTCTTGCCTCCAGCTCCCAAGATGAACACCCCCGCCAAGAGAAGAGATAAAGAGAAATGGTGCCGGTATCACCGAGACCATGGGCATGACACCAACGACTGCCGTGCACTAAGAAACGAGATCGAAGCCCTTATCCAGAGGGGGCAGTTGGAGAAATTCGTGAGAAAGGACCGAGCCGAGCTTCCTCCCCAGCCTAGGGGGCTAACAAACGTCCGGAACGAGAAGAGACGCCAGATTTTGAGGAAGAGCGAGTCCTCCACCTCATCCATGGGGGTCCAATGGGGGGCTCCTCGAACTCCTCTCGGAAAGCTTTTATCAGAGAAGTGAACTCGGTCCGAACCACCCCTCCTCCCAAAGGCCTCGGAGTGCCTGTCACCTTCTCTGACGAAGATCTCGAGGGTGTCCGCACCCCTCATTGTGACGCACTCGTCATCAGTCTTCACATGGCCAATTTCAAAGTCGAGAGAATCTTAGTGGATAACGGTAGCTCCGTCAACATCCTCTTTCTCGATGCTTTCAAGGGCCTGAAGCTCTCCCGAGACAGACTCAAGCCCGCCGGCTACACGCTCCATGGGTTCACAGGAGTGCCGGTGACTATTGAAGGGGTGATTACCCTCGATGTCACAGCCGACAAAACTCCTACTACCCGCACAGAGTCGATGGATTTCATGGTCGTAGATGTCCCAGCTGCCTACAACGTCATTTTGGGTCGGCCCGGCCTAGCCGCCCTTGAAGCCGTCCCTTCTGCCTATCATCTCAAAATGAAATTCCCCACCCGGGCCGGAGTAGGGGAAGTGAGGGGCAATCAGGAGCAGGCCCGCAAGTGTTATATGACCTCCACCCTCGGACCCGTTCTCTCATTAGAAACACTAGAAATTCCCCAAGATGCCGCTCGGCCGACCTCCGAGCCGGTGGACGAATTGGAGGAGGTGCTCTTCTCGGAGCAAGAGCCGACCCACAAGTTCTTCGTTAGCAAGACCCTCCCGTCCGCCCTATACTCGGATATCGTAAAGTGCATCTGGGCCAACCAAGACCTCTTCGCATGGTCAGCTGCAGACATGCCCGGTATCTCCGAAGAACTCTTGGTCCACCGCCTGAGTGTTGATCCGGGGTCCAAACCGGTTCAGCAGAAGAGGCGCAAGTTCGCCCCTGAGCGTCAGCTCGCCATCAAAGAGGAGGTAGAAAAATTGTTGAAGGCCCGATTCATACAGGAGGTAAATTATCCTGAATGGTTGTCAAACGTAGTAATGGTGAAGAAGTCCAATGGGACATGGAGAATTTGTATTGATTTCACCGACCTCAACAAGGCTTGCCCCAAAGATCCCTTCCCTCTGCCGAGCATCGACACTCTGATTGATGCAACCTCGGGACACGAGCTCCTAAGCTTCATGGACGCTTTCTCGGGTTACAATCAGATAAGAATGTTCCCCCCGGATATCCCTAAGACATCTTTTGTAACCGATCAAGGCCTTTATTGCTACAGAGTCATGCCATTCGGCCTAAAGAATGCGGGGGCGACGTACCAACGCCTCGTCAACAAGGTATTCCAGGCCCAGATTGGCCGGAACATGGAAGTGTACGTGGATGACATGCTTGTGAAAAGCATCCGAGGCGTTGATCATGTGGCCGACCTCCGAGAAGCATTTGATGTTTTGAGAAAGCACAATATGAGACTCAACCCGAACAAGTGTGCGTTCAGCGTCTCATCAGGGAAGTTCCTCGGCTTCATGGTTAGCCAACGAGGAATAGAGGCGAACCCGGAAAAGATCAAGGCCATATTGGACATGGCCCCCCTAGAAATGTCAAGGAAGTTCAAAGATTGACTGGTCGCCTAGCCGCCATTGGGCGCTTTCTGTCGAAGTCCGGGGAGAAGTGCCTCCCGTTCTTCAAAGCCCTCAGGGGGGCTAAAGGATTCGAGTGGGGGCAGCAACAACAAGACTCCTTCGACCAGCTTAAAGCTTACCTCGTCAATCCACCTCTTCTCAGCAAACCCATACCGGGCGAACCACTCTACCTCTACTTGGCAGCTTCCGAACAGACGCTCAGTGCGGTCTTAGTCAGAGAAGAAGAAAGGGCTCAGAAGCCCATTTACTACGTCAGCAAAGTGCTTCGGGACGCCGAGCTCCGGTACCCGAAAATTGAGAAAATAGCCTACGCCCTGATAATGGCCGCAAGAAAGCTTCGGCCCTACTTCCAGTCCCATTCGATGGTCGTTCTTACCGATCAGCCGCTGAAACAGATCCTTCACAAGCCAGAGACTTCCGGCCGCCTCATGAAGTGGTCGATCGAGCTGAGCCAACATGATATAACTTATCAGCCTCGGACCGCGATCAAGGCTCAGGCGCTGGCCGAATTCATAGTTGAAACAACTATCCCCGACTCCGAGCAAACAATGAAGGGACCACCCGTCTGGTCGGTCTATGTCGATGGATCCTCTTGCAACGAGGGAAGCGGGGCAGGGGTCATCCTCGCGGGCCCAGACGACTTTGTCCTCCAATATTCCCTCTGTATAAACTTCAAAGCCTCGAACAACGAAGCCGAATACGAGGCACTCATAGCCGGCCTTGGAATGGCCCGAAATGCAGGGGCGCGACGCCTGCGGATCTTCAGCGACTCTCAGTTGGTCGTCAACCAGGTCCTCGGCGAATACGAAGCCCGTGATGACAGGATGGTTAAGTACTTGGCTAAAGTGAAAAGCCTCATGGCGCTCTTCGAGGAGGCCCTCATCCGTAGAATCCCCAGAGAAGAAAATGCCCAGGCCGACGCCCTATCCAAATTAGCTTCCTCATCCCTTCAAGGCCTCGAACAAACTGTTCTGATAGAAGTCCTCCTAAAGCCGAGCATAGAGGACGAGGCTCTCGACTCCGTTGAAACACTGCCAGTCCTCCTCGAAGACAATTGGATGAAGCCCCTCGTCGAGTTTTTAAGAGACGGACTCCTCCCCCAGGATCCGAAGGAAGCCCGAAGGATAAGGACCCGAGCCGAGCGTTACATATTAGTCGTAGGCATTCTATATAAGCGCTCCTTCACCCAGGTGGATGGTCGGCCCTACCTAAGGTGCCTCTCCCCCGGGCAAGCCGACTACGCCTTGCAAGAACTCCATGAGGGCATCGGCGGAGCCCACTCCGGCTCCAGAGCCTTAGCGCGCAAAGTGTTGAACTACGGGTATTACTGGCCCACTCTCCTACGGGACGCCGAACGACACGTTCGGCAATGCATCTCCTGCCAGAAGTATTCCGACATCCGACGCCTTCCGCAAGCACCACTCACCTCCCTATCAAGTCCGATCCCCTTCGCAATGTGGGGGATGGATTTACTAGGGCCATTTCCACCAGCTCCCGGACAATTAAAGTTCCTAGTCGTGGCAGTCGACTATTTCTCGAAATGGATAGAGGCCGAGCCCGTGGCTACAATCACCGAGCATAGAGTTGTTCAATTCTTCTGGAAAAATGTAATCTGCCGATTCGGCGTTCCTCGGGTCATACTTACAGATAACGGAACGCAGTTCGCTGGGGCTGCCTTCCGAGCCTTATGTGAAGACTTGGCCATACAACACCGCTTCTCCTCTGTCTCTCATCCCCAGTCAAATGGCCAGGCCGAGAATGCCAACCGACAGATCCTCTCCGGCATCAAGAAGAGACTAGACAAGTGCTCCAAGGGCTTGTGGGTCGATCAGCTGCCCAATGTGTTATGGAATTACCGCACCACGAAGCGGACCCCAACAGGCGAGAGTCCATTTAATCTCACCTATGGGTCCGAGGCCCTCATCCCGCTAGAAGTTGGGATACCCTCTCCTCGTTTGATAGCTTTCGAAGAAGAGCAGAATGCCAGAGAGCTCAGAGCAAGCCTAGACTTGATAGACGAAATCCGAGAAACAGCGGCCATACGGCAACAAAGTTACCGGAGAAGAATCGAACTTGCCTACAACAAACGGGTCCGCCCAACAGACCTCAAAGAAGGGGATCTGGTCCTCCGAAAATTGGCCATCTCGTTCCCCGGACAGAAAAGCAAACTGGCCCCGAATTGGGAGGGACCATACAAGATTTCAAAAGTAATCCGCCCCGGTGCGTACAAACTAGAAGATCTAGAAGGCAGAGAAATTTCCAGGACTTGGAATGCCGACCATCTTTTGAAATACCAAGAGAAGGCAGCTACGCCTATCTAAGTAACTCGAGATGTCGGACCACTCCTTTCCTGCTACTAGTAGTAATTTTTCCTTTATTTTTTCATTGTAATAACGGCTAGCAACTTTAGAAGCAGCCGACCATTAGATATTAATAAATAAAGTTTTTCATATTTTTGATACCATCGCATCCCTCTGCCTTTAATTCTCTAACCACACGATGGTTCGGAGTCCAGCACTCGGCTCGACTCTTCCTCCTCGGCTCGTCTATAGACGAGCCGGAAGTAGATCGCCGTTCGAAATTGCTCCTGCAGCCGTTGAATGGATCGGAGTCCAACACTTGGCTCGATTCTGCTTCGCAAGTTCGCTCCTAAGCGGACTAGAAGTAGCTCGCCATTCGAAACTGCTCCTGCATCCCTTAAACTAACCACATGATGGTTCGGAGTCCAGCACTCGGCTCGACACTTCTTCCTCGGCTCGCCTACAGACGAGCCGGGAGTAGATCGCCGTTCGAAATTGCTCCTGCAGCCGTTGAATGGATCGGAGTCCAACACTTGGCTCGATTCTGCTTCGCAAGTTCGCTCCTAAGCGGACTAGAAGTAGCTCGCCATTCGAAACTGCTCCTGCATCCCTTAAACTAACCACATGATGGTTCGGAGTCCAGCACTCGGCTCGACACTTCTTCCTCGGCTTGCCTACAGACGAGCCGGGAGTAGATCGCCGTTCGAAATTGCTCCTGCAGCCGTTGAATGGATCGGAGTCCAACACTTGGCTCGATTTTGCTTCGCAAGTTCGCTCCTAAGCGGACTAGAAGTAGCTCGCCATTCGAAACTGCTCCTGCATCCCTTAAACTAATCTAACGATCGGATCTCTCCCATGGATCGACCCAATCTCTCCGACTCACCCTCAGTCGGGCCGGAATTAGGTACAAATCATAGTCCTGACGCGCCGAGCCGAGGTACCGGGGTACCGACCCTCGTATATGGCAAAAAATCACTCCGAGGCGAAGTCACCGTCAGATCGTCTCAGAAAGTGTGCTAGGGCGTGATGAGCGGATCCCATTCAGCCACGTGTCCACAAAACGACAAGATAGTGTTTCCTTGGGAACCGGACCCGCCTCAAGATTCGTGCAAACATCAGACGGCCCTGATCAGGCCACGTAGGCGCAGTCGAGAAGCAACTACGCCTTAACAGCCAGACCAAGCCTAGGGCTCAGAAGCGCAGCAAAAAAGGAAAATTCGAGGCCAAGGAGTTCGGCGAGACGAACACCAGCCTCGTGGTTCGTCTCGAGCCTACTCTAGTTGACACAACAATAGCACAAATAAGGAGACAGCAGAGGATAGTTCGGATAAAACAACTCCAATTCCATTAATAAATTTGATAAAGTTACAAAGTGGATTACAACAGCAAAAACTTGCACGTAGGTTACAACACAAAGACACGACCCGTCCGCTACTTCCGAGGAAGGGGAATGCTCCGGTTTAGAGACACTTTGGGTCGACGCTTCTTAACCTCCGAGCTCGAATCCAGACCGACGAACCGAGACGCCTCCTCACCACTAACCCTGATGGTTGCTCCTACCGAAGCACCGCTTGAAGACACTGCCACACCGCTTTGGGCATCGGCGGCTGACCTGCCTACGATAGGAGTTCGGCTCGCCGCTTGATAGAACGTGATCCCTCGCTCGATCTCTTCGCGGGTGCATGAGGTGCTCCGGACGTTAGCCCTCACCGGCTGAGGCTTGAGCCGAGCAACTTCTTCCTCCAGTTCGACGATGCGATCCTTCAATGTGTCATCCTTTACTATCACCTTAAACCGAGGAAGTTTCGCCGAACCGGGGTATTCGGCGCTGTCGGAGATAACGCGACGCAAGTGGGTCACTTCGATACTCTTGTCGACCGTCACCCTCTGCAGCTCTTCCACCTTCCTCGCTAAGCCATCTCGTTTGGCTGAAACTCGCGCTAGTTCCTCTTCCCTAGCAGATAGCTCGGCCTCGACTATCCGTAGGTGGTGCAGTTCGACCAAAGCATCGCTATGCCTAATCTCCAAGTTATGAAGTATCCTCCTCGTCAAGTGAACCTCACCCTCGAGACGATCCTCCCGAGATCGCTTAAACAACTCGGCTCGGCGCTGTTCAGCCGAGGTGTTACGAGTCTGCTCGGCGATCTGAAATAAGAAAGGGATAGGATTGGAATACCACACCACCGAGCCAAACACTTAGACAAATTTCGGAGTCAAAACACTTCATTCATCAAAAAGCGGTGGCCAGTCCGCAAAAGGCATTACAATGATCGAAAACAAAAGAAAAACTACAAAGATTTAACAAGAGGATCAAGGGTCCACCTGCGTCGCCGTCTCGACCACGGGCGCAATAACAGATGGCCCCTCAGTCCTCCCTTCGTCGACCTGGCCGTCCACCACCGGTCGGTCGTCCTCCCCCTCCTCGTCTTCGCCTCCTGCGTCGTCGCCTTCACCTTCCTCCCTCTCGTCGCCTGAAGGGGACCCTGGCCACAGTCGGTAGCCGACCCGATCGAAGCCCGCGACCCGTTCCTGAACATGGTCGAGCGCCGTTTGGTAAGATCGCTCCATGTTCTCGGCCATGTGCTTCTTTGCTTCGTCCTCGACCTCCCTCTCCACTTCGGCCCGGATCTTCGTCGCCAGGGCCCCTTTCTCCGCCTTCTCTTCGGCCAAGGCCTTCGTCGCCGCATCCAGCTCCTCGGCGGCCTTGGCAGCCTTGGCAGACTCCGCTTTTAGAGTCTCCTTGACCTTCTTCAGGTCGGCGACAAGGTCGGCCACCCGAACCTCCAAGGCCTCTGCCCTCCTTTGCTCGGCCTCGAGTTCCTTGACCGCCCTCACCTTCGCCGACCGGTCTTTGTCGCTCGCGGCCCTCAGCTCCTTCTCCTGCTCGGCGAACGTCTCGAGGAGATGGCCGAAGTGACAAGTGGCCTGTGAAGACAACAACGAGCGCACTAAGCAAACCGAGCAGTAAACTTAGCAAAAAGAAACTTAGCAACAAGAATCTTACCGAGACGAATGACCGAGCCACCTCGTAGGTGTCGTCACCCACCGTCCCCGCCTTTAGTGCGGCTCGATCCTTCGGGGTCGTCAAATGTTTGACGACCTGCACTGACATCTGCGAATTGCCGAGGAACCCGTCATGGTTCTTCACTCGCCAATTCGGCACGAACAGCTGCTTGTGCTGCTCTGTTAGAATCTCTTCGGCAGCCTTGGTTAGCGGTGGTGCCTCGATCGACAGCGCTGCGTTCACGTCAAAGGTCCCCTCGATCACGCCAGGGACCACAAAGGACGGGGGCTCCTCAACGACGACAACTTCCGAGGGCGCCTCAACGGCCGGAGGGGGCGGAGAGATGGTCGAGACGACGGCAGGTGGCGGAGTCGACGAGACAGTCGCGGCCGCCCTCTTCCTCTTTTTCCCCCGACCAACTTAGACCTGTCGGCCATCATGGAGTTGAAGTCAATCTTCATTGCTTCTGCAACGAGCCACAAAAAAAAGAGACGAGTTAGCAGGCCGAACCAAAAACTTAAAAGAAAAATGAAAAATGAGATGTCAGGAGCATACTCGGGTCGATGGGGCTTAGGCCGGACCCAAACAACACCTCCTCCATCAAATCCCTCCAACTCAGTATCGGAAGGGCCATTATCTTCCTCGCCACCTCTTCCTCGGCCTCAGACAAAACAGGGTCGGCGCGCGCGAAATTCGGCACCTCCACCTTCCAACGAGTCGGAATGGGCCGAATCGCCTCGCCCCTTACTATAAAATACTTTTCCTTCCAACCCTTAATCGAGTCAGGGTTTTCTTAATAATCTTAACACCCTTCCTCGGCCCCAAGTAGTATCGATACTCCGTCTTGTGCTGCCGGTTTACTCGATACAATCCTCGAAAGACCGTGAGATCCGGCTCCACCTCGGCTCGGTAGCACTGAAGCATAAAGGCGTTCACATGGCGCCATGTGTTCGGCATGAACTAGGTCGGCGCGAGGCAATACCAGCCGAGGATCTCGAGGATGAATGGGTGCAGAGGGAAACGTAACCCGGCATGAAAGGAGTCGACGTCGAACATGCACATGTCCGACGACGGCAGCTTGGAATTCGCTCGTATCCCGGGACCTGGGAGAATCAGTTTGTACTCCGGAGGGATAGCGAAAGCCCTTCTAACCCGGAGTAGGTCCTCCTCGGATAACAGCGTGATGAGCTCATCGGCTTCGGTGGGAAGGGCCGGGTTAGGTTCTTCGACGATCTTAGACTTCCCATAGATCGCCTTCTCTAGCAAGTCGCCCTGGTACTGCCTGACCCCCGAATGACCGGACAGGACGGAAGGATACCGTCCCATCTCGGGTGCTTGCTTCGGATTCTCCACAATCACCTCCACTATGGGGGATTGGGCCTCCACCCTCCTCTTCTTCTTCTCCTTCTTCGTCTCGACTACAGACGGTCCGGCAACTTGCTTACCCTTCCTCCTAATCTCCGACCCCCTCCTCTCCTCGGCACTCTCGTCGCCCGAAGACGAGGCCCCACTCCCCGAATCTACTCGAGACATCTCTAGAAAAATTATTCAGACTAAGTGAACTGACCTTTTGAAGTGACGTCCACGGTCGGAGTGCTCTCGCCGGAAATCGCCTGGCCCACGCGACAGCTAACGGCAACACCTTAGAGAGAAAATCGCCGCTAGCAGAGAACTTAGAGATCGAAAGTAAAAACTTGAGTAAAAAGTGAGAAATGAGCTTGAGAGTAAGGGTGAGAGCTTTTAACCCCTAGCAAGTTGGGCCTCCTTGGGAAACGCAAAAAGCCCACTAAGGAGCCAAAGCGACAGGCGGAAAAGATACGAAGGTTACTCAAAGCAAGAGACTCTTCAAAATACCAAGTCAACGTCTCGGCCACCTGCGAGAAAACCATCGGACAGCCCGGCTAGGCAACCGAACCACTGCCACCCTTTGGAACAAACAGCCCTGATGCGCCGAGCCGAGATACCGGGGTACCGACCCTCGTATATGGCAAAAAATCGCTCCGAGGCGAAGTCACCGTCGGATCTCCTTAAAATTCGCGACAGAATCTGATGGACGGTTCAGATCGTGCCACACCCACAAAACGACAAGATAGCGTTTTCTCGTGATCTGAACCCCATCCTCGAGATGCGCGCCATGATGGACCGCTCAGATCCAGCCACGCGTCCCTCCTTGCTGCCTGCCATCGGCTCGCCCAGCCGAGCTACCGAACAGCACAGCCGAGCCACCGAGCAACTAGGCGCAGAGGAAGGGGAGCCCTCAGGAGGTACTTCCTCCAAAACACCCAACTCAGTACCTCGGCCAAACAGCCCTGATGCGCCGAGCCGAGATACCGGGGTACCGACCCTCGTATATGGCAAAAAATCGCTCCGACCCCTATCAGTCGTTGGATCTTGTGAAAAAGCGTGCTCGTCATGATGGACGGCCCAGATTTGGCCACGTCCACTAAACGACAAGATAGCGTTTTATGGGGATCCACGCTGAGATGGACGACCCAGATGATGCCACGTACCTCGGAATCATCGAGCCGAGGCACTGACCCCCCGAACCGAGGCACAGACCCTCCGAGCCGGGATACCGGGGTACCGACCCTCGTATATGGCAAAAAATCGCTCCGACCCCTATCAGCCGTTGGATCTTGTGAAAAAGCGTGCTCGTCATGATGGACGGCCCAGATTTGGCCACGTCCACTAAACGACAAGATAGCGTTTTATGGGGATCCACGCTGAGATGGACGACCCAGATGATGCCACGTACCTCGGAATCATTGAGCCGAGGCACTGACCCCCCGAACCGAGGCACAGACCCTCCGAGCCGGGGTACCGGGGTACCGACCCTCGTATATGGCAAAAAATCACTCCGACCCATATCAGCCGTTGGATCTTGTGAAAAAGCGTGCTCGTCATGATGGACGGCCCAGATTTGGCCACGTCCACTAAACGACAAGATAGCATTTTATGGGGATCCGCGCTAGATGGACGGCTCAGATGATGCCACGTACCTCGGAACCATCGAGCCGAAGCACTGGTCATCCGAACCGAGGCACTTGGCTTCGGCACGCCAGGCCGAACCGAGGTACCGAGGTACCGAACCTCACATACGGCGAAAAAACGAGCCGAGGAACAGGGACCACACGATCTCTCCGAAAATCGCGCTCCGCTCTGATCGAGGGCTCTGATGACGCCACGTCATAAATGAATATTAAAAATCGGTTTTTATTTATTTAAATCATTTTATTTATCTAAAAAATCGCGAAAAATTACTAAAAATTCGGGAAAATTGGCTATAAATTCCAGGAAATAATTAAAAATTCAGGGGATATTTCCAAGCCTCCGAACGAATAATTATTCCCTAGAACGCGCAGTTAAAGCCCCCGAACGACTAGCTGACACATCACGAAATCGGATAAATAGCCTGAAAAAATAGACAAAAACTCGATACACCATATGGCTTCAAGAAGGAGGAAGAAATTGCCTCACCACCCACTTCGGGATTCCAAAAACGCCCATTCAGACTCCGATACAACCCCCTTAGCCAATAAAGTAGTCGAACTACTCCTCAAAGACTGAATGACCTCAGCCTTTGGGAGTGGGGGGCTCGTGATATGGCTAAAAAATAGGGGTTTAATCAAGGCCGTCAAGATGGGGCACGAATCCCGAGATTCGGGGGTGAAACAGTAATTTTACCTACAAAACAGGTCTGAAGCGGGTACTGGGTCTCCTATTCGCAGATCCAGTAACCCGCAAACGGATCCACCACAACTAGGTGCGGGTTTCAACCCGCAACAAACCCGGTCCAACAGGATAGAATTAGGGTTTCTGATTAATATTAATCAACGGCCCTGATTCATATCTATCCTTTCACTGGGAATTAGGGATCACATTCCTTATCTGTATACACAGGAATTACATGCCTAATCTGTTCCCTGAGATGCCTATAAATACCTCCCATCCATCTCCATTAAGAGGTAATCAATCTTTCACCAGTTTTTGCGCTCTTTCATAGTCTGCCAGATTACTGACTTGAGCGTCGGAGGGTGCGTCGCCGGGAACAACCCCGGTGTCTCGCACTTTTTGCAGGTGCACGGCAGGAGCGACGATCGAGGCCCGACAGAACAGGTACACAGGTTTTCTATTCAGTTTCCCTAAGAATCCACAAGTTCCATCTGTTTGCCCCCACACCAAATTTAGCGGCAACAGCTAAAAAACTAGGCTGCACTACAAGTCATGTTAATTAAAGAGGATTTAATTAATGGGCTCACACTAATGGACTAAAAGTCCATGGGTTTCTAAATAAATTGATTAATTAATTAGGGTGGGATAGAATGAGACAAATAGGCCTAGAGTTTAAATAGGCTTTCTAAATAAGGAAGAGAATAATTAAAACATTTGTTCATGAAGAATAATTTTTAGGGAAAAATGTACTATGAGTTTGCACGTGCACAACATGTGAAATCAAACAACTCTTATTTAATTATAGCTGAAAATTCAGGATGTTACACACAATGTTCCAAGCCTCTGACATATTGCTGCACTCCAACTGATGGCGAGCCACAAATCGAGAGGAGACAAAAGAATGGGTTGCTCCGGAATCAAAAAGAACATGAGCAGGGAAAGAGCAAACAAGGATGACACCTAAGGCAGAATAAAAAAAAGACAAGGAAAAAGAATGGTTGAACAGGGGTGAGGAAAAACAAAATGCAGAAAGATAAAAAGAAGAAAATAAATGCAAGAGAGAAGAAAAGAAGCAAAAGAGAAACAATAAAACAACAAAACAATAAAAGCAAAATATACCTGCAATAACTCCCTATGCTGACTCAGCATAAGCAATAGTCATGTTGAAAGCCTGACCCCTCCTAGGAGCAGCGGTCCTCTGACCGACAATCTGGCGCTGTGGAGGAAGGGGTGGCCTAACTGGACTACGAGCTGGGGCAACCTGCTGAACGGGACCCCTGGCTGGAAGAGCCATCTACTGCTGTCGCGGGCAATCCCGCGCCATGTGATTAGAAGCACCACAACCAAAACATTGGCGATTGGTATGCCTGCAGTCGTTGCGCTCATGCCCAGTAAGTCGGCAAAAGTCACAAAAACTAGCCCTTTGAGGAACCGTAACAGAGTAAGGAGCTGTCCTGACCGGATGGGCTGGGATATGCCTCCGAACAGGCCCACCAGAAGGCCTAGCAACCAAGTGCAGAACAGTTCGCTGAGAAGGAGCCAATCCACTACGAGCCTGCTCCCGAGCTCGAGCTGCCTCAAGAGCTTCTGCATAAGTGCGCAAGCGAAGGAAGACAAGCTGCACCCTAATCTCCCGCTCAAGCCCCAAAGTAAATCTACGAGCCCTATCCTTTTCGTTCGCCACAAAAAAGGCTGCGAAGCGGCTAAGTCTAGTAAGTTCAGCTACGTACTCATCCACAGACTTGGAGCCCTGTTTCAAGAAAGTCTCATGTTACAACATTGCATGGATAATGTGTAACAAAATTACATTACTAATAATAACGACCAACCTGTTTTAGGGCAACGAATTGTTGCTCCATCTCCACTCTAGTGCTGCTAGGAAAGAACTTCTCCAAGAAGCTCCTAGTGAAAGTGACCCAAGTGATCGGTCTTTCGAGCCTTTCGGACTCAGGCCTCCACCAAATATGAGACAAGTCCACCAGCTGGATGGTTACCACATCCACACGATCTGCATCTGCAACTCTAGCGACCAATAGCAATTACTCAGTCAGGATCAACCACTGTTCTGCCTCCAAAGGCGTCTCAGTGCCTGAAAACCTGTCGAGATGCAGCCTTATAAAGTCCGTGACTGTACCCGAATGAGGAGGAAGAGCTGCCTGCATGGGCACAGTGGGCGGCGGAACCCGAGCAGCTTCCAAAGCAGCCATCACCAAGTCACTGTGGTTCTGCTGTATATTAATCAGCCGTTCCAACACAGTGGTGACAGCCTCAAACCCTAGATGTTCATCCAGAAGATGAGAAGTAGAACCTCTATGAGTCATAGTCTGCACAAAACCAAAAACAATTAGCATCCAGAACAAAGTTGATAATAATTCATTTATGTATGCATGGTTGGTGAAATGTTGAGCCAATCCCAGATCGAGCAAAGCTTGTCTAATATGTTAGTTAAACTAGTACATTAGCCAAACATGGGCTCTGATATCACTAAAAAACTTGTCACGCCCCACTTTCCAAAAGAGAATATAGAATACGGATACGCGACAAAAGCCTAGCGAATGATTTTCATCATCCATAAGCTGTTCGGAATCTTTACAATATTTCATAAGAATAATCAGAGTCGGAAAAAAAATAATCAACCAAACATGCACATATGAATCAAAATACCAACAAGAAAACTTAAAACCAAAATGTTATAATTTCAAATAATCCAGATCTGATTAAGTCATTATCCTGGGCCACATTGCCCAAATACAAAAAAATCCAAGTACAAAATACAATTGTTCAAAGCAAGCAACAAGAAATAATAATGGCAAAATCTAGCACTAATATCTCATATTTCCAACACCATCTGGTACTTGTTCTCCAAAATCTGTAATTTAATAATTACAGGAAGAAGAAAAAAGAAAATAAACTCCCATCAATGCAAGTTACGGGCCGCTTGTAGTGCAGGATACAGTACAAGGAAAAAAGATAACTAATAACATGGACTAGGCATGATAAAAAAATATAACAACTTAATATGGCAAGATGAATAAGTGTAAGTGGCATGTAACAAGTGTCAAGTGAACGAGTATCATATGAACATGTAACAAGTATCAAGTAGCAAGTGTCAAGTGTCAAGTACAAGTAGCATGTAGCAAG
The DNA here is from genome assembly GCA_017893485.1 of Hemerocallis citrina. Classification (NCBI taxonomy): domain Eukaryota; kingdom Viridiplantae; phylum Streptophyta; class Magnoliopsida; order Asparagales; family Asphodelaceae; genus Hemerocallis; species Hemerocallis citrina. The sequence continues at coordinate 97,595,434 of CM030367.1, forward strand.
TATCAAGTAAACAAGTTCAAGTAGTCAAGTACATGTATCAAGTAGCAAGTGTCATGTGTCAAGGGGTCATGTTAAAGTCTTGTATTATTACTATCTAGGTAGCACTTCATGCATCCATCTTTTTACTACTTGGTTACCAGTCAACACAGTTTCATTTTAGATTTTATAGTGGATCATATAGGGTAGTGTACTCAGAGACAAGCCTCAAGAAATCAAGTTTCAAGTATCAAGCTTCAAGTATTAAGTAACAAGCCTCAAGAGTGAAGTATAAAGCCAAGTATGAAATATCAAGCCTCAAGTGAAATATCAAGCTAAGTGAAATATCAAGCCTCAAGTAGTGAAATATCAAGACTCAAGTAGTGAAATATCAAGTCTCAAGTCTCAAGTATCAAGTATCAAGCCAAGTATCACATAGGATCAATAGATCCTCTTCCGAGTACACGTTTCTGTATTTTCCACTATTAGATCTTTCCCTTTAAACCCCGGCTTGGTTATTTATTATTAGTGTCAAACAAACAAGTATGTGTCATGAACAGGACAGATATATCATGGTATCAACAAGTAACAAGTTTAAATTGCAAGATAAACACGTACAGGTGAAAGATAACACACAAAAGGATAAAACAACGAAATTTCTACTTCAGGACAGCAATACAGTTCTGCATTAAAACAAAGATTCCTGTTGCTACAAAAATGCAAATCTAGATCCGTCAAAGAATCTGGAAAACAGACTCCCGGCCGAATCCAGTGAACATATATAAGTCATATAGTATTTCACAAAAACATAACTCAAAACTGATTTGAATCCAGAAAACGTGTTCAGCTAGAAATCAGAAGATTGTATTCAAAAACAGGAAAACAGCATGAAAACTTGTTAATTAAATCCACGAAAAATCTGGGGTATTCCCCTATATGTGTAGCAATAGAAAATCAAGTTTCATAATTTTTCAACAAAAATAGAGTAGTCAAGTAAAATCAGAAAACAACAAGATACGACGGTTTTGCAAATCTGAAATCATAAACACTATAGTACGAAAACAGTAATATCTCACAAACCATAAAACAAAATCCAAATCTGCCAAAAGGGTGATAAAATAGATACAGTAAGTGAACTTTCATATTCACAAATCTTTTTCAAACAGCAAGTAGAAATAGGTCAAAAATCAGGTTCTTTACTGAACAACAAGAAAAATCAGCTAGTATAGTAGTTGTTTGGAAACATAGAACGGGTTGTAAAACTCATCAAATAAATCCATAAAAATTCAGCGTTAATCCCAATCAAGTCTAGAAGTACTAAGCAAAATTTCAGATCAAAATAATAATTTTAATATCACAATAAAAATAGATTACTCCACAAAATTTATATAAAACGAAATCTGGAAAGTTCTCTATACCACTGTAGTAAAATAGACATAACTCACAAACTGTAAATCGAAACTGAGATCTGTCAAAAGGTTTGGAAAGTAGACAGAATTATCTACAGTTCATATTAACAAAATATTTTCAAATACTGACCTTAATAGGGTTTAAAATACTGATCAAAACAAGAAAACTGGCAAAATTGAAAATATCTTCAAGTACAAAATCAACTAGTTTATCCGAAACTCATTCAAAACACAATCAAACACGAAATAGAGTATACTAGATGTCCAAACAACATGGTATAGGATATTTCACGAGTCTACAACAAGAATACCAGGAATAACACGAACGAGCACAAGATAACACATGAACAACATGCATAAATGCAACAAGATGTGGTCAACCCTAGGTTATTTCATGTCATGTATGTCGTCAGTCAACTGTGGTCGAATCAATACAATAGAGACAATATCAACAAGGGATTTCACATACGAATTGTCTTTAGAACTCAACTACACTACAGGCGATATTTAGTACTTGTATTACACAAAGAAAAAATACAAGTTACTTGCCTTAACCGACGACGAAAATGACACCAAGCTAGAATAACGGGAATGGATTCCCAGCAACGAATGACTACGAGTCCACGAACCAAAACGAGCAAACGAACTCAAGTATGAACCCGCGAACTCAAAACGAGCACACAAACTCAATAAGCGAACAACCCACGAATACCAAAACACGCGAACCAATCACATAATCCACGAACCACACCTACAAAGAGGTAACGGTAGGGGGAGGAATGATAGCACAGTGAGGGAAGCCCGTTGCTGTTGCCGCTGAGTTGGCTTCGGCTTGCCTGCGTCGACTGGAGGCAGGTCGCGACTGTGAGGTTGACAACAGGGGCTTGCAGTGCGCGCAGTTTCTGAGGAAGCGCAGCAAGGAGGAGGAGGGTTCTGAGGTGCAGTGGAGAGGCACGGGGGTGGTTCTGGGTGAACAACAAGAGACGGGGAGAGTGAGGTGAGAGATGGACAAGAAGCTAGGGTTTGAACGACGGATTGGAAGATGGGGAAGCGGCTGCATGGGGCATTTATATGGGTCAGTATTTAGGTTAGTGGGAGGAAGGAGGAAGTCGGCACAGACTAACTGTAATACCCTGAATTTTTATTAAATGAGAAATTGTTGATTTTACGTGTTGTGCACGTACAAATTTTTATATATATGTTTTCTTATAAAATTATCTTTTATAATATGAACAAACAATTATTTTCTCTCTTTCTCTTTATTTTCTAGAAGCCTATTTTTAAAAGCCTAAGCTTGTTTTTCTAATTTAAGCCCAACCTAATTAATTAAATATTTTATTTTTACCAATGAGTCTAAAAGCCCACTATTTTGATGTCCACAAATTAATTACCCTTTTAATTGTCATAACTTGTGGTGCAGACACAATTAGTAGACAATAAATTAATTAATAATGTACAACTTATTAATGTGGGACACTAGTTGGGGCACGTGCATACACTAGTGTGTGCATTGCACATCCTAAGGGGTAGGCCGGATTATGATTAGAGAAGAGAGGGAGAGTGGAGTTGAGTTGAGGGGTGGTTATGAGATCATGGAAGTTACTACAACTTCTCATTTCATCTTGATCCTTGATTAAATCCTCACCATCTATTCTCATCCTAAAAGTGTATAAATGCCCCTAATTTTCTTCTCATTAGTACACTAAACAATTCATTAAGAGAAGAAAAGACTAAGTGAGCAAAAGATTGAAGAGTATTAGTGAGTAAAAGATTAGAGTGTGCTTTGCGTGTGTGTACCTTCAAGTAGAGGCTGACTAGCATCAAAGGAGCAAAGGTGGGCTCGGGTTCCAATCAAGCACAAGGAAGAGACGTTTTGGCAACACAATCTAGGAGGAGAAGGCCACTTTCTTGCATTCTAGAAGATTTTAGAAGCTTTCATTTCATTTTCTCCAATAGGTGGGTGTTTTTCATGCTTCTAAATCTAGGTACCATGCTAGGAATGATTTGATAAAAGTACTAAGGAACAACTAAGTGAAATTGGACCCATGTTTGCTTAATTAGAGATGAAATGGTAATTTAGAGAATGATTGATAAAATGATTGCTAGTTGATAAATTGTGAACTAAAGTGCTAGAATCTTTCATGTTGTCATGCTATGTGTTTGTGAATTATGCTTTATGGAGAAATTTATGTTTATGAGACAAATTGTGATTAAATGCATCATGAAAATGTTGATTTTTTAAATTAGAGTAACACAATTGCAGAAAAGATGGAAATTTGTGTTCTTAAATATTGTAGATTGTTAATAAGTGAGAGAATAAAGAAATAAAGTGTTTTCGTAGAAATCTAGATTGTAAATCGTGTACAAATGTGATTTGTTCTCAATGTCAAAATTATGGACATAGAACATAAATAAGATAAAAAATGCATGTTTTATAAGCAAATAATGATTATAAAAATACTGGTTTACTGTAATTTCATATAGATTAAAATTTGAAAAGTTTTGATTCAAAAAGAGAAGAAAAAAAACTAAAAACGTTTTGGGAATTATGAAATTTAGAAATAAACAAAGAACTGGGTTATAAACAACCAAACTCATTTTGAAATAATCTGGTCGCATAGACCAACTAGTTATTGGGTGCGGTTGACGCTTACTGTAGCATGGGGGTTTGGCTCTGGTCTCGGGTTCGATACTGAGTAGGAGCCTTTACTTTTTATTTTTGTTAAAAATCCCGAATACCGAGAGTTAATACACATGGATAAAATCCATTCCATATCGCCTCTGTGGCTTTGGCGTAGTGGTCTTGGGGAGCGCCCATGTGGCCGCTGTTCGTGGGTTCGAATCCGGATGTGGGTTTTGGCTTAAAAAGTTGGTTTTTTGTGGGGAGAAATTAATAATATTTTGAGTTTTAAAAATAAATTAAAATTGAGAATAAATATGGAAAAATTTCCTGAAAATATTTAGACTTCATGAGATAATTTTTATAACTTTTCGTATAGTATAATTGAGAATTTGAGGCTATTTCAAGAAAGGTCTTGTTTTGATTAAATTGTCTTTTAGATAAAGAAAAATAAATGGGTTGTTTAAAGGAGTTTTAAAATGAGAATTAGTAATGAGAAATTTGAAACTATGAATTGTGAAATTAATTGAAATTGTGAATTGTAAAATTAGTATTGATAAAATAAGAATAAAAGATTTGTGGAAAGAATAAATTATGAATGTGACAAGTTAGAAAAAAATGAAATTATTTTGTGTATGCATGAGATCGTGTATAAAATTGAAATTAAATGACATGATGAGTTATGAAGGATATTATGAATATGAATATGAATACATGAATGCAATTATTGTTAATCATGAAAAAGAGAACTTATGAGTATGAAAAACTTGATGTTGTAATTATGAGTTGAAATTAAGAACTAGGGTGTAGCTAAGCCTCATACCGGCAATTAGAGAAATGTTGAGATGATATTTGAAATAAAAAGACCAAGATTTGGATCATGTGAAATGAATGAATAAGATCGGTATAGTGGGAGTGCTAACCCTAAGGGATTGATTTTGTTCATGATTCAATAAAATGAAGGACTAGATACATAGTGAAGATGTGATGAAAGTAAGAGAAAAACTTGAATATGAGGGCCATTAGATTGGCAGCGTGAGAGTATTCACAGGATGTCCTATGATGCGTCATGAGTAGGACATGGATACTGCTCCAGAGTACTGTCCTGGTGGCGATGCTCGTGGGGTGTTTGGTGATTGCGGGTGGTGTCATGTCTATGGTAGGAGGTGAAATACCACAGGATACCTGCATAATGAGTCATGTGTCAGTGCGTTGGGATTCTCTCCAGGGCACCTAGGCGTGAGCTCGTAACTCATAGAACATCTAGGATACTTACCGTAGTTACAATAGTAGATTAAGTCATGGCGAGGGATTGAACCCTACAAGATGAAGAATGGTTAAGGGCTTGCCCTCGGACCTATGTAGTATGGGCTGCATAGACTCTGAACAAGTGCGCATTAGTATCATATAACATAAATAATTGCATTAAGGACTAAGTGCACATTCACAACACGACATCAATAGGATAGTCCCCTTAGCTTTGTTTGTGAACAAGTTTGTGGTTTGTTAAGTATTGAAAATCGTTATACTGTTTCGACATAGAGAGGATGGTCGTGTATAATATTTCGTCAGTTGAATAAACTGACGTGCCCACAGTTTTCTATGCCGGATAAAGTACATGAAAAATATTAAGAAGGAATTGATGCTTAAAGATTATTCAAGTGTTGTTGTATTTCATTCATTGTTGTCAAATTGCGTCCACTGTATAAGTGTTAATGTAAATGTAACTCTGATGTAAAGTAAAGTTTTAATTTCATTGTAAAATTGTACGAAGTGAAGTGAAAAGATCCTGTGGAACTCGAATTCAGTCTTATTTGGAATTCGGGGTGTTACACTAACGGGTCGGGTTGGGTTAAAAAATGGGTTTGGGTATTTTAATTGAATAGGATTTTGTGTAATGGGTATTGGTTTAACTAATGGGTATTAGGGATAAAAGAATAGGACATGAACAATAAAAATATAGGAAATCAAAATAATGGCCCGAACAAATGGAACGAAACAAAAGACGGACAACGAATCAAAAATTCAAATAAAAAAAAGACAAAATAATAAAAAGAATATATATTGAAAATAAAATCCAATATACGGTCTAAGAGAGATACAAGAAGAAAAATACACCAAATAGGAAAAATACACTCAAAAATACACAAAATGGAAAACAGGGGTTACACCGACCCATGGGATTCGCCGCCCGCTGCTCCTGACCGTGGGTCGGGACTGTTGTGGACCTCGGTGCCCTGGTCGCCTCGGATGGCTTGCAGGATCTCATCCAGAAAGTTCTGGAATTCGGCCCTCGTGACGGGGGCTCGTCCCACCGGGTCCTACGGGGGCGGAGGTCCACAGGGTGAGCGGGTGTGTTCTGGATCGTGCACCTGGGACGACCATCGGCGATGGTACGAGACCGAGTTGGAAGCGGTCACTTCCCTAGTCCGGCTGGCCTGCCGATCTGAAATGATGCGGCATAAATCAGTCGCATTCAGAGGTCCGGCCACGTCGTCGACCCGAGGTTGGTTGGAACCCTGGGCATTTGCGCGGCTGTGATGTGGAGGGTCCGGATGACGTGTCGAGGTGACGACCCTTCTTGCTTTTGGAGCCATGGAAGAGCTCAGACATGGGGTGACGTCCCTGGCTGGGCTCGGTCTGGCGACAGTACCTGAGACATTTCCCACATACGGCACCAACCTTGATGCTGTTTGTTTTTAGGGTGTGGGGCAGTAGGTGTGAGTTCTTGTAATTTTTGAAATGAAAACTGGGGTACTGGCGTCGGTCCGGCCCTGGGGAGTAGGACTTGCTCAGGGGGTAGCAGCAGAGAGGCAGAGGCCGGGTGCTCGGCTCGGATATAGTAGCTCGGCTCGGATCTTCTGTACCTGCACATTACCTAGAAACACCGGGAGAAGTCCCGGCGACAGGCCCTCCGACGCTCTAGTCAGTCACTGGAAAAGAAACTGTGCAGCTAGGGTTCAGCTGGGGAAAAGATTGATTACCTGTTTCAGTGAGGAGGGGGTGGAGTATTTATAGGCAGAGGCAAACAGGTCTGGAATCTTTAATGGGCTGGGTCGGACCCATTTGCCTGTGGGCCTGAGCTGGTTAAGGTCCGTTGGTTTCCAGTTGACTATGATGATCACAGGAGGAAGGATCTAGTGGAGATCAGAGGGCTCTGATTAGTGCTACTCTTTTATCCCACATCAATATACATATATGCTCACTATACATATATGCTCACTGAGAAACTTTTTCTTCCTAACATTTGAGATCTATAAAACTTAATGGAATTTTTTGTTGTAGACTCTTTGCTTTAACATTTAGTTTAACTAAGATTAAGTATTAACATGAGTGTATCTTATTACTAGAAATTGTCAATATACTTGAACCCGCCCCGACACAACCTGAAACCACCCTACCTAAAGACACTCGGTTCGGCCCAATAACCCACTCGAACCCATAGGGTTGGGTTCGGGTTTGAAAAATTATTAACCCGTTGGGTATGAACGGGTTAAGTAAATGTAAAATTTGGATATGGAAAAATATACTTTAACCCACCAGATCAAGTAAGCAAGTGTAAAATTTGGATATGGGTTCAAAAATACCTCAAAATCGTCCAACATGGCCCATTTGCACCCCTAGTGGTGTGCACGTAGGATTTTTGTAGTGATAAATTGTCTGAAAAGTCCTTGAATTATTTTTAAACCGTTTTCTTCCAGATTTCCCCCACAGAAAGGAAAAGTCCTTTTAGCTCATTTACCGTAAGCAAGTGTCGGTGTATTACAGTAGTCAAACTTCTTAGCTGTGTGCAAGCAGTGGCACAGACCTAGAAAATTTACTATGTACGGTCAGAATATATTAATTGAAAATAAACAAGAGAAAATAAAAAACAACTTACATATTATGCTCTGTTTGGCGTTGTTTTTAGAGAGCCCAAAAGCTCTTTTAGAGCATCTGTAGTCGTTTGAACCCAAAATATAAATTTATTTTTTTAAGTAACGGACGACAGATGATTTTTCGTTGCTTTAAATTTTCTTTTTTAAAATTTAAAAAATATCGAATGAGAGATCAAATCCCGTCCGATTATTTTTATAAAAAAAATTACAGACGGGAGATGAAATCCGGTCTGAGAGCTCTTTTTGAATAAGAAATATAATTTAATCTTAATTAAATCTCAATTAAATCCTAATATGTACGCATAACAATTCTTATATGCCTAATTCCATAGAACACACCCTTTGCATTTGGAAAACAAAGCATCAGACAGGATATCATTTCCAGCCTCTTTTATTTTAAAAAAAAGGGACACGATATCATGTATCGTCCGAGAGCTTTTAGAGGAAAATATTTGAACGCACGAAAGATGATCTTTCGTTAGCTATATTTTCCAAATTCCTATATTTCTTCCCAAATATAGCAGCCTAGTTCCTTTCAAGCCCAAATTTTTTGGTATTAGGTCAACAACTGTGGAGATTTTTTGGCCAAATTTTGCAAAATTTTGGATTATAGCTAACAACTATAGATGCTTTAAAAGTTGTTTGGGTTAAAAATTAGGTGTTTTGAAAAGAAAAGGAAAAAACTCGTTTGGGCAAAATAGATTTTCAAAACCTTTATTTTCACTCCAAAATTTCACCAAACTAATTTGAGACTTTGAGCTTCTGAAAAAAGATTTGGATCCTTTACTCTGCCAAAACTCAAGTGTATCTTACACTTGAGTAGTTGTGGCCCTCCATCTTAGATCAAGTTGGATGGATGGCCATAATTACTTAAGCTATATTATCATCCTTAAACCAAGTAAATTCAATTAATTTTTCATATTAGTATTCATCATAAATTTAGACTTATTAGATTAGTTTCCATATATTTAGATTTTGCTACCAGTCTAAAAATATATGATATTATGCATCGTTCTAAAGTATTTTTTATATATAAAAATACACTAAATAATTAAACTAATGGCACACTACCTTTACTATTGTCAATCTCCTTTTCAAGTATAATTCTTTATCGGTTGGAAATCATGATAAAATTTGACTTGTAAGAGTTCGTAAGAAACAAAGGAGAAGAAAAAATACTTATTTCTTATTAATTACCCTTAGATCTTGTGTTATTTTGCTTGATTAATTTTATTAGATTCTATAATTTTGGGCGATTGATCTTAGGGTTCTTGTTTGATTAATTTGTATTAGAAAGTTATGGATCGTATGGGTTGGAAATAAGAAGGAATGGTTTAACCAACTCCTCGCAGCCCCTATCTCACCCCTCCTTAACAGCCTGTTGCGTGCTAAGAAAGAATTTGTAACCAACTAAAAGTTGGAACCATGCTCAACAAAAAGTATTCTTATTACTTGTAAATGCATGACACTGATAGCATATAAATCTCTAATATTATAATGGGAGAGTTGAGGTTGTCATTTGTAGACAAACAAATCCGTGCATTATCAATATAAAGGAGGTCTCAGGTTCGAGACCAGACTACGTCAAAACTTTTTCTTTAAAAAAATATATTTATTAAATGTGCATCGCACGTGTAAATTACTAGCTTGTAGGTATAACTGTATAAGGCTAATTTTAGCAATGACTTAACACAGCTACAATGACCCCAAGCAGAAAATAAGTATGCACATGTACATTAGAAAGACGGGAGCATTCAAGGCAGTGTACATATTGTTCGATATATAGGTATATTCTCTCTATATAAATAATATTATGTAAAATATTATTCTATGGGTAACACGTGTGTTACATGTACAATGGATATCGGACTGCGGGTTGAGTGGGTTTAGAACTCAGTACCCAGTACCTAAACCAGTATTTATCCTATAAATATTGGCTAGTGATAGTAATTTAGGTATTCCAATCTTGATACCGAGGGTAAATATCTCAAGCACCTTAGTCTAGGATAGTAACCATAATTTATGTTATTATTATTTCTCATAATCTTCAACAATCTTGAAATATTTATTAATCTACTGTGAGATTAAGAAGAAAGTTGATCAAGATGACCGTTCGTCGTGGTTGGGATCATTGTTCCTCGGGATCCTCGCCATTGCCGTCGCAGACATCCGCTTTCGCCACCACGATCACCTCCGGTTGTGGCCCTGTGGGCTCCACCTAATGCCACCCTCTTCCTCCATCCTCCTAGCTGCCACTATCTCTTCTTCTCTGTCCCTGTGTGCAAGTGTTTGTTAAGTGGATCCAGATCCGACCCGAATCCATATGGATTCAGATCCAACCCACTCCACATCATCCAAAACCCTCACATGGTTGCTGCTACTTTTTGGTGTGGGGGTTAGTGTTTGGTGTTGTTTTGGATTTGGTGTTTGGTGTTTGGTATTTGGCATTTTGGATTTGATGTTTGCTATTTGGCTTGAGTGTGATTTTGTTGATTGGATTGAACCCGACCTAAGAAGTTGAGCCCGACCCGATGATTTTGGGTTTCTTGCTGGATCCGGCCCGTGTACTTGTGTAACCCGCATAACTGCATGCAACCAACCTCTTGATCATCATCAAGATTCGGTAAATTCTAAACTTTAATATTCATGCTTATCTTTTAATTTTATTTTCTATTTTAATTGTTTATTACACAGTTTTACAAAAAACCCCTCCTTTTACTGAAATTACGTAAGTGGTAATTGTTCAGATTAAACCCTTTATTTTATGCAATTTATTGTTTATTCCTTTGAGATGGAAAAAGAAGATCGTCCATACGAGTTCATAAACTAGAGGGATTTAGTAGCTCTGAATTTAACAGTTGAAAAATGAAAGCACAATATGGATGATGTTTATGAAAATATTTGATATTTGACTAACAACTTATGATGAATGCCTTGAGAGATATGAATGTAGATGCAATTTGTTGGAATTAGTGGGGCAGTGGAGATGTTGCTTTGATGAATCCAAATATAAAGATAAGTCATTTCTCATATCTATGTTTTAGTCGTTGCTTAATTGTTCGTTTGAGTTTTGTTGCTAAGTGCTAAAGTTCAAAACTTTCTTAAGCATTGTTAACTCTTATATGTTTAAATTGATTGATGTGTGCTAAAGTTTAAGGAGTTATTTTGAGACAATGATTTATTGTGAAATAAATGATTACACATTGAAAATCTTCTAGATGATTGTAGGAACCTTGAACGGTTTGTCTGAAACAATTTTTGTTGGAGACTGTGGAATCATCTTAATTCTAGAAGAGCAACTGAAGTTTAAATAAGTCTGCACATGGCAGACTTCTCCATAGAATTTAAAAACACTTCTAACGTGAAGTGTCGGTATAATAAACTCTAATCCCTACTGTTACCGCTAAATCTGGTGTGGGGGCAAACAGATAAAATTTGTGGATTCTTAGGGAAACTGAAAGCAAACCTGGAACCTTTCTACCGGAGTTTGACCGTTGACTCCCGCCGTTCACCTGCAAAAAGTGCGAGACACCGGGGTTGATCCCTCCGACGCACCCTCCGACGCTCAAGTCAATAACCAGAAAAGATTATGAAAGAGCGTAAACTGGCAAAAGATTGATTACCTCTTAATGGTGGTGGATGGGAGGTATTTATAGCCGCCTTTGGGATCAGTTTAGGAATGAAATCCCTAATTCCCCGTGAAAGGATAGAGTGAATCAGGGCCGTTGATTCAATACAATCAGAAACCCTAATTCTATCCTGCTAGATCGGATTTGTTGCGGGTTGGAACCTGCACCCAGTTGAGCTGGATCCGTTCATGGGTTGTGGGGCCTTTTAGAAAGAAGACCCTGGACCCATTTCAGAGCCGTTTGTAAGTGAGATTACCATTTTGCCCCCAAGCATTAAGATTCGTACCCGATTTGGAAGGTTCCAATTTAACTCTATTTTTAGCCATATCACGAGCCCCCCACTCCCGAAGACTGAGTTTGAGCAGCCTTTGAGAAGTATTTTTACTGTTTCAATGGCTTTCGGAGTTGTATCGGAGTCCAAACGAGGAGCATTGAATCTTTGTATGAGGTATTATGGTGATTTTCGAAGCTATTTGCGCACTCAAGGTTGTTCTTGAGCTCTCTTGGACTTTTGGTGATTTTTCTTAATTTTTATCTATTTTTCAGACTATTTATTTAATTTTGCGAAGTGGTGATTTGTTATTCGGGGGTCTTAATTAACCATTCTAAGCAATAATTATTTATCCAGAGGCTCAAAAATATTTCCCTGGATTTATAATTAATTTTTAGAATTTTTAAATTAATTTTCCTTAATTTTAAATCATTTTTTCGCAATATTTAGGTAGATGACTCGACGTTATTTTCGTCGTTTCATGGCTTAGATGCTTCAGCTTCGTCGCCGACCCCCTCCGAACACATGCTATGAAGGAGGCCGAGATCCATAGGGGGTTCGACACCTTCTGTCGAAGAGCGTAGATACCTCGGCCAGGTTGCAGGCGCGAAGAGGGTGTTCGGCAAATCTTTTCCGAAGTCCGGAGTGATTTTCTCCATGTAAGAGGGTCGGTGGCAAGAGTGCCTGGCAAGGTGTGCTGAGGTCCAATTTTTCCATGTAACAGGATCGGTGGCAAGAGCGCTCGGCAAGGTGTGCCGAGGTCCAATTTTTCCATGTAATAGGATCGGTGGCAAGAGTGCTCGGCAAGGTGTGCCGAGGTCCAATTTTTTCCCCGTAATAGGGTCGGTGGCGAGAGCGCTCGGCGAGGTGTGCCGAGATCCAATTTTTCCATGTAATAGGGTCGGTGGCAAGAGCGCTCGGCAAGGTGTGCTGAGGTCCAATTTTTCCATGTAATAGGGTCGGTGGCAAGAGCGCTCGGCGAGGCGTGCCGAGGTCCGAGAGCGAGATTTTTGCTCGTTTGGGCGTCGGTGCCAAGAGCGCTCGGCAAGGGATGCCGAGGTCGAGAGTTGTGATTTTTTGCTTGTTTGGGCATCGGTGCCAAGAGCACTCGGCAAGGCGTGCCGAGGTCCCAGAGCAAGATTTTTGCTCGTTTGGGCATCGGTGCCAAGAGCGCTCAGGCAAGGGATGCCGAGGTCCAGAGTTGTGATTTCTGGCATCTTAGGAAATGACAGGTTGAGCTGGTGACTGTTGAACTTCTGACAACTCTGACAGATGTGACAACCATTAATGCGGCAGTACAGCTTGGCGCTGTAAATAATGTGACGGTTCAGCTCCTTGTGTCGCTTTGTGTAAATGGGCCTGGTTCTTTGGGCCTATTATCCTCACTGCATGTGCCAAGCTCTATAAAACTCCACCCCCTCTCTCATTTTTCACTTCTCCAAATTTTTACTCAGGCGGTGAATTTCTACTAGCGAGAGCTCACGGTGATCGTCGGTCACTTTCCGGTGAAAATTCCGACCGTACCTGTCACTTCAAGGTAACTTATACTTAGTTTTTTTCCAAGTAGAAAAAATGTCGCTTTCCCCCATCTCCGAGCCCTCCCCTCCTGCAGGCGAAGCTCCATCTCCGAGTCAGAGAGATCGCAAAGATAAGGGCAAGAGAGTTTTTGGTCGAGAGACGATTGTAGAGGACCCGAAGCGCAAGGGGCCATTCGGCAGGTTGCCGGGACCGCTGATAGGGCTGCAAAGAGTTTGAGAACTTCCGGAGGAGCATGCCGAGTGCATCATTCATGGGAGGGGGCGGACCTTCGAGGAGAAAGTGGCAAGGGAGACCTCGGAGGTAGACGAGACGGTGTCCATCCTTAACTTGGAGGACCTGGTAGTGATCCGGGATTGTTTCCAAATCCCGGAGGAGTACGAACTGCTACTGCCGGGTCCCGGGGTTAGGGCCAATTTGCCGCTGCCAGTAACCATGTGTTTCTGGCCGGTCGATGCCTTCATCGCCGGGGCTCGGTTCCATCTCCACCCATTCGCGATTCAAGTACTTAGGTGGTTTGGGGTCAGCCCCTGTAATATCCCGTACGGATATTACCGTATATAAATTGATATTTTATTATTAATTTATTATTATTTTGTTTTAATTCCAAAATTAGAACATTTTGGTGATTTTTACCCGGTTTGTCCATAGACATTATCTGTATCCAGATATCGGTCAGTATACATCCGTATTGTATCAAATTGATACCGTGACCTCCCGAACTAATAATAAATATTATTTTATTATTATTTCCGAGATTAAATTATTTTATACGGATTATGCGAAGATTTTCGGTATACAGACATATACGCGCACGTACGAGTAGTATGTCGATTAGTGCATTATACGAATTATGTGTTGTATATTTTGGACAACACTTATTTTGCTATAACCTAGTAGGAATGGTTAAGGATTTGATTAGGAGGTTTAACCTAGGTTAAGGTTACATAAGAAGGTTAAGAAAATTCTTCTAGAAAATTTCTCCTCCATATCAATTTTCCCCCACATAACACCTCCCCCCAATCCCACCTCCTTGTTTTGGGGTTATTTTGTGCCATATGGTGCACTTACCACCTCCCATCCTCTCCTATAAATACCCCTTCATTCTCCTCCTTCTCTCATTTTAGAAAACAAGAAAGAAAGAAAGAAAAAAAGAAAGAAAAGAAAGGAAAAGAAAGAGAGAACAAATAACTTGAGAGTTTTGTTTTGTAGGGTTCTTAGAAGCTTTCTAAAAGCTAGGGGAAGGAGAAGGTTAACTAGCTAGTTCTTCCATCAAAGAAAGAAATAAGGTGGGGGTTTCTTCATGCTTTGTTTGTATGTTTGTTTGTTGGTTGTTTGTTTATTGAATGATGGTTTTTGATGCCCTTCTTCTTCTTACCCTCTTGTTTACCCTTTCTTTTTGGTATGGTTATTATGTGGTATGTGGTAGTAGGAATCATCTAAAAATAGTTCTTTTGGTTGTTGTTGTATGATAAAAAGTAAACTACTTGGACTAAAGGAACACATGCACATAACCTTTGCATACAACCATGTAAGGTTGTAGGACTTGATATGGAACCATACATATTGCATATTGTTGAACAATACAACCTTTGTTGGTTGTAGGACTTGATTGAACTAATGTAATAATCAAAAAGATCTTTCTTTTCTTTACTAAACACTAGTGGTAGAAATAATTAAAAAGATCTTCTTTTTGTTTAATCACTAGTTATAGCTTAATAAAAAGATCTTCTTTTTGTTTAATCACTAGTTATAGCTTAATAAAAAGATCTTCTTTTTGTTTAATCACTAGTTATAGCTTAATTAAAAAGATCTTCTTTTTGTTTAATCACTAGTTATAGCTTAATAAAAAGATCTTCTTTTGTTTAATCACTAGTTGTAACTTAATAAAAAGACCTTCTTTTATCACTAGTTGTAATTAACTAAAAAGATCTTTCTTTTATTTTTAATCACTAGTGGTAATTAATTAAAAAGATCTTTCTTTCATTTTTAATCACTAGTTGTAGTTAATTAAAGAGATCTTTCTTTTGTAAAGTAAAGTAAAGTAAAATAAAAATGATCTTTTACCACTAGTAATAAATAAGATTAGTAAGTAGTAGTAAGCTAAAATAATAAGTAATAGTATGTAATAAAATGAAGTAGTAGTAGCATGTATGTTGATTAATAAGGTAGTAGTAATAGTAGTAAGTTGTATGTTGTGATTTTATGAGAATGAAGTAGTAGTAATAGTAGTAAGTTGTATGTTGTAGTAGTAGTAGTAGATAATTATGCTTTGTTTAAAATAGGAGTAGTAGTAGTAGAAAAATATTGTAGGATTGCTTCTAAAAATATTTAGAAGCCATATTCATACTACTAATATTGTAGGATTACTTCTAAAAATGATTAGAAGCCTTATTCATGCTACTTATGTTGTAGGATCTTTTCTAAAAATATTTAGAAGACATATTTATGCTACTTATGTTGTAGGATCTTTTCTAAAAATGATTAGAAGCCTTATTCATGCTACTTATGTTGTAGGGTCTTTTCTAAAAATGATTAGAAGCCTTATTCATGCTACTTATGTTGTAGGATCACTTCTAAAATTAATTAGAAGTCATATTCATGCTACTTACATTGTAGGATCACTTCTAAAATTAATTAGAAGTCATATTCATGTTTAGTTAGTTGTAGGATTGCTTCTAAAAATAATTAGAAGCCATATCCATGCTTAGTTAGTTGTAGGATTGCTTCTAAAAATATCCTACATGTTTACCATGCTTAGTTAGTTGTAGCTTTGCTTCTAAAAATAATTAGAAGCCATATCTAAGCTTAATTAGTTGTAGAATTGCATTTAAAAATATTCTACCATGCTTACCATGCTTAGTTAGTTGTAGCTTTACTTCTAAAAATATTTAGAAGACATATTTATGCTACTTATGTTGTAGGATCTTTTCTAAAAATGATTAGAAGCCTTATTCATGCTACTTATGTTGTAGGGTCTTTTCTAAAAATGATTAGAAGCCTTATTCATGCTACTTATGTTGTAGGATCACTTCTAAAATTAATTAGAAGTCATATTCATGCTACTTACATTGTAGGATCACTTCTAAAATTAATTAGAAGTCATATTCATGTTTAGTTAGTTGTAGGATTGCTTCTAAAAATAATTAGAAGCCATATCCATGCTTAGTTAGTTGTAGGATTGCTTCTAAAAATATCCTACATGTTTACCATGCTTAGTTAGTTGTAGCTTTGCTTCTAAAAATAATTAGAAGCCATATCCATGCTTAGTTAGTTGTAGGATTACTTATAAAAATATCCTACCATGATTCTATGCTTAATTAGTTGTAGGATGTTTATTTAAAATACCCATCATGTTTAGTAACTCACTTATGCTTAGAATGTGTAGGATTCAATCCAAGAGTTTCCTACCATGTGTGGATAAGTTTTTATTGTGCCTAGAGTGTTGTAGGATCCATGATGAAATCATATACCATGCTAGTTTAATTGTTGGAAAGCGATATACCATGCTAGCTTAAGTGTAAGTACTTTGCATATCATGCTAGTTTAAATTATATGCTAATTGTATACCATGTTAGATAAATGATAGAGAAGTGTATGTTATGATAGTAGATGATCATGACTTATGCTAAGTAAGTAGGTATCATGCTAATTATTAATCATGTTAAGTTAAGGATACCCATACTATGATGTTCATGCTTAAAGTGAAGAAACTACCCATAGCTAGTTGTAGTGATTTATGTGGGGTTCTATACCATGCTAGAGTAATATTTGCTTAGAATGTTGTAGGAGTAGTGTTAGGACTACCTACTATACCTTGGAGTATTGCTTAGTTGGGTGGTGGTGGTTGGTTATGATAAGTAGTAGGCTTCCATGCTCAATTGGTAACCTACGATTGACTATAGAGAATCTTATGTTTAAGGACATTAGTGATTTTCATGCTTGAGCTCAATGTAAGCATAAGCATTAATCACATTCATACATAGGAATATCATGGTGGTTGTGTTATATGATTGATTGTAATAGGAAGCTGCTTGTAATTGTATGCCATACTTAAGGCGCTATAGGTTGAAGTAATAAGGATTGGGAAGACCACTAGGGATAGTTAGTCCGATAAAGGCCATTTTATCGCCTTCGGTTCTTCCCTAGTACAATACCCATCATAGACTACTAGTAGATCCCTTTGTTGCTTCTAATAGTAGAAGATTAAGTTTGTTAGTAAGCACGTTTGGTTGCTTCTAGGATTGATTACCTGTATGGTTGTTTGCACACGGTCGTGCTCGTACGTGGCTCGACTGGCCCGTATGTAGCTGTGGGTCTCATACGTAGCTTAGTCGGCTCGTATGTAGGTTATTGTCTCGTACGCGGCCCGACCGGCCCGTGCGTAGCTGTTGGTCTCATACGCGGCTTATTTGGCTGGTATGTACGTGGTGATCTCCTACGAGGCCCGCCTGGCTCGTAGGTAGTTATTGTTTCATACGTAGCTTAGTTGGCTCGTATGTGGTTATTACTCGTGTATAGCTTGTTAGCTAGTACACAGTTAGTTTTGCTATCTAGGGTGATGTTACCACCCTAAGGGCTATCGACCATCAAGACATATGTTTCTACCCTAAGGAACTGTGGAGGAGTCACTCCTTGGGTACCGTCGAATCTTAACCAGGGTAGGTTGATCGAGGACCGGAGTATAGACGAAATCCAAGTCTAGGGTAGCGGCCTGCATATTCGCACGGCCAAAGTCTTGGATCGATGAGCCACGAACCGGGTCCTGAGGGATTCTGGTAAGTCTAGGTTGAGCGACCTAGCAGAGTTGTCTTGCGAAGCCAAATTTAAGGCTTAGCACGTTGTGTTATAATGTTGTCATTCCTAGGATCGTTCGAGTCAGGGACATCACTAGGATAGTGACTTATAAGGATCGGTTTACTTAAACCCTTTTGCCGGGAGAGAGGGGTCAGTCGTAGGGGGCCCCTTACACTAACTCGTCCCTTGAGGCAAATCATAGGTGGTGTACAGGGTTGTGCCTTCCTGTCAAAGGGATACGTACGGTGCCGTCTCACAAGTTGAGGACACGGGTTGCGTATCTCGCTCTGTTAATTCCTGAAGTACCGTGGCTGGGGTGCCACAGGATGCATGGTGCAGTCCTGCGCTTGCTATACCCCAGAGAGTGCCACAGGGTAGGCTTCGCGCTGCCCTGCGCTTGCGAAACTCTATGGTTTAATTTTGGAACGATGCCCGATATACTGGGATCGAGTGAGGTCCGGCTTGCCGGGTAGTAGTGGAAAACGGAGACACCATAAGCAGACTGCATAGGGGGACTTGACCCCTTCTGCAACCTCACAGAGTCATGGAGTATTGTCAGGAACAGGTCGTGTACAATTAGAGTTCTTAACGTGGGTTCAATCCCTATATATGGAGAAACGGCTTGAGATGGAGTCGCATGTAGTATGGGCTGCATGTTGCTTTCGGAGACTTGCTGACATTAGAATAGGAAGCATCCCGTCAAAGGGATACGTACGGTGCCATCTCACAGGTTGAGGACACGGGTTACGTATCTCGCTCTGTTAATTCCTGAAATGCCGTGGCTGGGGTGCCACAGGATGCATTGTGTAGTCCTGCGCTTGCGATACCCCAGAGGGTGCCACAGGGTAGGCTTCGCGCTGCCCTGCGCTTGCGAAACCCTATGATTTGGATTTTGGATTAAGGCCCGATACACTGGGCAATAGTGGCAAACATGGACACCACTATATGACTGCAGTGGCGGAACTAGACCGCACCTGCAACCTTGTTTGAGTGAGGTCCGGCATGCCGGGTAGTAGTGGAAAACGGAGACACCATAAGCAGACTGCATAGGGGGACTTGACCCCTTCTGCAACCTCACAGAGTCATGGAGTATTGTCAGGAACGGGTTGTGTATAATTAGTTCTATTTTAAGTATCGCATTAGTGTCTAGTCATAGCACTCACGAACACTTAAACTACACCAACACCATTGTTATATTTTGTATATTGTTTGGAAGAATCGCTGCTATATGATCAGCCTTTAAGCGTCAGTGAATACTGACGTCCCCACTTCCATAGGTA
Source organism: Hemerocallis citrina (assembly GCA_017893485.1). Taxonomy (NCBI): domain Eukaryota; kingdom Viridiplantae; phylum Streptophyta; class Magnoliopsida; order Asparagales; family Asphodelaceae; genus Hemerocallis; species Hemerocallis citrina. The sequence goes on from CM030367.1 coordinate 97,614,830, forward strand.
CTGGATTGCCGAAGTACAAAGGCGAGGTTCAGGAGGACTCAAGGCAAGGAAAGCAAGGAGTCAGGGTTATGTTTAGTTCCGCTGCAGTCTATGTACTGATTATGTATCAGTCGAGAGTTACCAAGTGTTGTTCTTCATTTCTTGTACTTTGATGTAAGATGTTGAAGGTTGTAATACTTGGGATTGTAAAGGTATTATTGTAACTCTATTGTAATGTATTGCAGTTGTGTAATGTTCAGACTTGTAATACATTGTGTATTGAATAAAAAGTTTTAAATTCTCCTGTTTTTCTGTGTATTGTGACTAATTGAAGAAAAGATCTTGGCTCGTGTCACGGTTTTCCGGTATTCGGAAATCGGGGCGCTACAGAGTGGTATCAGAGCTAACTTCAATTTACAGTCCAACACAGCAGGAAAATTAAACTTGGACGCCTTTAGGAGTCGAGTCTTAGTTAGTTATAGGCAATTGTAATTCATATTGTTGTTCCTTTCAACTTATGTTTTATGATTATCCTATATCTGGACTAATTCCAGTAGGTATATTTTAGGATGGTATTCGAAGATACCTTAACCGAGGATGTATTGATAGAGGAGAGCGAGCAAATTACAGGAGAAAATCCTTGAAATCGGAAGTAATGTTCATAGGTCACGTCCTATTCTAAGGAGGGAGTAGAGACCGAATTGCAAATATCGGGTTCTTTGGAGAACCAGTTCGTGGATGAGCCACTTGGGAGCCGGAAAGCAGCATAAGCTTTCTTTCCCCGAGTTATTAGGGTATGGATGTTTTGCCTGTTTTCCCTAACTTAACGTAGTTCTGAGGACAGAACTATTCTAAGGAGGGAGTATTGTAATATCCCGTACGGATATTACCGTATATAAATTGATATTTTATTATTAATTTATTATTATTTTGTTTTAATTCCAAAATTAGAACATTTTGGTGATTTTTACCCGGTTTGTCCATAGACATTATCTGTATCCAGATATCGGTCAGTATACATCCGTATTGTATCAAATTGATACCGTGACCTCCCGAACTAATAATAAATATTATTTTATTATTATTTCCGAGATTAAATTATTTTATACGGATTATGCGAAGATTTTCGGTATACAGACATATACGCGCACGTACGAGTAGTATGTCGATTAGTGCATTATACGAATTATGTGTTGTATATTTTGGACAACACTTATTTTGCTATAACCTAGTAGGAATGGTTAAGGATTTGATTAGGAGGTTTAACCTAGGTTAAGGTTACATAAGAAGGTTAAGAAAATTCTTCTAGAAAATTTCTCCTCCATATCAATTTTCCCCCACATAACACCTCCCCCCAATCCCACCTCCTTGTTTTGGGGTTATTTTGTGCCATATGGTGCACTTACCACCTCCCATCCTCTCCTATAAATACCCCTTCATTCTCCTCCTTCTCTCATTTTAGAAAACAAGAAAGAAAGAAAGAAAAAAAGAAAGAAAAGAAAGGAAAAGAAAGAGAGAACAAATAACTTGAGAGTTTTGTTTTGTAGGGTTCTTAGAAGCTTTCTAAAAGCTAGGGGAAGGAGAAGGTTAACTAGCTAGTTCTTCCATCAAAGAAAGAAATAAGGTGGGGGTTTCTTCATGCTTTGTTTGTATGTTTGTTTGTTGGTTGTTTGTTTATTGAATGATGGTTTTTGATGCCCTTCTTCTTCTTACCCTCTTGTTTACCCTTTCTTTTTGGTATGGTTATTATGTGGTATGTGGTAGTAGGAATCATCTAAAAATAGTTCTTTTGGTTGTTGTTGTATGATAAAAAGTAAACTACTTGGACTAAAGGAACACATGCACATAACCTTTGCATACAACCATGTAAGGTTGTAGGACTTGATATGGAACCATACATATTGCATATTGTTGAACAATACAACCTTTGTTGGTTGTAGGACTTGATTGAACTAATGTAATAATCAAAAAGATCTTTCTTTTCTTTACTAAACACTAGTGGTAGAAATAATTAAAAAGATCTTCTTTTTGTTTAATCACTAGTTATAGCTTAATAAAAAGATCTTCTTTTTGTTTAATCACTAGTTATAGCTTAATAAAAAGATCTTCTTTTTGTTTAATCACTAGTTATAGCTTAATTAAAAAGATCTTCTTTTTGTTTAATCACTAGTTATAGCTTAATAAAAAGATCTTCTTTTGTTTAATCACTAGTTGTAACTTAATAAAAAGACCTTCTTTTATCACTAGTTGTAATTAACTAAAAAGATCTTTCTTTTATTTTTAATCACTAGTGGTAATTAATTAAAAAGATCTTTCTTTCATTTTTAATCACTAGTTGTAGTTAATTAAAGAGATCTTTCTTTTGTAAAGTAAAGTAAAGTAAAATAAAAATGATCTTTTACCACTAGTAATAAATAAGATTAGTAAGTAGTAGTAAGCTAAAATAATAAGTAATAGTATGTAATAAAATGAAGTAGTAGTAGCATGTATGTTGATTAATAAGGTAGTAGTAATAGTAGTAAGTTGTATGTTGTGATTTTATGAGAATGAAGTAGTAGTAATAGTAGTAAGTTGTATGTTGTAGTAGTAGTAGTAGATAATTATGCTTTGTTTAAAATAGGAGTAGTAGTAGTAGAAAAATATTGTAGGATTGCTTCTAAAAATATTTAGAAGCCATATTCATACTACTAATATTGTAGGATTACTTCTAAAAATGATTAGAAGCCTTATTCATGCTACTTATGTTGTAGGATCTTTTCTAAAAATATTTAGAAGACATATTTATGCTACTTATGTTGTAGGATCTTTTCTAAAAATGATTAGAAGCCTTATTCATGCTACTTATGTTGTAGGGTCTTTTCTAAAAATGATTAGAAGCCTTATTCATGCTACTTATGTTGTAGGATCACTTCTAAAATTAATTAGAAGTCATATTCATGCTACTTACATTGTAGGATCACTTCTAAAATTAATTAGAAGTCATATTCATGTTTAGTTAGTTGTAGGATTGCTTCTAAAAATAATTAGAAGCCATATCCATGCTTAGTTAGTTGTAGGATTGCTTCTAAAAATATCCTACATGTTTACCATGCTTAGTTAGTTGTAGCTTTGCTTCTAAAAATAATTAGAAGCCATATCTAAGCTTAATTAGTTGTAGAATTGCATTTAAAAATATTCTACCATGCTTACCATGCTTAGTTAGTTGTAGCTTTACTTCTAAAAATATTTAGAAGACATATTTATGCTACTTATGTTGTAGGATCTTTTCTAAAAATGATTAGAAGCCTTATTCATGCTACTTATGTTGTAGGGTCTTTTCTAAAAATGATTAGAAGCCTTATTCATGCTACTTATGTTGTAGGATCACTTCTAAAATTAATTAGAAGTCATATTCATGCTACTTACATTGTAGGATCACTTCTAAAATTAATTAGAAGTCATATTCATGTTTAGTTAGTTGTAGGATTGCTTCTAAAAATAATTAGAAGCCATATCCATGCTTAGTTAGTTGTAGGATTGCTTCTAAAAATATCCTACATGTTTACCATGCTTAGTTAGTTGTAGCTTTGCTTCTAAAAATAATTAGAAGCCATATCCATGCTTAGTTAGTTGTAGGATTACTTATAAAAATATCCTACCATGATTCTATGCCTAATTAGTTGTAGGATGTTTATTTAAAATACCCATCATGTTTAGTAACTCACTTATGCTTAGAATGTGTAGGATTCAATCCAAGAGTTTCCTACCATGTGTGGATAAGTTTTTATTGTGCCTAGAGTGTTGTAGGATCCATGATGAAATCATATACCATGCTAGTTTAATTGTTGGAAAGCGATATACCATGCTAGCTTAAGTGTAAGTACTTTGCATTTCATGCTAGTTTAAATTATATGCTAATTGTATACCATGTTAGATAAATGATAGAGAAGTGTATGTTATGATAGTAGATGATCATGACTTATGCTAAGTAAGTAGGTATCATGCTAATTATTAATCATGTTAAGTTAAGGATACCCATACTATGATGTTCATGCTTAAAGTGAAGAAACTACCCATAGCTAGTTGTAGTGATTTATGTGGGGTTCTATACCATGCTAGAGTAATATTTGCTTAGAATGTTGTAGGAGTAGTGTTAGGACTACCTACTATACCTTGGAGTATTGCTTAGTTGGGTGGTGGTGGTTGGTTATGATAAGTAGTAGGCTTCCATGCTCAATTGGTAACCTACGATTGACTATAGAGAATCTTATGTTTAAGGACATTAGTGATTTTCATGCTTGAGCTCAATGTAAGCATAAGCATTAATCACATTCATACATAGGAATATCATGGTGGTTGTGTTATATGATTGATTGTAATAGGAAGCTGCTTGTAATTGTATGCCATACTTAAGGCGCTATAGGTTGAAGTAATAAGGATTGGGAAGACCACTAGGGATAGTTAGTCCGATAAAGGCCATTTTATCGCCTTCGGTTCTTCCCTAGTACAATACCCATCATAGACTACTAGTAGATCCCTTTGTTGCTTCTAATAGTAGAAGATTAAGTTTGTTAGTAAGCACGTTTGGTTGCTTCTAGGATTGATTACCTGTATGGTTGTTTGCACACGGTCGTGCTCGTACGTGGCTCGACTGGCCCGTATGTAGCTGTGGGTCTCATACGTAGCTTAGTCGGCTCGTATGTAGGTTATTGTCTCGTACGCGGCCCGACCGGCCCGTGCGTAGCTGTTGGTCTCATACGCGGCTTATTTGGCTGGTATGTACGTGGTGATCTCCTACGAGGCCCGCCTGGCTCGTAGGTAGTTATTGTTTCATACGTAGCTTAGTTGGCTCGTATGTGGTTATTACTCGTGTATAGCTTGTTAGCTAGTACACAGTTAGTTATGCTATCTAGGGTGATGTTACCACCCTAAGGGCTATCGACCATCAAGACATATGTTTCTACCCTAAGGAACTGTGGAGGAGTCACTCCTTGGGTACCGTCGAATCTTAACCAGGGTAGGTTGATCGAGGACCGGAGTATAGACGAAATCCAAGTCTAGGGTAGCGGCCTGCATATTCGCACGGCCAAAGTCTTGGATCGATGAGCCACGAACCGGGTCCTGAGGGATTCTGGTAAGTCTAGGTTGAGCGACCTAGCAGAGTTGTCTTGCGAAGCCAAATTTAAGGCTTAGCACGTTGTGTTATAATGTTGTCATTCCTAGGATCGTTCGAGTCAGGGACATCACTAGGATAGTGACTTATAAGGATCGGTTTACTTAAACCCTTTTGCCGGGAGAGAGGGGTCAGTCGTAGGGGGCCCCTTACACTAACTCGTCCCTTGAGGCAAATCATAGGTGGTGTACAGGGTTGTGCCTTCCTGTCAAAGGGATACGTACGGTGCCGTCTCACAAGTTGAGGACACGGGTTGCGTATCTCGCTCTGTTAATTCCTGAAGTACCGTGGCTGGGGTGCCACAGGATGCATGGTGCAGTCCTGCGCTTGCTATACCCCAGAGAGTGCCACAGGGTAGGCTTCGCGCTGCCCTGCGCTTGCGAAACTCTATGGTTTAATTTTGGAACGATGCCCGATATACTGGGATCGAGTGAGGTCCGGCTTGCCGGGTAGTAGTGGAAAACGGAGACACCATAAGCAGACTGCATAGGGGGACTTGACCCCTTCTGCAACCTCACAGAGTCATGGAGTATTGTCAGGAACAGGTCGTGTACAATTAGAGTTCTTAACGTGGGTTCAATCCCTATATATGGAGAAACGGCTTGAGATGGAGTCGCATGTAGTATGGGCTGCATGTTGCTTTCGGAGACTTGCTGACATTAGAATAGGAAGCATCCCGTCAAAGGGATACGTACGGTGCCATCTCACAGGTTGAGGACACGGGTTACGTATCTCGCTCTGTTAATTCCTGAAATGCCGTGGCTGGGGTGCCACAGGATGCATTGTGTAGTCCTGCGCTTGCGATACCCCAGAGGGTGCCACAGGGTAGGCTTCGCGCTGCCCTGCGCTTGCGAAACCCTATGATTTGGATTTTGGATTAAGGCCCGATACACTGGGCAATAGTGGCAAACATGGACACCACTATATGACTGCAGTGGCGGAACTAGACCGCACCTGCAACCTTGTTTGAGTGAGGTCCGGCATGCCGGGTAGTAGTGGAAAACGGAGACACCATAAGCAGACTGCATAGGGGGACTTGACCCCTTCTGCAACCTCACAGAGTCATGGAGTATTGTCAGGAACGGGTTGTGTATAATTAGTTCTATTTTAAGTATCGCATTAGTGTCTAGTCATAGCACTCACGAACACTTAAACTACACCAACACCATTGTTATATTTTGTATATTGTTTGGAAGAATCGCTGCTATATGATCAGCCTTTAAGCGTCAGTGAATACTGACGTCCCCACTTCCATAGGTACTGGATTGCCGAAGTACAAAGGCGAGGTTCAGGAGGACTCAAGGCAAGGAAAGCAAGGAGTCAGGGTTATGTTTAGTTCCGCTGCAGTCTATGTACTGATTATGTATCAGTCGAGAGTTACCAAGTGTTGTTCTTCATTTCTTGTACTTTGATGTAAGATGTTGAAGGTTGTAATACTTGGGATTGTAAAGGTATTATTGTAACTCTATTGTAATGTATTGCAGTTGTGTAATGTTCAGACTTGTAATACATTGTGTATTGAATAAAAAGTTTTAAATTCTCCTGTTTTTCTGTGTATTGTGACTAATTGAAGAAAAGATCTTGGCTCGTGTCACGGTTTTCCGGTATTCGGAAATCGGGGCGCTACAGAGTGGTATCAGAGCTAACTTCAATTTACAGTCCAACACAGCAGGAAAATTAAACTTGGACGCCTTTAGGAGTCGAGTCTTAGTTAGTTATAGGCAATTGTAATTCATATTGTTGTTCCTTTCAACTTATGTTTTATGATTATCCTATATCTGGACTAATTCCAGTAGGTATATTTTAGGATGGTATTCGAAGATACCTTAACCGAGGATGTATTGATAGAGGAGAGCGAGCAAATTACAGGAGAAAATCCTTGAAATCGGAAGTAATGTTCATAGGTCACGTCCTATTCTAAGGAGGGAGTAGAGACCGAATTGCAAATATCGGGTTCTTTGGAGAACCAGTTCGTGGATGAGCCACTTGGGAGCCGGAAAGCAGCATAAGCTTTCTTTCCCCGAGTTATTAGGGTATGGATGTTTTGCCTGTTTTCCCTAACTTAACGTAGTTCTGAGGACAGAACTATTCTAAGGAGGGAGTATTGTAATATCCCGTACGGATATTACCGTATATAAATTGATATTTTATTATTAATTTATTATTATTTTGTTTTAATTCCAAAATTAGAACATTTTGGTGATTTTTACCTGGTTTGTCCATAGACATTATCTGTATCCAGATATCGGTCAGTATACATCCGTATTGTATCAAATTGATACCATGACCTCCCGAACTAATAATAAATATTATTTTATTATTATTTCCGAGATTAAATTATTTTATACGGATTATGCGAAGATTTTCGGTATACAGACATATACGCGCACGTACGAGTAGTATGTCGATTAGTGCATTATACGAATTATGTGTTGTATATTTTGGACAACACTTATTTTGCTATAACCTAGTAGGAATGGTTAAGGATTTGATTAGGAGGTTTAACCTAGGTTAAGGTTACATAAGAAGGTTAAGAAAATTCTTCTAGAAAATTTCTCCTCCATATCAATTTTCCCCCACATAACACCTCCCCCCAATCCCACCTCCTTGTTTTGGGGTTATTTTGTGCCATATGGTGCACTTACCACCTCCCATCCTCTCCTATAAATACCCCTTCATTCTCCTCCTTCTCTCATTTTAGAAAACAAGAAAGAAAGAAAGAAAAAAAGAAAGAAAAGAAAGGAAAAGAAAGAGAGAACAAATAACTTGAGAGTTTTGTTTTGTAGGGTTCTTAGAAGCTTTCTAAAAGCTAGGGGAAGGAGAAGGTTAACTAGCTAGTTCTTCCATCAAAGAAAGAAATAAGGTGGGGGTTTCTTCATGCTTTGTTTGTATGTTTGTTTGTTGGTTGTTTGTTTATTGAATGATGGTTTTTGATGCCCTTCTTCTTCTTACCCTCTTGTTTACCCTTTCTTTTTGGTATGGTTATTATGTGGTATGTGGTAGTAGGAATCATCTAAAAATAGTTCTTTTGGTTGTTGTTGTATGATAAAAAGTAAACTACTTGGACTAAAGGAACACATGCACATAACCTTTGCATACAACCATGTAAGGTTGTAGGACTTGATATGGAACCATACATATTGCATATTGTTGAACAATACAACCTTTGTTGGTTGTAGGACTTGATTGAACTAATGTAATAATCAAAAAGATCTTTCTTTTCTTTACTAAACACTAGTGGTAGAAATAATTAAAAAGATCTTCTTTTTGTTTAATCACTAGTTATAGCTTAATAAAAAGATCTTCTTTTTGTTTAATCACTAGTTATAGCTTAATAAAAAGATCTTCTTTTTGTTTAATCACTAGTTATAGCTTAATTAAAAAGATCTTCTTTTTGTTTAATCACTAGTTATAGCTTAATAAAAAGATCTTCTTTTGTTTAATCACTAGTTGTAACTTAATAAAAAGACCTTCTTTTATCACTAGTTGTAATTAACTAAAAAGATCTTTCTTTTATTTTTAATCACTAGTGGTAATTAATTAAAAAGATCTTTCTTTCATTTTTAATCACTAGTTGTAGTTAATTAAAGAGATCTTTCTTTTGTAAAGTAAAGTAAAGTAAAATAAAAATGATCTTTTACCACTAGTAATAAATAAGATTAGTAAGTAGTAGTAAGCTAAAATAATAAGTAATAGTATGTAATAAAATGAAGTAGTAGTAGCATGTATGTTGATTAATAAGGTAGTAGTAATAGTAGTAAGTTGTATGTTGTGATTTTATGAGAATGAAGTAGTAGTAATAGTAGTAAGTTGTATGTTGTAGTAGTAGTAGTAGATAATTATGCTTTGTTTAAAATAGGAGTAGTAGTAGTAGAAAAATATTGTAGGATTGCTTCTAAAAATATTTAGAAGCCATATTCATACTACTAATATTGTAGGATTACTTCTAAAAATGATTAGAAGCCTTATTCATGCTACTTATGTTGTAGGATCTTTTCTAAAAATATTTAGAAGACATATTTATGCTACTTATGTTGTAGGATCTTTTCTAAAAATGATTAGAAGCCTTATTCATGCTACTTATGTTGTAGGGTCTTTTCTAAAAATGATTAGAAGCCTTATTCATGCTACTTATGTTGTAGGATCACTTCTAAAATTAATTAGAAGTCATATTCATGCTACTTACATTGTAGGATCACTTCTAAAATTAATTAGAAGTCATATTCATGTTTAGTTAGTTGTAGGATTGCTTCTAAAAATAATTAGAAGCCATATCCATGCTTAGTTAGTTGTAGGATTGCTTCTAAAAATATCCTACATGTTTACCATGCTTAGTTAGTTGTAGCTTTGCTTCTAAAAATAATTAGAAGCCATATCTAAGCTTAATTAGTTGTAGAATTGCATTTAAAAATATTCTACCATGCTTACCATGCTTAGTTAGTTGTAGCTTTACTTCTAAAAATATTTAGAAGACATATTTATGCTACTTATGTTGTAGGATCTTTTCTAAAAATGATTAGAAGCCTTATTCATGCTACTTATGTTGTAGGGTCTTTTCTAAAAATGATTAGAAGCCTTATTCATGCTACTTATGTTGTAGGATCACTTCTAAAATTAATTAGAAGTCATATTCATGCTACTTACATTGTAGGATCACTTCTAAAATTAATTAGAAGTCATATTCATGTTTAGTTAGTTGTAGGATTGCTTCTAAAAATAATTAGAAGCCATATCCATGCTTAGTTAGTTGTAGGATTGCTTCTAAAAATATCCTACATGTTTACCATGCTTAGTTAGTTGTAGCTTTGCTTCTAAAAATAATTAGAAGCCATATCCATGCTTAGTTAGTTGTAGGATTACTTATAAAAATATCCTACCATGATTCTATGCCTAATTAGTTGTAGGATGTTTATTTAAAATACCCATCATGTTTAGTAACTCACTTATGCTTAGAATGTGTAGGATTCAATCCAAGAGTTTCCTACCATGTGTGGATAAGTTTTTATTGTGCCTAGAGTGTTGTAGGATCCATGATGAAATCATATACCATGCTAGTTTAATTGTTGGAAAGCGATATACCATGCTAGCTTAAGTGTAAGTACTTTGCATATCATGCTAGTTTAAATTATATGCTAATTGTATACCATGTTAGATAAATGATAGAGAAGTGTATGTTATGATAGTAGATGATCATGACTTATGCTAAGTAAGTAGGTATCATGCTAATTATTAATCATGTTAAGTTAAGGATACCCATACTATGATGTTCATGCTTAAAGTGAAGAAACTACCCATAGCTAGTTGTAGTGATTTATGTGGGGTTCTATACCATGCTAGAGTAATATTTGCTTAGAATGTTGTAGGAGTAGTGTTAGGACTACCTACTATACCTTGGAGTATTGCTTAGTTGGGTGGTGGTGGTTGGTTATGATAAGTAGTAGGCTTCCATGCTCAATTGGTAACCTACGATTGACTATAGAGAATCTTATGTTTAAGGACATTAGTGATTTTCATGCTTGAGCTCAATGTAAGCATAAGCATTAATCACATTCATACATAGGAATATCATGGTGGTTGTGTTATATGATTGATTGTAATAGGAAGCTGCTTGTAATTGTATGCCATACTTAAGGCGCTATAGGTTGAAGTAATAAGGATTGGGAAGACCACTAGGGATAGTTAGTCCGATAAAGGCCATTTTATCGCCTTCGGTTCTTCCCTAGTACAATACCCATCATAGACTACTAGTAGATCCCTTTGTTGCTTCTAATAGTAGAAGATTAAGTTTGTTAGTAAGCACGTTTGGTTGCTTCTAGGATTGATTACCTGTATGGTTGTTTGCACACGGTCGTGCTCGTACGTGGCTCGACTGGCCCGTATGTAGCTGTGGGTCTCATACGTAGCTTAGTCGGCTCGTATGTAGGTTATTGTCTCGTACGCGGCCCGACCGGCCCGTGCGTAGCTGTTGGTCTCATACGCGGCTTATTTGGCTGGTATGTACGTGGTGATCTCCTACGAGGCCCGCCTGGCTCGTAGGTAGTTATTGTTTCATACGTAGCTTAGTTGGCTCGTATGTGGTTATTACTCGTGTATAGCTTGTTAGCTAGTACACAGTTAGTTATGCTATCTAGGGTGATGTTACCACCCTAAGGGCTATCGACCATCAAGACATATGTTTCTACCCTAAGGAACTGTGGAGGAGTCACTCCTTGGGTACCGTCGAATCTTAACCAGGGTAGGTTGATCGAGGACCGGAGTATAGACGAAATCCAAGTCTAGGGTAGCGGCCTGCATATTCGCACGGCCAAAGTCTTGGATCGATGAGCCACGAACCGGGTCCTGAGGGATTCTGGTAAGTCTAGGTTGAGCGACCTAGCAGAGTTGTCTTGCGAAGCCAAATTTAAGGCTTAGCACGTTGTGTTATAATGTTGTCATTCCTAGGATCGTTCGAGTCAGGGACATCACTAGGATAGTGACTTATAAGGATCGGTTTACTTAAACCCTTTTGCCGGGAGAGAGGGGTCAGTCGTAGGGGGCCCCTTACACTAACTCGTCCCTTGAGGCAAATCATAGGTGGTGTACAGGGTTGTGCCTTCCTGTCAAAGGGATACGTACGGTGCCGTCTCACAAGTTGAGGACACGGGTTGCGTATCTCGCTCTGTTAATTCCTGAAGTACCGTGGCTGGGGTGCCACAGGATGCATGGTGCAGTCCTGCGCTTGCTATACCCCAGAGAGTGCCACAGGGTAGGCTTCGCGCTGCCCTGCGCTTGCGAAACTCTATGGTTTAATTTTGGAACGATGCCCGATATACTGGGATCGAGTGAGGTCCGGCTTGCCGGGTAGTAGTGGAAAACGGAGACACCATAAGCAGACTGCATAGGGGGACTTGACCCCTTCTGCAACCTCACAGAGTCATGGAGTATTGTCAGGAACAGGTCGTGTACAATTAGAGTTCTTAACGTGGGTTCAATCCCTATATATGGAGAAACGGCTTGAGATGGAGTCGCATGTAGTATGGGCTGCATGTTGCTTTCGGAGACTTGCTGACATTAGAATAGGAAGCATCCCGTCAAAGGGATACGTACGGTGCCATCTCACAGGTTGAGGACACGGGTTACGTATCTCGCTCTGTTAATTCCTGAAATGCCGTGGCTGGGGTGCCACAGGATGCATTGTGTAGTCCTGCGCTTGCGATACCCCAGAGGGTGCCACAGGGTAGGCTTCGCGCTGCCCTGCGCTTGCGAAACCCTATGATTTGGATTTTGGATTAAGGCCCGATACACTGGGCAATAGTGGCAAACATGGACACCACTATATGACTGCAGTGGCGGAACTAGACCGCACCTGCAACCTTGTTTGAGTGAGGTCCGGCATGCCGGGTAGTAGTGGAAAACGGAGACACCATAAGCAGACTGCATAGGGGGACTTGACCCCTTCTGCAACCTCACAGAGTCATGGAGTATTGTCAGGAACGGGTTGTGTATAATTAGTTCTATTTTAAGTATCGCATTAGTGTCTAGTCATAGCACTCACGAACACTTAAACTACACCAACACCATTGTTATATTTTGTATATTGTTTGGAAGAATCGCTGCTATATGATCAGCCTTTAAGCGTCAGTGAATACTGACGTCCCCACTTCCATAGGTACTGGATTGCCGAAGTACAAAGGCGAGGTTCAGGAGGACTCAAGGCAAGGAAAGCAAGGAGTCAGGGTTATGTTTAGTTCCGCTGCAGTCTATGTACTGATTATGTATCAGTCGAGAGTTACCAAGTGTTGTTCTTCATTTCTTGTACTTTGATGTAAGATGTTGAAGGTTGTAATACTTGGGATTGTAAAGGTATTATTGTAACTCTATTGTAATGTATTGCAGTTGTGTAATGTTCAGACTTGTAATACATTGTGTATTGAATAAAAAGTTTTAAATTCTCCTGTTTTTCTGTGTATTGTGACTAATTGAAGAAAAGATCTTGGCTCGTGTCACGGTTTTCCGGTATTCGGAAATCGGGGCGCTACAGCCCCATCAAACTAATGCCGAACGCGTGAAGAGTCATCAACGGGTTCGTGCTCCACTGCCAAACAGTCGTTGTCGAGCCGGAGTTGAGGGTGCTCCGGACGCTCTACCGGCTTCATCAGCAGAACCGGTCGGAGTTCCGATATTATTTGGCCCCGAGACATGGAGGTTGGCTCGTCGTTTGTCCCGACTCCATAAAGCACTGGCGTGATCAGTATTTCATAGTGCAAAGTGCGGAGGCGTGGCCCATACCCTCCGGTTGGGTGGAGGAGGTGACGAAGCGAGTGAGGGAGTCGCCAGTGCTTCACCCTCAAGAAGAAGAGGCAGTTCGGGTTCTTCTAGATCGGCCGAAGTACGATTGGCAAGATCTGACCGAGGACGTTCTCTTCAGGGGACGGCTCTGTCGCGTAGATCCCAGTACGCGGCTTTTTCTACGTTTTTTCTTTCTCTTCTTATTTTGCTTATTGTAACTTGTGTTTTCTAACCAACTTCTTGCTTGATGTAGAGGCCATGGACTATGTAGCGGTACTAGCGCAGAGGGCCGCCCTCGGAAGCAAGGCGCCGAAGAAGCGCAAGAGGGTCGCCACTAAACTGCCGTCCGCGAAGACCCAGAAGGTCGCGAGCGCGGCCGAGGAGGTGGAGGCGCCGGCAGACGTGACCCCAACCCGAGCTCCGATAGTAGCCTCGGCGTCGGCCGAGGGAGGGGAGTTCCCGATTGCTGCGATGCTCGGGATGGAGGTGCCTCCGCTGACGGTGGGGGCCGAGGCGCTCCTTACGGAGGAGCACAAGAGGATTCATGTTCCGGATTGGCAGGTTAGGAAACTAGATGGGTTCCTCGGCGACTCCCTGGCGAGCATGCAGGTGGTAAAGCACCTGGCGATGCCGAAGGACCGAGCCGCCATGGATGCTGGCTAGGCGGGCGACGATGCCATCAAGATCGCACGCTCGGCGGTATCGGTGAGTGTCGACTTTTTTCTTTTGAAGGTAGCTTGCATGTTTGATTTTCTAACTCCTTTTGTTTTTCGTTGCTCTGCTATAGATAACCGTCCACTTTGGTCATCTTATGGAGAAGATGACGGAGTTGGAGAAGGACCTCAGAAGGAGGCCGACCAAGCTCGGGCCGAAAAGGCTCGAATGGGCAACGAACTCGACAAGCTAAAGGTTGAGTTCAAGGGGAAGGCGACAAGGCTCGAGTACCTCGAGGACCTTGTCACAAGGCTCGAGGGCGACCTGCTCCGGCAGAAGGGGGAGTCGGCCAAGCAGCAGGCCGAGGCGGTGGAGGCCAAGGCTGCGGCGGTGAAGGAAACTGAAGGGGCCACCATGACGAAGGCGCAAGGCTTCCTCGCCGCAAACATGGCCAAGGCGTACGTCCATGCCATCACTCAAGTGTTGGAGTGCTATCCTGAGGTCGACTGCTCCGGGTGGCGGCTCTTCTCGGACCACGTCGAGGGCTTTGACCCCGAGTCGGAGGAGGAGGGAGGGGATGACGAAGATGGCCCTGAGGTCGAGGTCATCGGTGAGGTGCAGGGGTCGGTGGTGACTCCGCTGGCGATGATGGCTCCTTCGGGGGAGTCCGATCCCGCCCAGTCTCGACGCCCCGGGAAAGAGGTCGCCCTCTGACTTCTTCTCCTTTCTTTTGTTTTTTTTTCTTCCTTTTTTTGTTTTCTGAGCTGCCGAATGTATTGCCTAATTGCGGACTGGCCACCGCATTTTTGTTATGAATGAAAATACAACTTTTGAGCTCGACCTTGTGTTTCTTTTTAGTTGTTTTGAAATTTGACTGAGTGTTGAAACAAAGGATTTTAGTCTTAGCTAGGTGCATGTGGCCTTGTTCCGAAGTCTGATGTGAAGCAAATTTGTGAGTATTTACTACGCGTTCTCGTTGTTTGCTTTGAACTTTTCAGCTTGCCGAGGTGACTCATTCTGCCGAACCCACTCACTCCAGGGAGGAGTTACGTTCTGAGGTCGGCTTAGGGGCGACGAGGCTGTGTTTAACCAGGTGCCGAGAGTGCCTCTACGAAGTCGAGTTGGGGTTGCTCAGGGCCGAGAGTGAGCGAAACCATCTGCAGCTGATCTTAGGCTGGAGAGAAATTGAGATTCGGTGGCTAGAGGGTAGGCTTGCCGAGAGACCTCCTATAGGCGAGGATGACGGCTCGTCAACAGCCTTCACCAATGGGCTGAGGCTTAAGTGTCTCCAACATTCTTTGTCAAAGATGACAACGGAGAGGGACGATATGCTCACTGAGGTTCACCACCTACAGATTGTGGAGGCAAAGCTTCTGGCGGAAGAAGGGGAGTTGACGACGGCGGTGGGCAAGCTGATGGCCGAACGCGATGAATTGACGGCAGAAGTCGACGCGTTGAAGAAGGCCACAGTGGACAGGGGCATCGAAGTCACTCAGCTCCGCCGAATCATTGCCAGCCGTCCTAGCATCCCGAGCTCCGTGGTGCCTCCTCGCTTCGAGGTGGACGTAAAAGATGACTCTCTGAAGCAACAGATAGCCGAGCTGGAGGTGGAAGTGGCTCACCTCAAGCCGTGTTCGGGACCGATCAACGTCAGGAGCACTTCGTGCACTCGTGAAGGGAGCGAACAAGGGATTTCGTTCTATGAGCTTGTGACCCGTTTGCCTGTTGCTCGGCAAAGTTCGGGTGATGCCCAAAGTGGTGTTGCAATTTCATCGAGCGAAGCATCTGTTGGAGCAACTGTTAGGAGCAGTGCCGAGGATACGTCTCAGTTCGCCGGCTTAGGGACGAGCTCCGGGGTCAAGCACCGCCGACCCCGGGTATCTTTGAAGCGGAACATCCCTGCGCCTAGGAGGCGTTGAAGGTCTCATGTTCTCCAAGTTTTGTTTTGTCTAAGTGTTACGAGTGGGCTTTGTAGTTTTGGCTTTTCAACTTGTAACTTCATTGTAAAGAAGGGCACCGTCTTGTACTGTCTTCCCATTCTTAATTGAAACGAGGCTTTTTTCTTTCTTGGACTTGTGCGTTTTTGTTAGACTTATGTCGTTGTATTACTCGTTACTATCTTTAGCGTGCCGAGGCTCCAGAGCAAGATATTTGCTCGTTTGGTCTTCAGTGCTAAGAACGCCTGGCAAGGCTTGCCGAGGTCCCAGAGCAAGATTTTTGCTCATTTGGGCGTCGGTGCCAAGAGAGCTCGGCAAGGCTTGTTGAGGTCCCAGAGCAAGATTTTTGCTCGTTTGGTCTTCGGTGCAAAGAGCGCTTGGCAAGGCTTGCTGAGGTCCCTGAGCAAGATTTTTGCTCGTTTGGGCATCGGTGCCAAGAGCGCTCGGCAAGGCTTGTCGAGGTCCCAGAGCAAGATTTTTGCTCGTTTAGGGGTCGGTGCTAAGAGCGCTCGGCAAGGCTTGCCGAGGTCCCAGAGCAAGATTTTTGCTCGTTTGGGCGTCGGTGATAAGAGCGCTCGGCAAGGCTTGTCGAGGTCCCAGAGCAAGATTTTTTCTCGTTTGGGCGTCGGTGCCAAGAGCGCTCGGCAAGGCTGGCCGAGATCCCAGAGCAAGATTTTTGCTCGTTTGGGCATCAGTGCCAAGAGCGCTCGGCAAGGCTTGCCGAGGTCCTAGAGCAAGATTTTTGCTCGTTTGGGCGTTGGTGCCAAGAGCGTTCGGCAAGGCGTGCCGAGCACTGCTTCGAGCCTCTTAACTCGTGAATTTCCAAGAGAAGTGAGTTTCTTGCAGTGGAGAGCAGCCTCTAGGAGGATTATTTCGAATTTAAACAAACCATAAGAACCAAAGGTTAGCTCCTCCAAGTACTCTTGTCCCATGTCTAGTCTAGTTGTAGGAACTTCGCATGCGACGGCAGAGCGCATTCCAACGTTTGTAGGAGCAATTCCGAATGGCAAACTACTTCTAGCTCGCTTAAGAGCGGGCCTACGAAGCGGAGTCGAGTCAAGTGTTGGACTCCGAACTCGTCGTTTGAGTATATTTCAACGGTTGTGGGAGCAATTCCGAATGGCGAACCACTTCTAGCTCACTTAAGAGCGAGCCTGAGAAGCAGAGTCGAGCCAAGTGTTGGACTCCGAACTCGTCGTTTGAGTATATTTCAACGGTTGCGGGAGCAATTTCGAATGGCGAACCACTTCTAGCTCGCTTAAGAGCGAGCCTGTGAAGCGGAGTCGAGCCAAGTGCTGGACTCCGAACTCGTCATTTGAGTATATTTCAACGGTTGTGGGAAAAATTCCGAATGGCGAACAACTTCTAGCTCGCTTAAGAGCGAGCCTGCGAAGCGGAGTCGAGCCAAGTGTTGGACTCCGAACTCGTCGTTTGAGTATATTTCGATGGTTGTGGAAGCAATTCCGAATGGCGAACCACTTCTAGCTCGCTTAAGAGCGGACCTGCGAAGCGGAGTCGAGCCAAGTGTTGTACTCCGAACTCGTTGTTTGAGTTAAAGAAATTAAAAACAGAGAGACGCAAGTGATCACAAGAAAAATATGGGGAAAAAGAAGCTCTTTATTGATAACTACTAGCTGGCTGCTTCTAAGTTGCAAACCATTATTACATTGAGAAAATAAAGAAGCAAAATACAAGTGAAAGGAAAGGAATGGTTTGATATCTGAAGGCACTTAGGGAGGCGTTCAGGCGCTCTCTTGGTACTTCAATAGACGGTCGGCATTCCAAGTCCTGGGAATCTCTCTGCCTTCAAGGTCTTCAAGACGGTATGTTCCGGGCCGAACTACCTTGACGATCTTGTAGGGTCCTTCCCAATTCGGAGCTAGCTTACCCTTTTGGCTGGGGAAGGAGATAGCTAGTTTTCTGAGGACCAAGTCTCCTTCCTTGAGATTGGTGGGACGGACCCTTTTGTTGTAAGCCTGCTCAATTCTTCTTCGGTAATTCTGCTGGCGAATTGAAGCTCTTTCACGGAGCTCATCAACCAAGTCCAAATTTGCCCGAAGTTTTCTGGCATTCTGCTTTTCTTCATAGGCCATAAGGCGAGGGGATGGTAGGCCGACTTCCAAGGGTATCACAGCTTTGGACCCATAGGTGAGATTGAAAGGCGACTTTCCTGTGGGGGTCCGTTTCGTAGTGCGATAGTTCCACAGTACGTTGGGGAGCTGATCTGCCCATAAGCCTTTGGCGGTCTTATCTAATCTCTTCTTGATGCTGGAGAGGATTTGTCGGCTGGCATTTTCCACTTGGCCATTTGATTGAGGATGGGAGACAGAGGAGAAGCGTTGCTTAATGGCGAGGTCTTCACACAGAGATTGGAATGCAGCCCCTATAAATTGGGTTCCCTTATCAGTTATCAGGACCCGAGGTACCCCGAACCTACAGATGACGTTCTTCCAGAAGAACTGAAGCACTTTGTTCTCAGTGATTGTAGGCAAAGGCTCGGCCTCTATCCACTTTGAGAAGTAATCGATCGCCACGACTAGAATGTTGAGTTGACCCGGAGCCAGAGGAAAAGGACCTAATAAGTCCATCCCCCACATTGCGAAGGGGATCGGGCTTGAGAGAGAGGTGAGTTATGCTTGGAGTAGGCAACGAATGTTGGAATACTGCTGACACGAGCTGCACTGCCGGACATGTCGTTCGACATCTTGTAGGAGGGTAGGCCAGAAGTACCCGTAGTTCAACACCTTCCTGGCGAGGGACCTTGACCCAGAATGTGTTCCACCTATACCTTCGTGAAGCTCTTGCAAGGCATATGAAGCTTCTCTCGGGGAGAGACACCTCAAGTAGGGCCTGCTGTCTACTTGGGTGTAGGAGCATTTGTATAAGACCCCTCAACAAGGGTGTATCGCTCTGCTCTGGTTCGAACTCTGTGAGTTTCCTTTGGGTCTTCGGGGAGGAGCCCATCCCTTAGAAATTCTATCAAAGGTTTCATCCAGTTGTCTTGAAGTTGGACGGGCAGCGACTCCATCGAGTCGGGGGTTTCTTCTTCTATGCTCGGTCTTAGGAGAACTTCAATCAGGACGGTCTGCTCGAGACCATGAAGGGAGGAGGAGGCCAGTTTGGAGAGGGCATCTGCTTGGGAATTTTATTCTCCTGGGATCCACTGAATTAGCGCCTCTTCGAATGAAGCCATGAGATTTTGGACCTTGGCTAGATACTTAGCCATTCGGTCATCTCGCGCCTCGTACTCGCCTAAGACTTGATTCACAACCAGCTGAGAGTCGCTAAATATCCGGAGGTGTTGTGCCCCTGCCTTGCGAGCCATACCGAGGCCGGCTATAAGGGCTTCATACTCCACTTCATTGTTGGAGGCTTTAAAGTTGATGCGAAGGGAGTACTGGAGAACAAAATCATCAGGGCCTGCCAGAATGACCCCGGCTCCGCTCCCCTCGGTGCAAGAGGATTCGTCTACATATACTATCCAGATAGGAGGCCCGTTTGCTGCTTGGCTGACCTCTGGGATAGTGCTCTCAACAATGAATTCAGCTAAGGCTTGAGCCTTGATTGCGGTCCGAGGCTGGTACGATATGTCATGCTGACTCAGCTCGATCGACCACTTCATCAGCCGGCCCGAGGTCTCGGGTTTGTGCAGACTTGCTTAAGCAGCTGGTCGGTAAGAACGACCACCGAGTGGGACTGAAAATATGGGCGAAGCTTCCTAGCTGCCATGACCAAGGCATACGCCATCTTCTCCAATCTTGTGTAGCGGAGCTTGGCATCCCGAAGTACCTTGCTCACGTAATAAATGGGCTTCTGAGCCTTGTCTTCTTCCCTCACCAAGACAGCGCTGAGGGTTTGTTCGGAGGCAGCTAAGTAGAAGTAGAGTGTTTTTCCGGGGATAGTCTTGCTGAGGAGAGGGGGGTTGACTAGATAGGCTTTCAGTTGATCGAATGATTCTTATTGCTGTTGACCCCACTCGAAGCCCTTAGCTCCCCTAAGTACTTTGAAGAAGGGAAGACACTTCTCCCCTGACTTAGATAGGAAACGCCCTATGGCCGCGAGGCACCCTGTGAGCTTCTGAACCTCTTTCACACTTTTGGGAGGAGCCATGTCCAGTATGGCTTTGATCTTCTCGGGGTTGGCCTCGATTCCTCTTTGGCTGACCATGAAGCCTAGGTATTTCCCCGACGAGACCCCAAACGCACACTTGTTCATGTTGAGCCTCATATCATGTTTTCTCAATACATCGAATGCTTCCTGCAGATCGGCAACGTGGTCGGCTCCATGGACGCTCTTAACTAGCATATCATCAACATACACCTTCATGTTTCGGCCAATCTACTCTTGGAAGACTTTGTTGACAAGGCGTTGGTAGGTTGCACCTGCATTCTTCAGTCCGAATGGCATTACCTTGTAGCAGTAGAGCCCCTGATCGGTGACAAAGGAGGTCTTCGGGATATCGGGGGGAACATTCGGATTTGGTTATACCCGGAGAAAGCGTCCATGAAGCTGAGGAGCTCATGGCTCGAAGTAGCGTCGATCAGAGTGTCGATACTGGGGATGGGGAATGGACCTTTGGGGCAGGCTTTGTTCAGGTCGGTGAAGTCGATGCAAATTCTCCAACTCCCGTTGGACTTCTTAACCATAACAACATTGGAGAGCCATTCAGGGTAGTTGACTTCTTGGATGAACCGGACCTTAAGGAGCTTGTCCACTTCCTCCTTGATAGCATGTTGGCGCTCAGGGGCAAATTTGCGCCTTTTTTGTTGGACCGGTTTGGACCCTGGAGCAACACTCAAGTGGTGGACGAGGAGCTCTTCGGAGATTCCTAGCATGTCAGCAGCCGACCATGTGAAGAGGTCGTGGTTCTTTCTAATGCATTGGACTATGTCGGAATATAGGACAGATGGGAGGGTCTTGCTGATGAGGAACTTGCAGTTCGGATCTTGCTCGGAGAAGAGCACTTCCTCCAATTCATCCACCAGTTCAGAAGTTGGCCAGACATTCTCTTGAGAAATCTCAAGAGTCTCGAGGGAGAGGACTGGTCCGCCGGTAGAGGTCATGTAACATTTGCGGGCCATCTCTTGACTACCCCTTACTTCCCCTACTCCCGCCCTAGTGGGGAACTTCATCTTGAGGTGATAAGCCGACGGGACGGCCTCTACAGCAGCTAGGCCAGATCAGCCTAGAATCACATTATAAGCAGCGGGTACATCGACGACCATGAAGTTCATCGGCTCCGTTCGGGTAGTAGGAGTTTTTCCAGCGGTTATGTCGAGGGTGATTACCCCTTCGATAGTCACTGGCACTCCCGTGAACCCGTGGAGTGTGTAGCCAGCGGGCTTAAGCCTGTCCGGGATAGCTTGAGTCCTTTGAAAGCAGCGAGGAAGAGGATGTTAATGGAGCTACCATTGTCCACCAGTATCCTCTCCACTTTAAAATTTGCCATATGGAGGTTGATCACTAGGGCGTCGCAATGTGGGGTTCGGTTACCCTCCAGGTCTTCATCTGAAAAAGTGACCAGGACCCCAAGGCCTTTGGGAGGGGGCATGCCATGTACTGAGTTGACTTCCCTTATGAAAGCCTTTCGAGAGGAGTTGGAGGTGCCTCCCATGGGGCCTCCATGGATGAGATGCAGGATGCGTTCCTCTTCGAACTTGGGAGTTTCCTCGCGCCTTTCAGGATGCTTGTTTGCCCCCCTGGGCGGAGGAGGAAGATCGATCCGGTCATTTCTTACAAACTTAGACAGCTGCCCCCTTTGGATGAGGGCCTCAATTTCATTCTTCAGGGCCCAACAATCGTTGGTGTCGTGGTCGTGGTCCCGGTGATATCGACACCACTTCTCTTTGTCCCTCTTCTTGCCAGGGGTATTCATCTTCGGGGCAGGAGGTATAACCCCTTCCTTCTCCACCTCCATAAGAATAGTGGAAATGTTGGCGTTAAGAGGAGTGAATTTCTCGAATCTGGGAGGGGGCGGCGCTGGCCCTCGTTGTCCTTCTGGAGTTTCTTGACTCCCTCTTCTTCGGGAGCTTTTCGCTTGGTCCCGGAGGAAGGCCCCTCAAAGGTGGGACGGTGCTCAGCTTCCTCAGCACGAATATACTTCTCGCTCCTGAGAAGGAGGTCGGAGAAGTTTTGCGGAGGCTTCTTGGCTAAGGAGGACCGAAGGCTGGAGTTAAGGACATTTGACTGGAAAGTTGCGACAGTGACCGACTGGTCGAGGGAAGCAATGGACCTACCTTTCGCGGTGAACCTTTTCACATAGTCCCTGAGCTTCTCCCCCTTCTTCTGGCTAAGGTAGAGTAGCGAAATACTGGTTTTCTCTGTGCGGCGGCTACTCACAAAGTGGGTGACGAAGAGGGTCTCAAATTGTTCAAAGGAGAATATGGAGGGTGGAGCAAGGCGAGAGTACCATTCTCGGGCTGGACCCTTGAGAGTAGCTGGGAAGGTTTTGCACAGTAGGGCATCGGAAGTTTGGTGGATCAACATGAGGATCTTGAAGCTCTTGATATGGTCCACGGAGTCTGATTCCCCAGAGTAACTCTCGAACTGGGGGGGGCTTGAAGCCTATTGGAACGGGTGCTTCCATGATTGTTCGGGAGAAGGGTGGTCGGCTGGGACGGAGGGTCCTTCCCCTCAGCTCCTCTTCCCTGTCCAGCTGGCCGAGGCATCTCTCCATCTCGTGGAGACGACGATAGACAGCATTATCCCTACGACGGTAGCCATATGAGTCTCTGGACTCGTCTTCGTAAGAAGGGGAGCGCGGAGTTCGGCGACGGTAGCTAAGGGAATGGCGAGGACTGTGTTGGCAATTGCTCGGAGCTGGAGGGGGGGTTAGGGACCGATGGCGAGGACTTTGGACCATAGGAGGAGTGGGGACCCTTTGAGCATTGTTATTGTTCTGTCGGAGGTTAAGGGCCAGCAAGATGGTTGCTTGGAATTGCTGGAACTCCGCACGGGGCATGGGTGCGGTATCATCCCTCGGGGGATGCCGACCAGCGGGAGAGTGAGGCCTTCCCCTATGGTGCCCAGGGGACTCTCTTCGTCTTCTGTGAAGTAGGGACCTCTAGTAGTTTCGGCGATAAGGAGATCGCTCATTTGGACGTTCTTGGCGGGAGGCTCCCTCTCGGGCCCGCCTTTCATCTAAACGGCAGCTAAGGTCCTCTTCTTTCTGCCGATTGAGGATGGTATTCGGAGGTCGGAAGGCCGGAGGTTGTGAGATGCCATCGAGTCGGTAGAAGGGTTATGCATGGAGACGTGGTCACGTTGGAGAGGTTGTTTCTAAGGATTGGGACGGGAGCCCCACGCATCGGCATTCTGAGGCCCGGTTTGACCCCGAGGGGGTTGGAGGTTCTGATGAGGAGGTTGGTCCTGCTACGGGGCCTGATCAGGTTGAGGAGGGGGTCTCGTCGACTGGACAGTTTGGAGGGCGACCTCCTGTTGTGGTTGAGGAGGAGTGGGTCCACGGTTGGACCCTCTGGATCTCAGTTTTCGGGGAGGCATGGCTGAAGGTGCTCTTAACCAAGGGAAGAGGAAGGATTACTATTCGTGGGTTCCCACAGACGGCGCTAATCTGTTACCGCTAAATCTGGTGTGGGGGCAAACAGATAGAATTTGTGGATTCTTAGGGAAACTGAATAGCAAACCTTGGAACCTTTCCACCGGAGTTTGACCGTTGACTCCCGCCGTTCACCTGCAAAAAGTGCGAGACACCGGGGTTGATCCCGGTGACGCACCCTCCAACGCTCAAGTCAATAACCAGAAAAGATTATGAAAGAGCGTAAACTGGCAAAAGATTGATTACCTCTTAATGGTGGTGGATGGGGGGTATTTATAGCCGCCTTTGGGATCAGTTTAGGAATGAAATCCCTAATTCCCCGTGAAAGGATAGAGTGAATCAGGGCGGTTGATTCAATACAATCACAAACCCTAATTCTATCCTGCTAGACCGGGTTTGTTGCGGGTTGGAACCCGCACCCAGTTGAGTTAGATCCGTTCATGGCTTGTGGGGCTTTTTAGAAAGAAGACCCTGGACCCATTTCAGACCCGTTTGTAAGTGAGATTACCATTTTGTCCAATTTGGACGTTTCCGATTTAACTCTATTTCTAGCCATATCACCTATTTGTATTTTCATGTGTTGAATGAGCTATCCCAACATCGTTTAAATGATCTGTGTTATTTTGTGGGAGTGATGACATGTTTGGGAATCTTGATCATAATTAATCTCGTGTTATAACTAGAATGTAGGGTTCTCCAGTATGTCTTATCATACTGTGTGTATAAGTATAGTGGCTAACCCTCCATTAGTAGCTTATGTGAAATTTTATATTTGCTTCACTATTAAAGATTGATGTATAAGTTCTCTGAAAAATGTCTGTAACTTAGGTGAGTGCATCCCAAAATGGAGAATGTAACTCCATTAGTTATATTTTGTTATTTCTCGTTTATTGTACTACGTGTACAAAGTTGAATTATAACATATTGGTCATTATCTTGTTTAACATTTCGAAGATGATGAAGAACGAATAAAGGAAAGAACTCTTCGCTCAAGTGTTTGAGCACTTGGACATTGTTAGAACCACGAGAGAAAGCATACAGTTTTGTGAAATGTGGTAGAGTAATTTTGTATTAAATCCTATTATTATTTTATAATGTGCAGATCATAGTCAATGGCATGTGTAAGTTAGTTAAACAAACGGAGCAATTGATAACGGTAGTTCCAATTTGAGTACTCCTTGAACACGACATAATATGCTAGGACTTGTGAACTATATATTAATCAATTTTCTCTTGTTAAAACTCATAACTTTGTTAAATGACACTGCATTAAAATAAGAAAAATGTGAAATTTGTGCTAAAATTATGATCACTAGAAAATTATTTAGTATGGTCTCTAGGAGTACACAACTTCTTAAGTCAACACATTCTGATATTTGTGATCTCAGTAGCTTTATGAATAGTTAAGAAAATGGTTGGTCAGAAGTATTTAATCACTTTTGTAGATAATTATTGAAAGTTTGTCATATATATGAAGGATGAATCACTTATTATTTTGAATGAATTAAAAATCTAGTTAATGCTAAGATCAAAAGAGTTCAAATTTGATAGAGGTGGTGAATGTGTTTTAATAATTTTAGAGAAGTTTGCATTTGACATAATCTCTAGTGCATTCTATTTAGCACAGTTAAAACAGTATTGCTAAAGTTAGAATCAAACACTTAGTAAAATGTTGAATTCTATCTTATTGACTGTTGTTTGACTTTTTAAATTGTGGGTGATGTTGTATTGTTAATCATATTTCTAATATGTTACTACACTCTAAATTATTTACACATTATGGATTATGACATAAAAACACAAATAATTTTGTTAAATTGAAAATATGACCATGTATTATATTTGTTATAATATCTGACCCTAGAAGTCCTACAATAGGACCTAGAACAAATAGTTTTGTGTACTTAGAAAGTGCAGAACGTTGTGTTTTGGACTGTTTTGGATCTATCTCATATGTGATAATAGAATCTAAAATTGCAGAATTCTTTGAGGATATGTTATCAAAGATAGATGCATGTTGTCCTACAGACACGGTCAATGATTCACAGTTGAAATCTATGCCAAGCCTTATCGACACTTAAGTTTTAATGGAAAATGAGCTAGAACACTCATTAGTAGATGATAAAATGAATTTTTTGTTATGCAATAATACTTTAAATTAGTTGATTTGCCGAAATGGGCTAAAAACTATTGTAAGTAAGTGGGATTTTG
Organism: Hemerocallis citrina; assembly: GCA_017893485.1. Lineage (NCBI taxonomy): Eukaryota > Viridiplantae > Streptophyta > Magnoliopsida > Asparagales > Asphodelaceae > Hemerocallis > Hemerocallis citrina. Next base: position 97,640,586 of record CM030367.1, read on the forward strand.
TAGAAGAAACTTAATTTTGATTGTTCAATAGCAATTTTAATGCACTTTTAGTAGCTAAAGGATTAACTGAGATAAGTGGGGTAGAATGATTTGATGTATTCTCGCTTGTTTTTCATGTTGCTACAAAATGATTCTTATTGCCCTTACATCTATTGAAAACTTTGTTATTCATTAAAAATGTTGTAAGCAGTTGTACTGAAATTTTTTGTAATGACCAAAAAGTTTTGTACTAAAGGGTTTAGTGAACAAGATTTGCAAACTGGTAAAATCATTGTATATTTTAAAACATGTATTATAGCTGACGGATATTGCGCTAAACCGAGCAGAATGGAAAACCAAGATTCATGTAGCTGACCCCAACTAGTTGGGAAAAATGCGTTGTTGTTGTTTTTGTTGTTGTATTATAGCTGACGGGTAAATATTTTGAAAAATTTCTTAGAGAGCCTAGGATTTGAATCAAGTAATTTAGATCAATGTCTTTAACTTTGTCGTATGTCAAATATAATGGCTATCATTTATTGTTGACATGCTTGTTGTTGGAAGTAATCTCTATATTATAAATGAAGTTAAAACTGTGATATCCAAAAAGTTCAACATGATTTACCTAGGTGTAAGTGTGAGTTTTGGTAGGCAAGGGATAACCCTTAGTCAAAACTCATTAAATCAATAATGTGCTCTAAGAGTGGGGATATAATGATTGAAAATGTGTTTTGAAACACCTTATGATTATGATAAAAGGTTGACACCTAATGATGGTGCAACTATGAGACAGTTAGATCATTCTAAACTTTTTCAAGTTTCATGTGTACAATGATCTGCACTAGACCAGACATAGCTTTTAAGGTAGGTATGATACTGCAGGTACACTAGTAATCCTATTAATACACATTGAAATGTCCTTAAGAGGCTAATGTGATACCTAGGAGGTATTCAAGAGTTTGCTTTGTGCTACTCTAGTCATCCTTCAGGATTGAAGGGATAATCTGATGTATTATGTTACTCAGAATTTAATGAAATTCGATCAACTAGTGGACATGTGATTACACTAAGAGGAGCAGACGTAATATGGAGATCAAAAGGCAAACAAACATTGGGCTCTCATCCATGAAATCAGACCTCTATATGTTATCCTCTACAGGGATAGTGCCTGAGTAGATTGAATAACTTATTGCTAGCCATCCATTGAGAAGTTTAAAGTAAACTCTCTAATTTTCTTCTGTGACTATCCAACTACAATCCATTGTAGCTCATAATTCACTCTATAATGGTAAGATGAGTACAATAAAGCTGAAAGAAGCCCTGTTGAACTTTCTCATAGAAAAAGTGCAATTGCGACAAAATATGGCTAATGCTCTTGCTGAGAGATTTGGTTCTTGCTAAGAGACTTGAAAGTGATCTAATTATCAAAACTGTGAGGAAAATGAGGTTAAAAGCTATTGAGCCAAAAGCTTTAACATCTTAGTTGTTTTGAAATTCAGGATCCAATTGGAGACATAGAGAAGTTCAAACTTAAACATCAATTTTAGACAGTTGACATGCTTTAGATAATATGAAAAGTTGTATGTAAATTTTATAAATATATAACTTAATTCCAAATTTGATGATGTTATATATTCTCATGAATTACTTAGAATCATTTCATTATTCCAAAAGAAAGCGAGAAAACTTGTCGCTGTATTTTCGATGTTTAGAGTTGTCGTTATATCATTTAAATTTTGATGATATATCTCTTTTATGAATTCATGTTTCATTCCAATTTTGATGATTCAGAATTCAACCATAATTGGTTTGACTATTCTTTCATTCCAAAATGAAACATACTATAGTTCTTGTTCTTTATTTTGTTAAAGAAACTCGATTGTGATGTTTGCGTTACATTTTTGCTCAGCTAGTTTTTGAATCGTACTAAATTCTTTTGTGGAACTATATACTTTATGAAATTTGCTATAATTCTTAGAGATGTGTCTCATGATATTCTTGTTTGCAATATGCTAGCAAAGAAAGAGGAGTTGAAACTGTCAACATAGATTTCAGAATAATGATTTGTTCAAAATGGAGGATTAAACATTAAGCAGTTTGATAGAGTTTCAGTTTATTTCTCTTAAGAATAAATTAGTTAGTCACTTGTTCGGTGAAACTTTTCTTGAGTTTAAGACTCTTATATTCATTGAGCTTAAAACTCTTTTTTTGTTCTTGAAGTTTATTTGCTTTGGTTGATTTTGAAACTATGATAGATTTCTCCAGTTGGTTTAGTCTTTTGTGAACTATTCTAATTTTTATATGGTTGGTAACTACTTAATTATTTTGTTTTCGTCTTATTTGAACTATCCAGATCTATAATTAATGTACTCCTTATGACTATACTTTGAGATTCATTTCTTCTATTTTAAGATTGCTATCGGCCAGTTAGTTTTATGTTGAACCGATGAGGTAATCTAGTACTATTTTATATATTGAGAATATAAGAGAAGATTGTTGGATATATATGTATATTCTCTTTATATAAATAATATTATATGTAATATTATTTTATGGATAACACGTGTGTCACATGTACTAATTCTATGGATATCAGAAAACGGGTTGAGTGAGTTCAGAATCCAGTATCCAAACCAGCATTTATCCTATAAATACTGGCTTGTGATAGTAGTCGAGATATTGCAATCTTGATACATAGGGTAGATATCTCAAGCACTTTAGTTTTGGATATTAACCCTAATTTCTCTTCTTATTATTTATCGTAATCTTCAACACATATTACTCTAGATTTATTCAATGCACACATAGAGTTTGCCTTTTGTAAAGTTGTAAGACCCCACAAAATAGTACATATCTATTTTGTATTTTTAATCCGTGCACGATTAAGAGTTGCATGTATTAATGCATTTTTCTCAATTTTAATTGAGTATGTATTGAAACATATGATTATTCGATATGTTTTTAATTCAGCGAAAGTGCAATTGAAGAACCGTAGTTGAGATATCTTCTCAATTAAGTCGTATATTAGTCTTAACTATAATTGAGTTAGGATGTATAATATTGAATTATTATTTTGTATGGTGATAATACGATTTCATGTGTGTTATTACAAATTGTATTGACTATTATATGTATAATAATATATGAATATGATTACTTGCGTTTATAAAATTTCATCTTAAAATTTATCTTTGTGTGTGCTACAATTTGTTTATACAATTTTTTTTAATTGTGCACCAACTTGAGTGTATGTTTAAGTCAACCAAACTCAACGTGGTTGGACATTTGGGCTCTAGCCATAATCAATTTGTTTCCATGAGCCTAACATGTCATGTGCACATCATATATATATATATATATATATATATATATATATATATACACTACACACTACACTATGTACACATATATAAATATGATATTACAAAATCATGGGCTTGGAGGGAAAAGAACTAGGGTTTTGATTTTGAAATGGTTATGATGATGGGTGTGAGAGTTTCCAAGAGCATCTTGTAGAACGTAAGCATCTTTGTTCACTCTTACACTCAACCCTCTCCCTATCATGAAGCCTAATCTATTTAATCCCCTCGCTTTTGCACTAGCTCATTTTTCCTCATTCTCCTACACATAAACATTTTTCGTACATCTCAACCTACTTCAACCACGTCATTTATACCCTAAACTACTGATTTGAGAAAGAGGAGGAGTTAAGGAGAAGGAGTTCCAAATGCTAGGAGCAAGCAGGGCAAGAGCAAGAAGGAGAAGAGCAAACTTGGTGAAGCTTGAAGGTGTTCTTGTCTACAATTTTAAGGTGGGTGTTTCTAAGTCTTTATGGTGTTTAAATTTTTTTGGTGAAATCTTGATGTAGTTTTGATAACATGAGTTGTTCATGAAATTTGTGATTAAGTGTTAAAATTTGTTGCATGCTAGTTTTATTAGTGGAAGACTAGATAAAAACACAGTAAAAAGTTGAACAGAAAAGTGTGTTAAGTCTGGATGCTATAACTCACAAATTACTTTGATTTTGAAGTTGAAAATTTTAAACATAGATCCTTATGCATGTTATACACCTTGCTTCCAAATTTCATAATTTTTGAAATTTATTTGCTATTTTAATTAAATACGAACTTGAACTCTGACTGTACAGAAAACAGACTTAGCTTATGTTCTGAATATGATTTTCCAAAGCTCATAACTCTGTAACCACTTAAGGTATATTGCTTAAATTTTATTGTGTGTTTATAATATGTGTTAAATTCTTGAATATAAAATTTTATGATTTTTGGACATCGTCTGCTATTTTTAGAAAATCTGAAACCACTAGCTGTTCTGAAAAGAAAAGACAGAGTGAAGATAATCTATTTCGTTTTTAGCTAATATTCAAAAAGTCATAACTTGAAAAGTACTTAATGGAATCATTTGAAATTTAAGTATGTTCTGTTACCGTGTATGCAGAACATATGTTTCAAATTTCATGAAGTTTAAAAATTATTTGATATTTTTAAAGTATATTTATATTAGCAATGGTTAGTTGTTGCTCTGTTATGGAAATGATTTCATGCATGTTGAAGAATGACTTATTTGACCATTTTAATGTCACAATTTGAAGAATCATGTAACTAGAAAGTTGTAGTAGACACATAGATCTTTCCTAAATGTCTAAGAACTCATGATTTGAATCAGTATACGAATTATAATAAAATTTTCAAGTGACAACTTAAATACATAGATTTATAATGCTCACTGTTTACACTATGCCTAAGAGATTGAGTTTGAACTTGTAGAATCTGAGTTTCTAGTTGCTATTGTGGGTCATAAACGATGTTGTGTATGTGGGAAGGATCTAGGACTTAAATTATCTAAGTTTCATGTTTTGAGTAGCTCATGTCTGCTTGTAGGCCTACAATATAGACATGTTTTGTTCACAATTTTGAAGTAGAAATTGTGATGGATATATATGTATTGTTCACAGTTTTGGATATATATATGTATTGTACACAGTTTTGATGGATATATATGCTTCTACTCAAAGTAGACAATAAGCACATGCACAAATTGAGCATGAATCTCATCCCAAAGTGTTCAACAACAATACATATATATCCATCACAATTCCTACTTCAAAACTATGAACAAGACATGTGGAAGGATCTAGGACTTAAATTATCTACGTCTCATGTTATGAGTAGCTCATGTATGCTTATAGACCTACAATATAGACATGTTTTGTTCAAAGTTTTGAAGTAGGAATTGTGATGGATATATATGTATTGTTGTTGAACACTTTGGGATGAGATTCATGCTCAATTTGTGCTTGTGCTTATTGTCTACTTTGAGTAGAAGCATGAGGAGCACCGGATCGCGTTTCTTTGAAGAAACGGGACCGGGAACGATCCCGTTTCGGCATGAATGCCAGTTGTATGCTTGCTGTTTGGAAATGTAATTTTCAATTCTTAGAGCTCTTTAGCAATCTTTTTGAGTAGTCTTGGTGTAAGATTTCTTCCTAGGGTAGTGGATCCTTGTTGGGCTATATTGGTTGAGTCTAGACTCTAGGATTAAGTCAGGTTGGTATATCTAGACGGGTAGAGTAGGAACCTGTGTCGCATCGAATGCGTTTGAGGAGATGACTCGTGCGCCGACCTACTCGTCGTTCATAGAAGAATTCCATGGCTGTGTTTGGTGCTACCACTTGTCAAGGACTGTGGAGCGTGAAGGTTAGCGGGAGCTACATATTGGTCGGGCCGAGGTTGCGATCGAACTCCAAGCGTACATGGCGGTTGTGGCGATCGACGAAGTTGATTCATCGGTGGTTCAGGCCAAGTGTGGGCCGAGGCAGGCCAATCCTTAGGCCGAATTTTAGGTCTAGGTTGAATCCTATTGTGGGATGGGTTAGGTTCTAATAATGAAAAAAATTAATTAACCAGAAAAGGGTCTACATGTAGAACTTAACTAGTTGTTCTTAATAACAAAAGTTGTTTACTAAGTTAGGAAATGACAGTAGATAGATCTCCTAACTAGAAGATTATTGGTTAAAATAAAATAGAACTAGACTCGCCTAATAATTCACAATGAGATAATGAAAAGGGATTAGAGATTGATTACAGTCTTGGGATTTAGATAATCAGATGATCGGATGAAATAAAAAGCTAGTAATCATATAATTAACCTCATTCTTAATCTTGGTCCTAGAGGGGATTAACAGTATTACCTTGGGTTTGTGGTGTTGTAAGACTAGATTGAGTTTTGATTGAATGTAAGGACAGAAACTAGCGGGTGGTGTTCGCCTATCAGGGGGACGTGTGACGTCATCACGCCTGACCAAACCCTAAGTTCGTTTAACGCGGGCAGAGACTTGGAGAAAGGCCCAACTGGGAAGCAGCTCAGAGGGAAAAAATCTAATATCTTCGGTCGGAGTGCCTTTATGTCCGTAAAAACTTTTGAGGAGGTCTGGAATGGCGGCGTCGTCTCGACTGCAAGTTATGGTCTAGTGTAAGGACGAGGGTAACAGAGTTGGGGAAACCCTATATCCGTCAGGTCCTATGTTGATCAATGTGGGAATGAGGCTTAGAGAAAGGCCCTATGAGCGAGACTATGGGAAAGGTTCTATGTACTTCGGCAAGGAGCCCTAGTGTCCATATATAAGCTTTTGGTGAGGTCCAAAAAAGGTAGAATTACCGCAATCTACTATGGGTTCAGCCACGATGGAGTAAGCCTGTGACTGCAACCCCAGCTACAACGGAGTAAGCCTGCGACTGTGATCGCGGGTATGGTGGGTAAAATATGAGGTAATGGACACCACTACTGATAGCAGCGACGGGAATGAACCAGACGACTATAGCCTCATCTTCACTAGAGTATCAGAGACAGGAGAGAGCACAAGACTAGGATGCATAGCGGGGGATCGAACTCCATCAATTGAACAACATCGTTTGGTTGGGGAATGTGTAGTATGGGATGCATATCTCTCTAATCAGGTGTGTTTTAGAATAAGAGCATCGTGTGCATCTTGAGTGTGCATTAGATTAGGCCATGGCATACATCGACACTTGTTTGACATCACTTTTTCTTTTTGCATCAAATTTTGGTTCTTGAGGTTTGAAATCGCTATATTATGGCATAGCGAGGATCGCTGCATTATAGCACTGCGTCAGTTGTATTCAACTGATGTGCCCACAGTTTATTAGATTTGCAGGACTACTGATCGTGGAGCGGGGAACTTAAGCTGAGGAAGGCGTTTAGTGGAGAGACGTTGTCCATTTCATTGATGAGGTTCCTAATTGTTGTACAATGTAACTTGTTGATGGAAATGATCAATGTAAATTCATGATGTAAATTTTTTTGAACAATTTTGTACATTGTAATAGCATTTGTGGCAATAAAAGTTTTCAATTTCCCGTGATTTTGTTATGTTGTGACTCATTTGAAGGAAATATTTTGGCTTGTGTCACGAGATTCTGGTATTGGGATCTCGGGGCGTTACAAAAATTGTCGATTAGTTTGACATGCTAGTATGAAAGAAAAGTTTTAGTACTTTCAATCATATATCTATTTCAAATCTAGAAAGCATAAGACTGATAGAAGATACAGATAAAGCACTTGACACAGCTAGACACCCTTCCACTTCAAACCCTTGTGATTAGCCACATATTTTATAAGGTAATTTACCAAAGGTAGAAAGTTAAATGAAAGAAGCTGTGTTTTCGTTTGATCGCATGAACATTGATAACCATCTTTTAGACCCGAATACTGCCCTTATTCAATTCATTTTACGATCCCTTCATATTCAGTTTTTTTTTCCATTGATTATTTCCATCCATACCTTGCATTCATCCTCAATCATTGATTCATTATTGAGTATAATACTAGTTCATTCTTTTCCTACTCATGTTCCCTTAGATTCCGATGCTACCCATTATTTTATTTTTGATCGTTTCATTGATCAGCATTACTTGCCCTTGCAGTGACATATTAGTGGCTTGGAACATCATCACGAGAGTAGGTGTTGTTATTTTTTCTTAAGAGTGCAAGTAGAGTTCCTTATTAATTTGTGGCATGAGTTTTAGAGCAGACCTCTTCATCATCAATAATTTGGGGTTTGATGTTATATTTGGAATTAATAGATGCTGAAGTGTAAATGTTTGATAGAGGTTGGTTGTAGGGGGAGGTGGGTAATGTAGAAAGAACAAGAAAAGGAATAAATAAAAGAAAGAAAGAAAGAGAAAGAGAGAAGTCAGAGAAAAATGAGAAAGATAAAGAGAACTTGGAAGCAAGCTTCGAGAGAGAGAGAGAGAGATAGAAAGAAGATGGAGGCGGAAGCAAGAAAGAGAGCTGGATTAGTGAGGGAGATCGGTTTTCTTGAATAATGGAAAAATAAATGAAGGATCTAAAATTGGTGGAAAGAGAAGGTGAAGCGGGGATGAAGAAGCTTTCTTCATCTTCTTCTTCTTTGAAGTTCGGCATGATCTGTCTGTTTTGTGGCATTAGATTAGGCAAGAGAGCTAGTTATCAAGAGGCTAGAATTAAGCTCGGTAAGGAGCTGGTAGAGAGAAATATTGATTTGGTTTATGGAAGTGGGAGCATAGGATTGATGAGCCTTGTCTCTCATGCTGTTCATGCCGGTGGCCAACATGTTTTGGGAGTGATTCCCAAGTCTCTACTGCCGAAGGAGATTACTAGGGAGACTGTGGAAGAGGTTAGAGCTGTTTCTGACAAGCACGAGAGGAAAGCAGTTTTCGCTCGCCGTGCTGATGCTTTTATAGCCTTGCCCGGAGGATATGGAACACTTAAGGAACTACTTGAGGTGATTACATGGGCTCAACTGAGGCTCCTCAGCAAGCCGATGTGTCTTTTAATGTTGATGGATATTACAACTCGCATCTGTCCTTTATAGATTTGGTTGTGGCTGAGGATTTTATATCCAGTAAAGCCAGATGCATCTTAATTTCAAGTCCATCGTCTAAGTAACTAGTCAGGAAATTGGAGAAGTATGTGCCGAAGCGAGATGAGCTAGTGACCAAACTGAACTGAGATGTTGTGGTGCACAGTAGTGGTGTCGATGAGAGTTCAGATTCGGAGCCCGAACATTAATTTGTTGAGTCCTCCAATTGAGGGTGCACAATTTGGATTGGGTTGTCTTAGTGCCTTAGTGCTTTTAGTTTTTTTATTATCTTTTGTTGTACTCTTAATTAAAGAGTAGCTACATTCGCTGTGGATTTTAAGAGGTTTTGCTTGGCACCATCCTATATTCGCCTGAGTAAATTTCGATGACAAATAATTTCTTGTAAGGTGGGGAGGGTTTTAACTCCATGTTTTATCTGTAAGCATTTTATTACGTGAAACTTGTATTTCATTTATCAGACAAATTTCCCTCTTTCAGGAATCCTTATCATGCGCTATTTGATTCTGGTTAAATCTCAAATATTTTCTGATCCATTCTAAATTATTGTGATTATAATTTGAGTTGAAATTCAAACTCTAATCTTGATTAATCATAACCGTAACTCCCTAACCCTAATTTAATCCTCTAATCACTCATCACCTCTAACCCACGACAACCATCTCCCTAACTTCTATGCATGCTTACTAAGGAAGTTTTCTACTAAGGAAGCTTCATGCATGTATGTATTTTAGTGTCTTAAGCCTTTCTCCCCCTATACAAGGAGAAGCCATGGTTAGTGTAAAGGCATAAGGTTTCTAGCAAGAAAGAAAAGAAAGAGTGTATGTGTGCTACTACTACTTTCCAATAAATAAAATCTTTCCTTTTATGTTTCATCTCTACTTTCTTTGAATTTCTGCAAACAGGTTGCATCCGCTATCAAACTGGTATCAGAGCTTGGCAAATAATTCAGAGTCCTTCTCTTTCTATTAGGTATATACTCTAAACTACTCATTGTGTAGTTTAGGTTAGGATGGAGGAGTAATCTCCTTCATGTTGGTTAAGTTAGCTATGAAAATAAACGATTGTTTTTAGGCTTGTTTAATTTGGCCATGTAGTAACACATTTTATCTTTAGGCTGAATGAGCAAAAGCCATATTTTAGGTATAAGTTCTTCAACTTTAATTATTTTTGTGAGTTGTGGTCTTCATCTCTAATGCATTCTGTAACACCCCGAATTCTAAATACAACTGAATTCGAAGTTCCATAGGATCTTTACACTTCTTTCGTACAATTTTAAAAGGAAATAAAAACTTTCTGTTATATCAGAGTTTACACTTACATTACATATATACAGCTGAAGCAATTTACAACAAATTACATGAATTGAAATGTACAACACTTGGATCTTTCTTTAATCAGCATGCATTCTTTAGTCTTGCTAATCACTTTACCCTGCATAAAAATTGTGGGTGCGTCAGTTGCTTACAACCGATGAAATATTATACACGGCTATCCTCTTTATGCCGAAACAGTATAACGATTCTCAAATGCTTAAACAAACCACAAGCTTAGTCACAAAACAGAACTACAAAGGACTATCCTATAGATGTCGTGTTGTGCGGTGCACTTAGTCCTTAATGCATTTGTTTATATTAGAAGACACTAATGTACACTTGTTCAGATTTTATGCATCCCATACTACATAGGTCTGAGGGCAAGCCCTTAACCGTTCTTCATCTTGTAGGGTTCAATCCCTCGTTATGACTTAAACTACTACTGTAACTACGATAAGTATCCTAGATGTTCTATGAGTTACGAGCTTATGTCCAGACAGCATGGAGGGGAATCCAATGTCATGTCACGACGCATCGTGAAGAACCTATGGACAATTCAGCCTCCGTCATGGGACATGACACCACCCGCAATCACCAAAAACCCCACGAGCGTCGCCTGCGGTACAGACTCTTGGAGACATATCCACGTCATGTCACGACACATCGTGAAGATAGCCTGTGAATACTCTCACACCGTAGCTCTAAGGCCCTCATACTCGTGTTTTCATCTTATTTTCATCACCTCTTCACTATGTATCTAATCCTTAGTTATTTGAATCATGAACAAAATCAATTCTCTAGAGTTAGCATTTCCATTATACCGGTCATAATCATCTATTCAACATGACCCAATCTTGGTCTTTTCGTCTCAAATTTCATTTCAACATATCTCTTTTCAATGCCGGTATGAGGCTTAACTACACTCTAGTTCTCAATTTCAATTCACAATCACAAAATCGATTTTTCACAGTCATAAAGTCTTTTTCATGATTAACAATAATTTTCCTTTCATGTTCATAGCATTCGTGTATTCATGCTCATAAAATCTTTCATAATTCGTCATAACGTTCAATTTCACTTTCAAGTACAAACTCATGCATAAACAAAAGAATTCGTTTTTTCTAACTTGTCACATTCATAATTCATTCTTTCCATAAAATTACTGTACTGTCATTTTATCAAAAATTCACACTTTCCTTGCCAAAACTCATTTCAAAACTCTTTTAAACATGACATGTATTTTTCTTTATTCAGAGACAATTTAAACTAATAAATTAATAAGTTCTTTTTTTTGTGTGCCAAAAATAGCCTCAAATTCTTATTTATACTAGGCCACAGGTTTTAGAAAATTATCTCGCGAAAATTCAGATATTATTTGAAACTTGAGGGCAGTCGACTGTTTAAACATGGACAGTCGGCTGTTCTGTGAGGATTTACAACTCGAAAACCAATAGTCAGGGTAGTCGACTGTTACAGTGTAGTTGGTCGATTGTTTCGCAAAGATTTGAACTCGAAAACAAATAATCAGGACGGTCGACTGTTTCAATATAATCGGTCGACTGTTCCGCAAAGATTTGAACTCGAAAATAAATAATCAGGACGGTCGACTGTTTCAATATAATCGGTCGACTGTTCCGCAAAGATTTGAACTCGAAAATAAATAGTCAGGGCGGTCGACTGTTTCAATATAATCGGTCGACTGTTCCGCAAATATTTGAACTCGAAAACAAATAGTCAGAGCAGTAGACTGTTTCAATATAGTCGGTCGACTGTACAACTAGGTTTTTTTTCAAATTCCCAAAATATTTTTAGTTATTTTTCTTCTCTTTTTGAGTCAGAACTCTCCAGGTTTTAATGTATATACAATTACGATAAACTAGTATTTTTAAATTCCTTATTTACCAATAACACATGCATTTTTGATCTCATTTGGTGTTCTATGTCCATAATTTCGACAGTTAGAACAATTTCATTTTCACAAAATTTATAATATAAACTTCTACAAAAAAAATATTTTATTTCTTCATTCTCTCATTACTTAACCATCTACATCAATTTAGAACACAAAATTCTCCTCTTTCCTACAATAGAGTTTACTCTAATTTAAACAAACAATTCTACATGAAGCATTCAATTCATCCCTTGTCTCATAATCATAAATTTCTTCACATAGCATAATTCATAGACATCTATCATGGCAATCATGATAGTTTCTAACACCTCAATTCACAAATAATCAACTAGCAACCATTTTAACAAACATTTTTCTAAATTACCATCTCATCTCTAGTTAAGCAAACATGAGTCCAATTCCAACTAGTTGTTCTTTAACAATTTCATCAAATCATTCCTAGCATGGTATCTAGATTTTAGAAGCATGAGAAATACCCACCTTAAAGTTAAGAATTTGTACTCGAAATGAACTTCTAGAATTAGGAGCTCCTAAAAACTCCGATTGTCTCCTTGAATTCCGCGCACAATGAAAAAGCTCCCATCTCCTAATCTCGGCAGCACAGCAGGCATCATTTTTCGGCAGCACAGTAGGCCTCTCCAATTCGATTTTCGGCAGCACAGTGGGCCTCTCCAATTCGATTTTGTCTCACTCACATATGTAGATATATATGTATCTAACTATATATATATATATATATATATATATAGTTAGATACATATATATATATATATATATATATATATATATATATATATATATATATATGGAAAGCTTCGGTTGTGCACTCCTCTAGTGCACATGGCGTGTGCACTAGGCCTTCGGGCATTCATATCGATGATCCGAACCTTTCACATTGATCTACACATCTAAATTAGTCTAAATATGTAAAATCAAATCATTTGAAATTCATTTACACATCCATCACGTGACTATAAAAAACAATGATTTTCAGCCATACAATTTTGTAACACTTCAATGTATAGGTAAATGAATTTCAAATGATTTGACTTTACATATTTAGACTAATTTAGATGTGTAGATCAATGTGAACGGTTTGGATCGTCGATATGAACGCCCGAAGGCCTAGTGCACACGTCGTGTGCACTAGAGGTAGTGCACAACCGAAGCTTTCCATATATATATATATATATATATATATGCTTATGTATCCATATAAGAGTGTATGAAGGGAGTAGGTGGAGGACACAGTGGGGAGTAGGTGGCTTTCGGTTTTTGACAGAGATAGGAAGGGAAAAGTTGAGTGGGTAATAGTTTGTATATATATATAGATAGGTATATATGTACACAAACACAAATTGATGGGTGGAGATTTAGTGGAGAAGGCAAGGAATGCTGGATTGGATTCAGAGGCTTTGATGGCTTTCGGGAATAATAACAGAGAAGGAAGGAGAGAATGTAGAAGACATGAAGGATAATAGAGTGTAGGGGTATTAATAGGATCTAATTAGTGGGTACTTGTTAAAACTAATTGTCCACTACTCCACTAACTAAACCACTAAACCACTTAGAAATTCAAACTCAAATTTCCCTCCACTCTAAAAAGCAACAACCGGATCTACACTTTTCCCTCTCTTCATGCCCAAACACGTGTATGTGCTCCGCACGTGCACACACTTCATTCACAAATTTGATTTTTTATTTAATTTAAAATACATGTATATTATATATAATTGACTTTATCGACCGAAAATTATTTATAAATAATCGGAATTCAAAATACATATCGAAATGCGTTACAGATATCATCAGTAATGGTACAAAATGCACGTGCGTAACACCCGAGGACGAAATTGTCATTTAAATTTTGCGGGGTGTTACACATTCATATAAGTTTGTGGTGCTAGTTGCCTGTAGGAACTGGCTTGTGTGTTTTTTATTGCCCGTTGTGGCTTAGCTTGAGGCTAAACCACATTATAAATCCACGGTGTGGGAGTATGATGCTAGAGATGTTAGTAATATTCAAAGCATAAAAAGAGTTAAAGAAATTTTTTAAAATACCTATCACACTAAGAGCTTAGCCATAGCAGAAATCCTTTAAATGATTACTACAGTGAGTACTTTATTAACAAGAAATCTTTTAAAGACAGTTTATTATAGCTTAGCTAAACCAACATGAATTCTTCCTTCCATGGATAATCACCAAAATCAAATCTGCAAAGAAGAAGAGTGCACACTTGTACTAAAAATTAGTGAGTACAGTCATTTTGCACATATTCCTAATACTTTGAAAACTGTCAATTCCAATCACATAATTGGTATGTTAAATACTTTGGTTGATAAGGTAACGAATATTTAGTCTAGCCTACTTGGCATAGAACGCAATATTGAAAAGAAAATTGATAATATAAATATTCCTGAACTCGATAGCATTGATCTTAATAGTCAATCTAAACAACTTTTAAGATCTATCACTAGAACTGAAGTTGAACTATCTTTCCCAACGGAAGAGAAAATTAATTTTCATTTTATGAATAATATGGTTAAATATTCCTCTCAACAAGAAAATACTATTTCAGTTGATGAAATAAAAAAAATATATTATAATTGTTTCCTTGAGTTAAGAAAAAAAGAACGAGAAGGAACCATTCCTTGCAATGATGTTCAATCTTATTTTGAAAAACATGAATATGCAGTAAGATACTTTATGTCTAAAGAAGAGTCTGATTTTAATTCAGAAATAGAATCTACAAATTCCAATAGCTCCATTGGGCAAGAATATTCATAGTCTACTGACTCAAAAGGCTATATTGAGTAAGAATCTTCAGATTCTACTAACTCAAAAAGCTCTACTGAGCTAGAAAATTCCAGCTCTACTGAGCAAACAAATATTAAGTTAATAAACGCAAAAACAAAAAAAGAAACAAAAATACTTTTATAAAGTATACGCAGATCAAGAAACTTCTGCTGACCAACAAATGACAGAAGTTGGTGAAACTCCGAGCAGAACTTAGAGGAAAAAGACCTTTAGAACCTGAAGAAAATCCATTGCTTGATTTTCAGCCTTCCAATCCGGAAGAATTTCTAAGATATAGCAGAACATCTGAAAGATTATTTTACCATAATAATATCCTTCATATGGGTACATATTTCAATATTTAAAAATTCCCCATAGATATATAATAAATTATTTTAAAGATTGGGGCCAACATATGCGTGGTATAAGATATCTACTAAAAGGGATGTCTAACAGAGATTTTTTCAAATACACATGTTCCTTATGGGAAGGATACGCAGCCGATTGGTCAAGAAAATTAGAAGCTACAAATGCGGTTGAAAAAGCCAATATTGAATCTCAAGAAACTACTGATAAAATGGTTTTTCGATTGTTATCATCATTCTATAGTGATCTAATAGGAGAAACACTACAAATGACTATAGTTGAAGAAAACAAGTTATTAATGATGAAATTATGTAATATATGTGAATTAGAAATATTTGTCACAGATAATATTGGGCAAATCTTCAAACTCGAAGACCCTGACAAGAAAATATTTTGGTTAGAAATATTTTTTCTAAAAATCCCAGAACCATGGGGAGACTTGACAAAAAATTATTATAACAAATTAATGGCAGTTAATTCTGCTGGTCTTATTGGAGATAAACTCAGAGGTCAAAGTACAGGATATTTAAAACAAGCCTGTATGGAAATTTAACCATTAAAGCATTTTGTCAAAGTGCTAAAGCACATAAACAAATAAAAAATAGAGTTAAAAACTCAAAGCTAGGGATGCAATGTTGTCCCAGATACGATCCAGATATAAATTTGGAATATGGATGTGAACTCAAATATTGATCTTATAATAGACCTTCCAAAAAATTTAAAATTACAAGAAAAATGTGGAAGCTAGAATTCAGGAAAAAATGGCAAAAAAATAATTATCCTAATCCCAAAAGGCTTATAAAAAATAAATTTCCTAAATACCGAAAGGGATGCAAATGCTTCAAATGTGAAAAAGAATGACATTATGCAAACGAATGCACTGAAAAAATTCATAACGTCATAATAAATAATCTACAAGAGTATGGTATTCGTACTCAGACCCTTGAGGAAATTCCTACAGATGAAGAAACTTATGTCTATGAATTATCCTCTATTAATGAAAGTAATTATAACTCTGATTCCTCATGGGAAATGGAATCATTACAGATAAATATGATAACAATTAATAAAATAGCTAATGCTATATCGGTAGAAACGCTTTCTTCAAAAGCCTTTTTACCTATAAGAGACAATGCATGCTCTCCTGCCCTAAATCTACGAGCAGATGAAAGCATGATAATAGAAAGATATTCAGTATTAGATGTCCCACTGGACTTACGAATAATAATTCCTAAGGGATACTACGGGCAAATAATTAACACTACTGCGGTATCGAAAAAGCAACTATTTGTTATAAATGGAATAATAACTTATGAACACAGGAATATAATTTCAATATTCTTTAAAAGTTTGAATCACTTTGCTATACAAATACATCAATGTGATATTATCGCAAAATTATTAATACTCATATTTGAAGAACTTCCGATAGGAAGAATTCGAGAAATAGAAGACATTGGTTGTACTAGTACACTTATATCTAGTACATAATACAAAGTAAATATGAATTTTCTAAGAGAAGATACCACCAATATTGATATCGATAATAGTATTGGAGAAGTTTATGATATATCCGATGTTGACTTAACAAAACTACTAGAAATGGTTTCTCATCCAGATAAAAAGGATGTGTATAAAACTGAAATATCTATTATATCAAGGTTTAGTTCCAAAAGTACTTACATTTTTGAGAAAATGCAAGGAAATATAGAATTAAAAGGAATTCAAGACTTCTCATCTATAAAGCTAATAAGCGATGAGAAGGTAAAAAGAATAAAACAAAGATATCCAAAGATGAATTATCTTCATCTAGGATTTATACAAATAAAAATCATTGAACAATTTCGTGCTGGAATAGACACACCAATTTTGATGATAGTAAGAGATGAAAGAATTAACGATCTTTAAATTCTATAACTGGGGGTAGCACTGTCACATTTACCCGATACCCGGACCCGACCCGAACCCGGCATTGGACCGGAACTGACCTGATCTATAGGGTCCAGGTCCGAATCCTAAAATAAGACCCGATGCACTTTCAGGTTCGGGTCTGGATCCGCTCAAAATAGAACCGACCCGAATCCGGACCCGGACCCGTTACAAAATACCCCCAAACATATAGAATTTGAATAATAGGGTTATAGGAATATACATATAAAAGTAATTTTTGAAGATAGATCTGTAAATATAATATTAATTCATGTACTTAAGTGCAAAAATTGTTAGAATCGTAGGGTATCAGGTGCAAAAATACTTAAGTGCAAATATTTATTCTCTACTATCGAATCAGACGGGTAATTTTTTTTAACCCGGACCCGGACCCGGTTCTTTCGAGTCCTGGTTCGGATCCAATTTTTGGACCCGTGAGGTACCGAGTCCGGATCCAATTTTTGACCCGTGAAGTACCGGGTCCGGGTAGTGGAGGACCCGACCCGATAGGACCCGATACCAGCTCTAATTGGGGAACTAAATCAAATATGAAGCCATAGAAGAATTTTTTCTTGAGTTATGGGAAAAATATACATTCTGCAAAAACATACAGGTTCAAGATAACATCATCCTTATCGATTGGACAGGTGAAGAAAGTCCCAAAGAAGAAAAAGAACAGTTTTTTTTTGATTTGATTTGTTCGGATGATCCTTAAGTTTCAGATTTGAAACTTAAATAATCCTAAGTTTAACATAACTCAAGAAAAAATTCTTCTATGGCTTCATATTTGATTTTTTCGGATTCAAATGTTTTATTATTTCCCTTTTCTATCTGGAGTGTTGGCTCGGCTTGTACTATGTCTAGTTCCTAGAAATGGATGGACTTAAACTAGCGAACATACTGCTTCTCTTCCCAGATGCTCCATATTTGAAACTTGTAGATTGTGCGAAACTTATTTTTCTTTGATAGGACAGTTTTTGCACATATTTCGGGAATAGTTCAGGAAAAGTCTTCTGGCCTGGAGAGGTTGATGTAGAGTTCATGAACGATCCCGGCTTGAATTTGTAACCCCTGTTTTTCATTTTATGTATTTTTGGGTGTATTTTTCTTTTTGTGTATTTATTCTCATTGTAACTCTTTTTGGACACTGTATTGGATCTTTATTTTCTATATCCATTTATTTGGTTTGTCATCTTCTTTGATCTTCTTGATCCAATTGTCTCCTATTGTTTCATCTATGATTGTTCGAGCTATTATTTTTTATTCTCATTATTAACTGTTCATGTCCTATCTTATTTATCCATTTTTGTTCCTATATTTTATTGGATCTTGGACACCCATACCCACTACCCATACCAACCCGTTAACCCATACACCTAACCCTAACACCCAACTATCTATATCCTGTTAACTCTAATACCCATACCCTAATCCCCTGTATACCCGAAACCCAAAATACCCATCTGCACCCTAACCCTAGCTTCATCATATATATATTCCTATACCTCCTACATATTCTATCACCACTAAAACCCTAGCCACTCTTCTAAAACCTCATCCTGATCCCTCCTGCTCTCCTGCTCCTCGCCCCGCACCCCCCTGTGCCCCTCCGACTGCACCCAAGCATCAGGCCCTTGACGCGCCTCCTGCAGCACCTTCCCGATCTCTCCTTCCTCCTGTCGCACCGCCAGACCGCAGCGACGCTCCAGCGCCTGCTCCCTGTCGCCCTACCACTCGATGACAGCAGCACCCTGCTGACGTCGTGACCCCCCTTTCCACCGTTGTCCCAGTTCAGCCGTCGCCATCCCCTCGTGCACCCGACCTCTCTCTCTCCCTCTTGTGTGCAGGGGTATGATCTCTCGTTGTGGCCGTGTGTTCGTGTGATTCGTGAGTCGTTCGTTCGTGGAGTTCATGTCAAGAATCCGTTCCCATTATTCCTACTCTTTGCACCGTTCTCGTCGTCTTCGCTAAGGTAAGTAACTTGTATTCTTTTTGTTGTGTAATATAAGTACTAAATACCGCCTGTAGTGTAGTTGTGTTCTAGAGACAATTCTTGTACAAAACCCCTGTTATATCTTGTCTCTATGTGTTGACCCGCCCATAATTGTCACATTACACACACAACATGAAATAACTTAGGGATGATCACTTCTTGATGTATACATGCATGTTGTTCCTATGATGTCGTATGCTTGCTTGTGTTAGTCATAGTATAACTTGTTGTAGACTTGCTAAATAACCAATACCATGTTGCTTGGAAACCTAGTATACCCTATTTCACGTTTGGTTATGACTTGGATGTGTTTCATATGATCTAGTTGATTTTATGCATGAAGAATAATTTGTCCTTGTTGTTACCTCATTTTTGTTCAGTATTTTAGACCATATTAAGGTCAGTATATGAAAATTATTTGTGAATATGAATTATAGAGAATTCTGTCTACTTTCCAGATTTTCTAAGATATCTCAGTTTCGATTTGTGAGTTGCAAGTTATTGCAATTTTACAACAGAGGTGTAGAAAATTCCAGATTCTGTTTTTGTATGAATTCTGTATGATTATTTATTTTTATACTGATGTTAAAGATATTTTTGATCCAATATTTTGCTGAATACAACTAGACCTGATTGGGATTAACCTCTAATTTTTGTGGATTTAATTGATAACTTTTATACACTATTCTATACTTGCAAACAACTACTATACTTGCAGAATTTTCATACTGTTCAGTAAAGAAATATAATTTCGACCTGTATCTATTTGCTGTTTATAAAAAAATTGTGAATATGAATTGTATTCTACTGCATCTATTTTATCACCCTTTTGATAGATCTGAATTTCGATTTGTATTTTGTAATCTATTGCCGTTTTGGTACTACTGTGTTTATGATTCCAGATTTACAAAGATGCTGTAACTTGCTGCTTTCTGATTTTACTTGACTATTCTATCTATATTGAAAAATTGAAACTTTATTTTCTGATACTAAACATACTAGGGAATTTTCCAGATTTTTCTTGGATTTAATCAATAAGTTTTTATGTTGTTTTCCTATTTATGAATACAAACTTCTAATTTCTGGCTGAACACGTTTTCCAGATACAATCCTGTTTTGAGTCTTATTTTTGTGAAGTACGATATGACTTATATATATTTGATGGATTCGGCCAAGAGTCAATTTTTCAAATTTTCTGACGGATCCAGATTTTCACATTTTTAGCAACAGCAATTCCAAATTTGGTGCAGTACTGTCGTGCTGTCCTGAACTAGAATTTTCGTTATTCTACCCAGTTATGTGTTGTCTATCACATGTACATGTTTATCTTCCGACCTGAACCTGTTACTTGTTCATGCCCTGTTCTTCTTGCCCTGTTTTTTGCACGTATGTGCCTATTTAATAATAATAACAAGTAATCAAGCCGGGGTTAAGGGAAAGACCTTAGTAGTGGATAATATAGGTATGTGTACTCAGAAGGGGGCCCGTGTTTTTCATTTTATGTTTGATTCATGTTGATACACGAACCTGTTGCACTTTATAATTGATTCATGAATCCATAGATTTGTGAACCTGTTGTACTTTATGTTTTGATGCATGGACCTGTTGGTTCGTGTACCTGTTACCTGTTGATGTATGAATCGATTGATTCGTATACCTGTCTGATTCATGAACCTGTTCCTGCTATCTGTTACATGACGTCTGAGTACACGACCCGATAGAAACTGACCACTAGGCCTAAACGAAATTTTCATGTAAGTAGCAACCATGTGGTAAAAACCTGGGACGCATGAAGTGCTACCTAGATAGTAATAAACACAACTTGACATGACATAATACATATTACATGATTACCTGTACATACTACCTGACACCTGTTACAAGATTACCTGTACATGCTACTTGACACCTGTTACATGCTTGCATGATGCCTGTGACCTATCACATGTTATATACACCTGATATCTCACCACATTACTTGATTCTGTTCATGATTCATGATAGTTTTTCTATTTTGTTTCCATGTCTATGTTTGCTTCCGATGTTACTCTATTTTTGTTTATTTCCCATGTACTTGTGCCTGCACTACAAGCAGCCCGTAACTTGCATTGAAGAGCGTTTTGTTTTCTTTTCTTTTTCCTGCAATTTGCTAAATTGCAGATTATGGTGATCAGCTGCCCAATGGAGTAGGTGATCTAAGATTCTAGTTACTGGAGTTCTGCCTATTATTATTTTTTCCTGTTGCTTATTCTGAATAAATGTATTGCTACATGAATTATTTGTATTGGCCTTTTTGTTCCAGACTTGTGTTTTGTTCTAAACATGATTATTTGAAATACAGTATTCTTGCTTCTTGTTTCAAGTAATCTTGTTAACTATATTGATTCAGTTATGCATGCGTGGTTGACTATTTCTCTTGTATATCTCTTGTTTATATATACTTGTACTCGTTGTAAAGATCCTGACTGCTTATGAATGGTGAAAGCCATTCGCTGGACTTAGTCATGTATCCGTATTCTATATCTCCTTTTTGGGAAGCGTGGCGTGACAGAATTGCTCTTTCGAATTATGGTATTTTCTCGAACCATGCCAAAATTCGATATCTGTTATATTTATTTTTGACTAGCTGATCAGAATTTTTTAGAAGATCTTCTAAATTATTTTCTCCTGTCTCGTGGAGAAGTTCAATGAATCTTTATGTAGGGAATACACCTATTTGATTTAAATCTAAACATTCAAGAAGATGAAGGTCTCCTTCTATTCTTCCTAATTTCTCATCTTTGAACTTAGAGAGTTTTGCAAACTCTGTAAATTCCTTGTTTCTGATGTTTACAAGGTCACAAATGTCCATTTGAGACATTATAGCTTGTAGTTGTTTGTCATCAGGTGTGTTTCCTTTGATTAGATTATCTTTCTTTCTATTTAAAGAAGATGAGGTAGAAGTACTTATGAATTTGATCATATTACTGGCAATGTTTTTTGCCTTTTCAAATCCTTCGCTCTGCTCTTGTGTTTTTTTTCTCTTTAGCTAAAGGATTATTTTTTCTATTTGTGATAAGTGGTATGCTCCTGTTTTATCACTTGGGTGTAATGCCCTTCAAACATTGTTTATATGATTGTAAATATCTGGATTCCCATGTTTTAATTCTTCGTTATACCAATCATTTTTTAGGATAATATTGATAGAATTATGCTTCCATGCTGTTTGAGTGGGAGGCCTTAAAAGGACATGTTTTGTTTGTGGAATAGCGGTTTCTGTATATTTTGATACAGTAGTATCAGTGGATGTTGTAGCAGTAACTACCTTTTTATTGTTTAGGACAGTATCCATTCTCCTATTTTCATACCAAGAACTTCTTCAAGCTCTCTGATTTTTTCGATTACTTCAGATTCCATGGGTCTTATCTTTTTTCTTCTTCATAATACCTGGTTAAAAAGTCAGTAGTAATATTAGTATGACCATGAATATGTTCAATATCATATTGATAAATTTCGAGTATACTGCTAATCTAACACGTCTTAAATTTTCTTCTGGATTATGGACAATTTTTTTCTATAGAAATTGTACTACTGCAATATTATCATACTGTATAAGGAATCATCTAGTAAGTAAATAAACCTTTAAAGATTTAACCGAGAATTTTATGGAAAGTAACTCTTTGTCAAAAGTAGAACATTTTTTCTCAGTTGTGGAAAATGTTCCTGATGTATAGGCCACAAGCTCATAATGTTTTTTGTCTATTTGTGCGAAAAGAATACCCGCCCAATGAGTATCTGAAGCATCTGTTTGTAATTGTAACCCCCGTTCCCGTAAATAAATATATTCTGAATATTTTTTGTATTTTGATATATATAAATTCAGTATTTGTTAAATTTGGCTTGGATTTTACATTAAAATATTTTCTTATGGACAATTATACTTATTTTCGAATGATGGAGTATTTCAACCATATTTTCCGTTTCCGATTGATCGACTATTTATATTTTAGCCAAAATCTAATATGTTATTACTATTTGCATTTTAATGAATTTGTTAGACTCAAATCATATTTTGATATTTATTCTATTACTATTACTATTACTATTACTATTATTATTATTATTATTATTATCATTATTTTATCATTATTCTAATTATTAGTATTGTTATTGTTGTTACTATTCTTACTATTATCAGTATTATTTTGTTATTGTTATTATTTGCATTATTATTATTTTTATTGTTAATATTACCATTATTATTGTTTTATTTTAAGCCTGAACATACTCTAATTTATCTAATATTTTTATAATTATTTTCTATTGGATTTAAAACCCTAAAACCCCCATTCTTATTGGGTTTTAACCCGAAACCCGTTATCCATTAACTCTATTCATATATATACCCTACTATCCTAATACCTTAACCCTAGAACCCTACCCCCCCTACTATTATACCCCGCCGCTCTACCCCTTCATCTTCCTCCCCTGTCATCATCCTCATCCCCGAGCCCCCGCAAACTAGCCTCCTCAACCTCGCCATCACCTCGTCTTCTCCCCCTCGCCTGTTCACCCTGCCGCTTGCACCCCATCGAGTCACCCCGCTTCCACTGTCGAAGCCTCATCATCCTCTTCCACCTCATCGACCTTCGCAACCAGCCACCCTATTTTCCCCGTCACCACTTGCCACCATCGCCTTGGCCTCCTGCCTGTTCAGTCCTTCCCCCACGTCTTCTTCTTCCTCTGGGTTCTTGTCGAACCCATCGTCAGCCGAAGCCCTCCGCTTTCCAGTCGACTCCTGCTGCCCCGCTCTTGCAACCCTCATCCTCGTCTTCATCCTCTCCTCGACTAGTCGCCGCACACGCCGTCGCCTGCTTTCCAAAACTATGGAATGCAAGCACGTGACATGGCTCAGCGAATGACTTGCATCATCCATGAGCTGTTATCGATTCAACTCAATAATATAAACAGGAAGTAATACAACCACACATGCATTAAAAGAGTAATCATATGAATAACAATACTTGGAATTTAAGCATAAAATAACCAACATAATAACAATCCAACATCTGGAATCAACAATAACAATATTCGGGTCAAAAGCCCACAAATACAAGAATTAACAACATTGTTCAATTATTAAAGCTCTCAAAATGAAACAAAAATTATTTAAGCGGCGCAGCAAAACAATTCTTTCACCATTGTTGCTCTCCTAGCCCATCAGGCAAATCTCCATGATTACCTGTAAGCTGTTCATCTAAAAGAGAGAATAATATGACCTTATAGCAAGTCGTGGACAGCAAGTAGAGAAACAGAGAAACAATGATAATAACGGTATAACGATGAATTCAATGAACAATGAAATCAATAGTATTGAATAGTGACAAAGCGATAATAGTACATTGTGCTATAACGATGATTATAACCATAACAATAAACAATAACAATAACGGTAAGCAATAACGATAACACTGTTCGATAACGATGACAAAATGCAATGACAATGCGATAAAGTCTTGTTTATTATTAATTTTAATCATAACTAATGCACGTACTACTGCATCCCATACTACAGGTTTGATGCATACAAATCAATTTCGTTTAGAGTAAGGTGGTAAATTCTATAGGTCATGTACTCGGCACAATATAACACTGGCTATTGCAGTTATTTCTTACACAATAACGATAACACTGGACATTTGCAATTTCTTGCACAATGACGATAACACTGGCCATTTGCAATTTCTTGCACAATGACGATAGCACATGCCATTTCAATTTCTTGCAAAATGACGATAACGATATTTTGGGAACAAGACCCACATTCCCGAGTACAGTTACTATATTATCAACTAGCCTAGTCAACCCTTAACCCCGACTTAATTAACATTCTTTATTCAATTAACATGCAATACTAATAGGGAACAATAGGGACAGAAATACCAATGGAAAACGATAATGCGATTAATAAGGGACACTAGAATGATGACAACACAACCCTAAGATCATGCAATGAACTCTATACAATCAAATACACCAAATTCAATATTATAGATTCAATTATATATTACTAGTATTTAGCACGTGCGATGCACATTTTAATAAAATATAGTTTTTGAAAGTAATATAATATAGCACGTGTGTGGCACATGTTAATAAATATATATTTTTTAAAGAATGAGAGAATTGGAGTTGTACGTGCGATGCACGTAAGTTGGTAGATTTAAAGTGTGTAATGAGAGAGTTGGAGTTGCACGTGCGATACACGTGAGGTGATAGATTTACAAATGATAACTCCTCTTCTCCCATTATAATATTACTAGTATACATGCGATGCACGTTTTAATAATTTCAAAAAATAAAAATAGAAACTCTGACGTAGGGAGGATTTGAACTGAAAACCTCCTTTATATTAGTTATGTACGTGCGTTGCACATGTTGGTAGAATGAAAAAATGACAAATGACACTAAGGCCTTCTCCCATTATAATATTAGAGATTAAACATAGAAACCCAATTCTGGACAGCAGTAGGTTGTTGTACCAAAATCAGAATTTTCGTTGCTACAGGATATCAAATGTGGATCCGTCAGAAGGTTTAGAAACTAGACTCCTACCCGGTTCCAATGCATATTTGAAGTCCAAATTCCGACAACAGTAGCTAGGTGAATTTCAGTGTTCTTTACAGGTTACAGGTTCTGGCTAGTTATTAATGTTAACTTAGTTTCAGTTGTAACAGCAGTAAATATTCATTGTAAAAATCAGTAAAAATAGTTTTTATTACCCTAAGCATGTCAACCATCAATCTGGAAATTATCATGGTAATATTTGATCATTAGTTCACCTAATTCATCAGCTTAACATGGTATGTGCATAAATCTGAAAATACAATGCAGCAACAGTAAAATGGTCATAACTCATGCAATATAAGTCAGAATTCGAAAATTCTGGATGTTCTGGAAACTAGAAACATGGGGCTACATTTCACAATTAGAAAGTTATTGATTTTGATGGCATTATCTCGGTCGAAACATCATGACAATGTTCAGGTTGGCAATAAATTTCAGGGTTTCAACATATTCTTCATGAATCAAATGATGAAAATGTTATGAACGATGAGTTAGGGGTTAACAATTATAAATCACAGCAAGTTAAATCTATGTGAATATGGCATTGAGATGTATAATGTCCATAACCCTACTAATCACAATCAACTAGCACACCAACATCAATCATATAAACAATCAATAGTAGTATACAATCTACAATTGTTGTGTGATGTCATTGCATGAAATACAATAATAATTCCTATTCATATATTCAATAATTAACTACATGTATGAATGCAAGGTCTTTATACAATGGAGGCAAAAGACCGCACGAAGTCAAGACTACTACTTAGATTTGCTCGTGTAAATCCGTAGTATCCCAACGATAGATAACAATAAACAATATACAATAATAAATATGGATCTACTTGCCGGATTCAATAAACGATATCGAATCCGACACAATACAATTCGAGAGTAAGATGACTTGACTTTAACAATGACGTTAGATCCGAAATATTGAGAACAATGGGATTAGGATCCCGGGTGACAACCCACGATCACACGTGCGAGCCACGTGCAAAACACCAAAATAGTAAGACAGTAAAACACCAAGCACACAACAGCATTCCACAGCGGATCCCCCACACATACAAACGGCAAAACACCAAGTCGGATCTCCTACACCCGAAATAGTAAAAAGCCAAATCCCAACTATTCTACTCCTTCCTCAACTCGATAGAGAGAGAGAGAAGAAAATGGCGGGAGAGGGGACAGCGACCACGGCAAAGGCGGCGACGACGTCGCTGCGGTCGGGAAGCAACGGCAGCGGTGAGGGCGACCAAGGGACAACGGCAATGGGCGTCGCTCTGTTTTCGCACTGAAAATAGAGGAGCTAAGACGGTAGGCTTTCGGGGCTTGGTCGACGACGAAGCTAGGGGACTTCGGTGGTTGCGGGGGTGAGTGGTGAGGGCATCGACGAAGGCGACGACGGGGTTAATGGTGAAGTCGGCAATGGAGGGGTTTGAGTGGGAGATAGGCGACGATGGGTTCGAGCAGAGTAGAGCGGTAGGGATGATGATGGGGAAAGGCGGCGATGAGGAGAGGGTGATGAGAGGATGAAGGTGGTGTTCGGAGGGGATGGGAGGAGCGACAGCCTGGGCAGCTTGGGTTGGTTTAGTCGAAACAAAGGTGGGGAGAGAGATGGTGGGATGAACAGTGAGAGAGAGGGGTATAACAGTAGGTTCTAGGGGTTGCACAGTGGAATGGGGTAGGGTTTTGCTGATTTGGCTTTTGGGAGAAAGAGAGAGAAGGAGGAGTATATTTAATGATAGAATAGTGGGATCATATTATGGGTAGTTAGTAGATACGTGGGATTATGGGAGAGAAGATCTGGGTTTGGTTGTTAGGGAGAATTTGGGTTGTGGGTTTGGGTTAATGTAGTTTAGAATCCAATAGGAGGTGGGTTATAGGGTTTTGGGTACAATATGGGTCGATTAGAAGGACAATTCTCAACCCAACAAGATAAAAGACAATTTCATGAAATTAAATTTGAATTAGGAAAAGAAAAAGTAAGATTCAAATAATCAAACTGATATCAAAGATAAACAATGAATAATATTGGAATTGATATCATTTGATACAATAATGAAACAAAAGAAATGTTATAGAATTACAAAGGAGATTACAATGGGGATCAATAATAAAATGGGAAAAAAGAAAACGAGAGTTACAATCCTACCCACCTTACAATAAAATTTCGTCCTCGAAATTTTTTCAAGTGACAATAGGATAACCTCAAAGAAAAAGAAAAGAATCACACAAAAAGGTGGGAAAACTTCTTCTGGATCTCATCTTCAAGCTCCCAAGTCAACTCACCCGGCGAGTGAGGATTCCAAGCAACTCGAACCAACCTGATGACCTTGTTCTTTAAAATCTTCTCCAGTCGGTCCAAGATCGAAACTGGACGGATCTCACAGGACAAATCTGGTCGAACAGACAACTCTGAGTAGTCTATGACATAACTATCATCCCTAAAATACTTCCTGAGTTGGGAGACATGAAAGACATCATGCACTCCAAATATAGCTGGTGGCAACGCGAGACTATAGGTCACCTTGCCTACTCGCTCCACAACATCGAACGACCTAATGAATCTAGGGCTTAGCTTGCCCTCGCCTCCAAAACGGATAACTCCCTTCCATGGTGATACTTTGAGGAACACATGATCACCCACTTCGAACTTTAATGGTCTCCTGTGAACACTTGCCCATTTTCTCTGTCTGTCCTGAGTTACCTGCAGGTGCTTCCTGATCTGGGCCACTGCATCAACAGTCTTCATGATCAGCTCAGGCCCCAAAATCTTCCTCTTACCAATGTCATTCCAGCACACTGGTGATCGACACATCCAACCATACAAGGCTTCATACGGAGCTGCCTTAAGACTTGCTTGGTAGCTATTGTTGTACGAAAACTCCACCAAGTGTAGATGGTCCTCCCAATATCCTCCAAACTGCAGAACACATGACCTCAACATATCTTCTAATGTCTGAATGGTCCTCTCCGATTGCCCATTTGTCTGTGGATGGAACTCAGTACTGTACTTCAGCTTGCTCCCAAGACTGCCTTGAAGACTCTCCCAGAACTGCGATCGGAATCTAGTGTCTCTGTCTGATACAATGCTGACAGGGACCCCATGCAATCTGACAATCTCCTGCATGTACTTCTCTGCAAGGCTCTCTATAGACTGGCCCATTATGAAAGGAATAAAATGGGTACTCTTCGTCAAGCGATCCACAATTACCCAGATGACATTGTGACCCTTGGGACTTCTTGGCAAGGCAGTCACAAAGTCCGTGGTAATGTTCTCCCATTTCCACTCCGGAATAGGAAGAGGTTGAAGAAGCCCAGCAGTCCTCTGATATTCTGCCTTCACCTGCTGGCAGATCAAACACTGCGACACATACCTCGCCATGGCTCTCTTCATACCATGCCACAAAAAGTGCAATTTCATATTTCGATACATCTTTGTACCACCGGGATGGAATAGAATACGGCGAACAATGAGCTTCTTTGAGCAACTTTTGCCTGATTTCCCCCTTCGGAACACATAGAAGGGTCCCAAAGCGGAGAGATCTATCCTCATGAATAACCATGTTAGTCCTCGAGCCTGCTTCAACTTCAGCCCGAAACTCCTGCAACTGCTCATCACCTGACTGTGCTTCTTTAATCTGTTCCACCAACGACGACTGTAGCTGAAGCATCATGCATCTCTGCTCGGACCAGGCAAAATCACTTCCAACTCCAGCCTTCTCATCTCTTCGAACAGTTCCTTCTGCTCAGTAAGAACCATAGCAGCCGGTCTTCTGCTCAGGGCATCAGGTACTAAGTTGATCTTACCAGGATGGTACTACAAATTAATACCGAAGTCTAACATCAATGCAGCCATCGTCTCTGCCTCATATCAACTCCTTCTGAGTAAACACGTACTTGAGACTTTTGTGGTCAGTGAAAATCTCCACTCGGTCTCCAAGTAGGTAGTGCCTCCAAAGCTTCAGGGCAAAAATCACAGCAGCAAGCTCCAAGTCATGTGTAGGATAGTTCTTCTCATGCGGCCTTAATTGCCTAGAAGCATAGGCGACAACCTTGCCTCGTTGCATCAGAACAACCCCCAAACCTCTGCCTAAGGCATCACAATGAATGGCGAAACCTCCTGATCCATCCGGTATCGTCAACATGGGTGCTGATGTCAACCAATTTTTTAGCTCAGCGAAGGCCTCAGTACATGATTCATCCCACACGAATTTCTGCTCTTTCCCAGTCAACTTGGTCAACGGCCCGACAATCTACAAAAATTCCCGAACAAACTTCCTGTAGTAACCTGCTAGCCCAAGGAAACTACGAACTTCATATATAGATTTCGGCGTCAGCCAATCCTTAACTACAGAGATTTTAGACGGATCGACAGAAACTCCATCACCAAAGATAATATGCCCCAAGAAGGCAACTCGGTCCAACCAAAACTCGCACTTGCTAAGCTTCCCATACAGTTGATGTTCCCTCAACGTCTGCAAGACAATCCTCAAGTGCTCAGCATGCTCATCATGACTCCGAGAATAGACGAGGATATTTTTGATGAAAACCACAACGAAGTTATCCAGGAAGGGAGAGAAGACCCGATTCATCAAGCTTATGAACACGACTAGAGCATTCGTAACCCCAAAAGGCATCACCAAGAACTTATAGTGACCATATCGAGTATGGAAGGCAGTCTTCTGTATATCCCCAGTCTTCACCTTGACCTGATGGTACCCAGAACGAAGATCCAGCTACGAGAACACCGAAACACCTCCCAATTAGTCGAACAAGTCATCAATTCTCGGCAACGAATACCGGTTCTTCACTGTGACATTTTTCAGCTCACGGTAGTCGATGCACAACATGCGACTACCATCCTTCTTGTTGACGAACAGTACAGGAGCTCCCCAAGGCCAGACACTTGGCCTGATAAAACCCTTATTCAGCAACTCCTGAATTTGCTCCTTCAACTTTGACAACTCAACTGGTGCCATCCGGTATGGGCTCTTAGAAATAGGAGCTGTACCCGGCTGGACATCAATCCTGAACAAAACTCCTCGGTTTGGCGGCAGTCCTGGAAAATCATCCGGAAACACATCAAGAAACTCTCACACAATCAAAGGTGCGACAACACCAACAACATCCACTTCCTGCATTACTCTAGTTTCGAGACTTGCTGACTTCTCAACACGACCAATCGGTGTTTTACCAGCGTGGAATTCAAATTCCTGATGGTGTGGTATTTGGAACACCACCTTCTTCTTACGGCATTCAATCATAGTATGAGTAATACCGAACCAATCCATGCCCAAGATCACATTAAAACCCGAATTACTGATGACAATGAGGTCGGCTACAAAATCAACTCCTCCAATAACCAAAGGGCTCTGCTCACAGATCTGAGAGCACACAATGGTACCTCCACCTGTAGTGATGTTCCAGGCTGCTGACATCTCACTACAGACCAAATTGTGCAAGCCGACGAAGCGAGAGGAAACAAAAGAATGTGTTGCCCCGGAATTAAAGAGGACATGGGCGGAAAATGAGTGAACAAGAATAATGCCTAGAAAGAATTCAAAGATGAGAACACAACATGTAGAAGGCAAAATGCAAGAACAGACATGGATGAAATAATAACATAATAGAGCCATAGAATAAAATAACAAGATAGCAAGAAAATCAAAATAAAAGAAAACTAAAGATATACCTACAACAAATCCCAAAGCGGTCTCAGCGTCCTCAGCAGTCAGGTTGTAGGCCTGACCACGACCTCCAGAAGGACCTCCCTGAGGAGCGGCTCTCCTCTGACTGAAAACCTACCTCTGAGGTGGGAGTGGTGGCCCGCCCTGACCACGAGCAAGCGCTCTCTGCGGAGCGGAACCTCCAACCGGTGCAAGGGCCCTGGACCTTGGGCAATCATGAACCATGTGGTCTCTACTACCACACAGGAGATACTGGCTATTGGCTATCCTGCAGTTCTCACACAAGTGCTCAGTCCTGTGACAGTGTGTATAGACTGGGTTCGTCCTCTGAGCGGCAGGTGGATACGGTAGTGCCCTGGCAAGAAGGGTCGGAACTGGCCTCCTGACAGGCCCTCCAGACGGCCTAGCCGTGACAGGATACGGAACGGACTGCTGAATGGCCCGCTCTCGCCTACTAGTCTGCTCCTGGATTCTGGAAGCCTCCAGGATATCAGCATATGATCGAAGTTGCAAGACAGCCAGGCGATCTTGGATCTCAATGTCCAAGCCCAGCAAGAACCGGCGGCCCTTATCTTCATCATTCGCCACCATGGAAGTGGCAAAGCGGCTTAGTCGGGTGAATTCCACAGCATACTCGTCTACGGTTCGCTCTCCTGAGTAAGTGCGACAAATTGCTGCTCCATTTCATTTCTAGTGACATCGGAAAAGAACTTCATAAGAAAGCTCTCTCTGAAGATGGCCCAGGCGATGGGGCACCCTAGCCGTTCCGTCTCAGCTCGTCACCAGATGTGAGCGAGGTCAACAAGCTGGATGCTCACAACATCTGTTATCCTTGCTGCGATCAATAGCTGCTCAGTTCTGATAAGCCGTTGTTCGGCTTCCAGCGGAACTTTAGTACCCGAGAATTTGTCTGGGTGTAGCCTCATGATGCCTGCTACATTGCCAGGTCTCGGTGGCAGCACCCCGACCGCAGTTACAATGGGCTCCCCATTGGCAGTTTCCAAAGCCACCCTCATCAAATCATTATGCTCCCGTTGCATCTGCATCATCTGTTGCATTAGAAGTTCATTCTGCTTGCGTTGCATTTGCATCACTTGAGCAATAGTGGGCTCTTTCGGCTGATCATCCCTAGCTCGGGAGGACGAAGAACCCTTTCTAGCCATGGTCTGCAATAAAATTAAACGGTTAGCATCCAGATTTTAAGTTGGTTATCAATTATCCATGTGATTCACGGGTTGTACATATTGTTGAGTCAAATCGGTTAAACCCAAACTAATCAGGGTCCAACCCCAAACTAGTTAGAGTCAAACCTAGCTCTGATACCACTAAAAACCTTGTCACGCCCCGCTTCCCAAAACTACAAAATGCAAACACGTGACATGGCCCAGTGAATGACTTGCGTCATCCATGAGCTGTTATTGATTCAACTCAACAATATAAACAGGAAGCAATACAACCACGCATGCATTAAAAGAGTAATCACATGAATAATAATATTTGGAATTTAAGCATAAAATAACCAACATAATAACAATTCAACATCTGGAATCAACAATAACAATATTCGGATCAAAAGCCCACAAATACAAGAATTAACAACATTGTTCAATTATTAAAGTTTTCAAAATAAAACAATAATTATTTAAGCGGCACAGCAAAATAATTCTTTCACCATTGTTGCTTTCCTAGTCCATCAGGCAAATCTTCTTGATTAACTGTAAGCTGTTCATCTAAAAGAGAGAATAATATGTCCTTAGAGCAAGTCGTGGACATCAAGTAGAGAAATCGAGAAACAGTGACAATAACGGTATAATGATGAATTCAATGAACGATAAAATCAATAGTATTGAACAGTGACAAAGCGATAATAGTACATTGTGCAATAACGATGATTATAACCATAACAATAAACAATAACATTGACGGTTAGCAATAACGATAACACTGTTCGATAACGATGACAAAATGTAATGACAATGCGATGAAGACTTAGTCTATTATTCATTTTAATCATATCTAATGCACGTACTAATGCATCCCATACAACAGGTTCAATGCATATAATCAATTTCGTTTAGACTAAGGTGGTAGATTCTATAGGTCATGTACTCAGCACAATATAACACTGGCTATTGCAGCAATTTCTTA
Source organism: Hemerocallis citrina (assembly GCA_017893485.1). Classification (NCBI taxonomy): domain Eukaryota; kingdom Viridiplantae; phylum Streptophyta; class Magnoliopsida; order Asparagales; family Asphodelaceae; genus Hemerocallis; species Hemerocallis citrina. Next base: position 97,674,227 of record CM030367.1, read on the forward strand.
CACAATAACGATAACACTGGCCATTTGCAATTTCTTGCACAATGTGATAACACTGGCCATTTGCAATTTCTTGCATAATGACGATAACACTGGCCCTTTGCTATTTCTTGCACAATGACGATAACACTGGACATTTGCAATTCTTGCAAAATGATGGTAACAATAATTTGGGAACGAGGCCCACATCTCCGAGTACAGTCACTATATTATCAACTATCCTAGTCAACCCTTAACCCCAACTGGATTAACATTCTTTATTCAATTAACATGCAATACTAATAAGGAGCAATAGGGACAGAAATACCAATGGGAAACGATAATGCGATTAATAAGGGACACTAGAATGATAACAACACAACCCTAAGATCATGCAATGTACTCTATACAATCAAATACACCAAATTCAACATTATAGATTCAATTATATATTATTAAACATAGAAACCCAATTCTGGATAGCAGTAGGTTGCTGTACCAAAATCAGAATTTCCGTTGCTACAAGATAGCAAATGTGGATCCGTCAAAAGGTTTAGAAACTAGACTCCTGTCCGGTTCCAACGCATATTTGAAGTCCAAATTTCGGTAACAGTAGCTAGGTGAATTTCAGTGTTCTTTACGGGTTACAGGTTCTGACTAGTTATTAATGTTAACTTAGTTTCAGTTGTAACAGCAGTAAATATTCATTGTAAAAATCAGTAAAAATAATTTTTATTACCCTAAGCGTGTCAACCATCAATCTGGAAATTATCATGGTAATATTTGATCATTAGTTCACCTAATTCATTAGTATGTGCATAAATATGAAAATACAGCGCAGCAGCAGTAAAATATTCATAACTCATGTAATATAGGTTGGAATTCAAAAATTATGGATGTTCTGGAAACTAGAAACATGGGGCTACATTTCACATTCAGAATTTTATTGATTTTGATGGCATTATCTAAGTCGAAACAGCATGACAATGTTCAGGTTGACAATAAATTTCAGGGTTTCAACATATTCTTCATGAATCAAATGATGAAAATGTTATGAACGATGAGTTATGGGTTAACAATTATAAATCACAGCAAGTTACATCTATGTGAACATGGTATTAAGATGTATAATGTTCATAACCCTACTAATCACAATCAACTAGCACTCCAACATCAATCATATAAACAATCAATACTAGTACACAATCTACAATTGTTGTGTGATGTCATTGCATGAAATACAATAATAATTTATATTCCTATATTCAATAATTAACTACATGTATGCATGCAAGATCTCTATACAATGGAGGCAAAAGACTGCACGAAGTCAAGACTACTACTTGGATTCGCTCGTGTAAATTCGTAGTATCCCAATGATAAATAACAATAAACAATATACGATAATAAATATGGATCTACTTGCCGGATTCAATAAATGATCTCGAATACGATACTGTAACCCCTGTTTACCATTTTATGTATTTGAGTGTATTTTTTTTTCTTTTCCCTTGTATTTGATTCAGCTTGTATCTCTTTTTGGACCGTATTTTAGATCTTTTCTTCTATATATTCATTTGGTTGATTTATCTTCTCATTTGAGTTCTTGATTTTACTATCTGTCTATTCTTCCTTTCTTGATTGATCGAGCTTTATTTTGATCCGAAATTTTTTATTTGTTCCATCCTGATTATACTGTTCTTGCCCTATTTCTTTATCATCCAGTTTGATGTTATCTTGATTTTTGAGTTTCGAATTATTTTATAATCATTTGTTTTTATACATTAACACCCAATTAAATCCTATACTCTAAATACCCATTAAACCATACCCTAAAACCCACCTACATTTAATACCCACACCTGCATCCCTATTCGACCCGTTAGCACCCCAATACTGTGCCGCCTCCACCTTCATGCCAACCCTAATATTTTTTTTTCTTAACCCATATATATACAGCCGCCGTACACCCTCTCCCGTCTATCTCTCTTTTTCGCTCCCTCTTGCACCTTCCGACCTCCCACTTCGTGTCTCTCCTTACATCCTCTTCCCCATCCCTAGCATCCCGGCACCAGGCGTCACCTCGGTACGAGTCTCTCTCCCTGCTCCGCCCAACACCTTTTACCGCTTATCCCCTGCAGTGCTCGACTCCTCTCGACCACGCCTCGACAACAGCATTAGTGCCTTCCCCCCTGTTGCGCTGCTGTGTGTGGTGCTCCGTCGTCAGACTAGCCAGCAGTCATCCGTCATCTTTTCTCTCCCTCTCTTCATCGTGTTCGTGGTGTTGGTTGTGTGGATATTGTGTGATCTCGAGTCTTGGTTCGTGGGTTTGTTAGTTGTTCATGGGATTTGCTTGTTTTTGGTTCGTGTGTTCGTTGAGTTCGTGCCCCGGGAATCCGTTCCCTTTATTATTGCTTTGCACTGTTTTTGTCGTCGGTTATAAGAAAAGTAACTTGTATTCTTTTCTTTGTGTAATACAAGTACTAAATGCCGCATGTAGTGTAGTTGGGTTCTAGAGACAATTTATGTGTGAAACTCCTTGTTGATCTTGTCTCTATTGTGATTAACCCGCCCGTAGATGCCACATGACACACATGATATGAAATAACCTAGGGTTGACCACTTCTTGTTGTATATGTGCGTGCTGTTCATATGATATCATGTGCTCGTTCCTGTTATTTGTAGTAGAATTGTTGTGGACTTGTGAAATACCTTATACCATGTTATTTGGACATCTAGTGCACTATATTATATGTTTGGTTATTATTTGGATGAGTTTTATGTGAACTAATTAATTTTGTGCATGAAGGATATTTTCAGTTTTGCCGGTTTTCCCGTTTTGATTAGTATTTTAGACCCTATTAAGGTCAGTATTTGAAAATATTTTGTGAACATGAACTGTAGAGAAATCTATCTATTTTCTAACCTTTTTGACGGATCTCAGTTTCAATTTATGAATTGTGAGTTATGTCTGTTTTACTACAGAGGTGTACAAAGATTTTCAGATTTTGTTTTCTATGAATTCTGAAGAGTAACTTCTTTTTATCGTGATGCTAAAAGTATTATTTTGATCCAATATTTTGTACAATACAACTAGAATTGATTGTGATTAACCCTGATTTTTTTTTTGGATTTATTTGATGATTTTTACAAACCGTTCTATGTTTCCAAACAATTACTATACTAGCAGATTTTTCTTGCTGTTCAGTAAAGAACCTGATTTTCGACCTAATTCTACTTGCCTTTTGTAAAAATTTGTGATTATGAAAGTTAGCATACTGTATCTATTTTATCACCCTTTTGACGGATTTTGATTTTGATTTATGGTTTGTGAGATATTGCTGTTTTTGTACTGCAGTGTTTGTGATTCCAAATTTACAAAACTACTGCATCTTAATATTTTTTGATTTTTGTTGACTAAACTATTTATATTGAAAAAATATGAAACTTGATTTTCTGCTACTATACATATAAGGAAATACCCCAGATTTTTTGTGGATTTAATTATGGAGTTTTCATGATGTTTTCCTGACTTTGTATACAATCTTCTGATTTCTGGTTAAACACATTTTCTAGTTTCAATTCAGTTTTGACTCATGTTTTTGTGAAATGCTATATAACTTATATATATTTGCTACATTCGACCAGGAGTCTATTTTCCAGTTTCTTTGACGGATTCAAATTTGCATGTTTGTAGCAATCGGAATTCCAGTTTTAGTGTAGTACTATCTTGCTGTCCTGAACTAGAATTTTCGTTGTCCTACTCTTTTTTGTGTTGTCTATCACCTGTACATGTTTATCTTTCAACCTGAACTTGTTACTTGATCATGCCATGTATTTCTTGCCATGCTTTGTACATATATATGCCTATTTGATAATAATAATAAATAACTAAGCCAGAGTTTAAGGAAAAGATCTAATAATGGAAAATACAGATTTGTGTACTTGGAAGGGGGTCCACAGATCCTACGTGAAGACTTGATACATGATACTTGATACGTGATTACTTACCACTTGCACGACATGACACGTGATTACTTGCACGCTTGATACATGATTACTTGCATAACTTGATACGTGATACTTGTACATGATACTTGGAGCTTGAAGCTCGATTACTTGATACTTGTCCCTGAGTACACTGCCCTCTATGATCCACTATGAAATCTAAAGTGAAATTGTTTGAATGTAGCAACCATATAGTAAAAACCGGGATGCATGAAGTGCTACCTAGGTAGTGATAAATACAAGACTTGAACATGATCACTTGACACTTGATACTTGATTACTTGTACATGATACATGATACCTAATAATTGTTCACTTGATACTTGATACTTGCTACTTGATACTTGATACTTGACATTTATTACTTGTTACTTGTTTACATGATACTTGTTTACTTGACACTTGATACATGCCACTTACACTTGTTTATCTTGCCATGATAGTTGTTATATTTTGTTATCATGCCTATTCCATATTATTTGTTTATTTTTCCTCATGTTCTTGTTTCCTGCACTACAAGCGGCCCGTAACTTGCATTGACAGAAGTTTGTTTTCTTTTTCTCTTCCTGCAATTTATTAAATTGCAGATCTTGAAGATCAGGTGCGAGATGGTGTAGGTGACATGAGATATTAGCTGTTGAAATTTTGCTATTATTATTTCTTGTTGCTTATTTGAACAATTGTACTTGATTACTTGGATTTATTTGTATTTGGGCAATGTGACCCAGAATATTGACTTATTCAGATCTGAATTATTTGAGATTATAATATTTTGGTTTCAAGTGTTCTTGTTGGTATTTTGATTCATATATGCATGCTTGGTTGACTTTTCTTGCTTCTGACTCTGATTATTCTTGTGAAATATTGTAAAGATTCCGAATAGTTTATGGATGATGAAAATCATTCGCTGGGCCTAGTCACGTATCTGTATTCTGTATTCTCCTTTGGGAAGCGGGGTGTGACAGATACAATACAATTCGAGAGTAAGATAACTTACCTTAAACAATGACATTAGATCTGAAATATTGAGAATAACAGAATTAAGATCCCGGGCGACAACCCACGATCACACATGCGAGCCACGTGCAAAATGCCAAAACAGCAAGACAGCAAAACACCAAGCACACAACAACACTCCACAGCGGATCCCCCACACAAACAAACAACAAAACACCAAGTTGGATCCGCTACACCCGAAACTGCAAACAGCCAAATCCCAACTGTTCTACTCCTTCCTCAACTCGACAGAGAGAGAGAGCAGAAAATGGCGGGAGAGGGGACGATGACCACGGCAAAGGCGGCGATGACGTCGCTGCGGTCGGGAAGCGACGACAGCGGCCAGGGCGACCAAGGGACGGCGGCATTGGGCACCGCTCTGTTTCACACCGAAAACAGAGGAGCGAAGATGGCAGGCTTTTGGGGCTTGGACGACGACGAAAACGAGGCGAGGGGACTTCGGTGGTTTCGGGGGTGAGCAGAGAGGGATCGACGAAGGCGATGATGGGGTTAATGGCGAAGTCGGCAATGGAAGGGTTTGAGCGGGAGATAGGCGATGATGGGTTCGAGCGGAGTCGAGCAGTGGGGATGATGACGGGGAAAGGCAGCGATGAGGAGAAGGTGATGAGAGTATGAAGGTGGTGTTCGGAGGGGATGGGAGGAGCGACGGCTTGGGCGGCTTAGGTGGGTTCAGTCGAAACGAAGGTGGGAAGAGAGACGGGGGGATGAATAGTGAGATAGAGGGGTATAACAGTAGGGTTTGGGGGTTGCACAGTGGAACGGGGTAGGATTTTGCTAATTTGGCTTTTGGGAGAAAGATCGAGAAGGAGGAGAATATTTAATGATAGAATAGTGGGATCATATTGTGGGTAGTTAGTAGTTACGTGGGATTATGGGGGAGAAGATCTGGGTTTGGTTTTTAGGGAGAATTTAGGTTGTGGGTTTGGGTTAATGTAGTTTAGAATCCAATAGGAGGTGGGTTATAGGGTTTTGGGTACAATATGGGTCAATTAGAAGGACAATTCTCAACCCAACAAGATAAAAGACAATTTCATGAAATTAAATTTGAATTAGGAAAAGAAAAAGTAAGAATCAAATAATCAAATTGAGATCAAGGATAAACATGAATAACATTAGAATTGATATCATTCAATACAATAATGAAACAAAAGAAATGTTAAAGAATTACAAAGGAGATTACAATGGGGATCAATAATAAAAAGGGAAAAAAGAAAACGGGAGTTACACTCTCTGTTTTACCCATCGAAGTAGAGCACCCCCGTCGCTGCCTCGCTCGAACGTCGCCACCGTCGTCTTCCTGCGTCAAGCTCCCCTCGACGTTGCTGCCGATGGAGCCAAACCACAGCCAAGCCATTGGCTGTGTGCTGTTTGATCAGAGTTGTTCTTTTGAATCTTGGCTGTCCGATTCCATCGTGATTGGGATTGAGTGTTGGCTGTGTGTTGTTTGGTGTGGAGGTGGATCTTGGTGTTACTGTGTTTTGCTGTTTTGCACGTAGCTCGCACGTGCATGCGTGTGTACGTGTTATTGCAGGCTCGTGTTTGTTACTTCGGGATCCTTATCCCGTTATTCTTGGTGTTCAATTTCATTGTCTAACAGGTAAGTATCTTCTTGTACAATTTGTTGTTCTAGTACAAGCTTTTATTTGAAAATACTGCAAGTAAATTGTAGTTGTGACTCTCCTTTGGCTTATCCTTTGATGATCTCATTTTACTCCTTATCAATCTCATGATCATAAGAGCCACAACATTTCGTTGATAAATTCATTTCACAACTATTTGGATCCATCTTATCATCTAATTATTTGAACACATGAAATTAAGAATCACCTTGACTTGTAGATGTATGTTATATGATGTATGTGTTGATTTTACTTCTTTTGAGTTGAGAAATAAATGTGACTTGTTGATTTGATGTCTATTACATCCTGATTTGTATCACACACTAATTTAGACTCATAATAGTCATTAACCATGCCACTTTTATATAAAAGAAATCACTTATGCTGCTGTTCTGTTTTTAGTCTTCTGTTTTGACCCCGATAACATCAGAATTTGAACTTGAGTTCTAAAAATGAAATGTAGTCCCAGATGTCTAGTTTACTACCCTTTTGACGGAATTGAATTTTGAGTTATGGTTTGTGAATTATCCCTATTTTAGTACAGCTGTGTCGTAGAATTCCAGATTCATAAATTTGCTGCATCACTTTGTTTTATAATTAAATTAACTATGCTAACTGTAAGATAATGACTTGAAATTTTGCATGCTGATACTAGACACACTAGAGGACCTTCACTAATTTTCCTGAAATTAATTAATGAAGTTTCAGACCTGTTTCATATTTCTAAACACAATTTTACAAATTCTGGCTAAACACGAATTCTGTATAGTTTGCTGTTTTGACACCAGTTACTACAATCTTTATGTATCTTGTTTATATGCAATGGATTCGGAAGAGAGTCTAGTTACTAGATTTTCTGACGGATCCAAATTTGCATTCCTGTAGTAGCGGGAATTTCAGTTTTGGTGCAGTAATGTCTTGCTATCCAGAATTTGTATTTTTCCACGTTTAAATATTTGCATGTTGTTTCTTATATTTTGTGGTTTAGAACATTTTCCTTGTATCATATAAGCCCTTGATACATTCTTATCTTGTCCCAATTTTGTTCTCGTTATCTCATGATCATGCGTATTTTGTAATAAAAAGTAACAAGCCGCGGTTAAGGGAAAGATCTAGTAGTGGATAATATAGAAAAGTGTACTCGGGAAGGGGGCCCGTGTTTCCCTCATTTGGTTACATGATATGATTTGGATTACATTTGGATGATTTGGATTACATTTGGATAATTTGGAATACTCGATATGATTTGGTTAATATGATTTGGATTACTTGATACCTGAGTACACATCCCTATAGAATCACTACAAAATCTAAACGTAACTTGATTGTATGTAGCAACTATGTGGTAAAAATTTGGGATGCATGATGTGCTACCTAGATAGAATTAAATAATAGACTTAAGTTAACACTAAGCATATGCATGATCCTGTCTGCCAGTTTCCTGATTTCGTTACAAGTTACATGGTTTTTATTTAGAAGCTACATGAATTTGATTTAGAAGTTACCTGATTTTGATTCACAAGTTTGTATAAACCCATTTCCGTTACTTGTTTTCTAGTTGCAGGATGTTGTCTTTCCGTTCATATGTTTATTTCTAGTTGCATCACACTTGACTTCATTTTATTTCGTGTTCCTTGATTCTTGTCTTTGTTCCTTGTTATACCTTGGTTCTTGTTCTTTATTATATTTCCGTTCTTGTACCATTGGTTGTACTACTTACGGCCCGAACTCGCACTAAGGGCGTTTGTCTTTGTTTCTCTATTTTTCTTTTGCTTGATATATACAGACTTTGAAGACGAGCTGCCAGAAGGAGTGGGTAAGCTAATGTTCTAGGCTTTGTTTGGAAAAATTTGCTTTAGTTATTTGTATTTGAGTTTATTTAAATTCCCGTTGCTACTTGAAAATTGTAACAGGTGTGTTGTCCCGATGTTTTACTTTTTGATCCAGATCTTGTATTTATTTGAGAAGTTTATATTTGTTCAAGTAATTTCTGTTGATTAATAATTTATTCATGCATGCGTGATTGAGTATATTTTGTTATATTTCTTGTTATGATGTTGAGTCGATCCTACAGCTTATGAATGATGAAAATCATTCACTGGGCTTTGTCACGTACTCGTATTCCGTATTCCTTTTGGAAAGCGGGGCATGACAGTAATATAAGTTTATCAGTTTCTTTCGGATAGTAAAGTATTTTTTGTTCTGAGATGATATTTTTAATCTTCTTTATCTCTTCTTTTTCTGTTTCAGAAAGAGATATTTTTATCTTATCAGTGTTCCATCTTCGTGGAATTTCGGAATTTTTTCCTTCTTTTATCAAGCTTTCTTTGTATTGTTTGGAGCTTTTGCTGTAAATATTTAATTTTATCAGAAAGTCTAGGAATGAATTTTCTTCCGTAATTAAGAATTCCTAAGAAAGCCTGTAATTGTTTTAGTGTACGAATTTCCTCAGGAAAAAGTTTAATCTTTTCATAGATATGAGCTTGTAGCTCAATTTTTCCTTTTAGTAACTTTTTTCCACGAAGGTGAATTTCTTCCTTGAATAATTCAATCTTTTTTGGGCTTAAAATAACTCCATTTTCTAACAATATTTTTGCTACTTGTAGTCGATGATCTTTTTGCTCATCTAGACAAGAAGAGAAAAACAAGTATATCATCAATATAAACAGTTACAAATGGCCAAACATACTATCCATCCATTTCTGAAAAATTTGTGGTGCATTTTTTAGTCCAAAAGGCATTACCATCCATTCAAAATGTCCCTAAGGACTACTGAAAGCTGTAAGACTTCTGGATAGATCATCTTTTAATTTGATTTGCCAAAATCCTGATTTAGCATCAAACTTAGAATATATTTTGGAACCTTGCACTAAGTTTAATAATTGTTCAGCAGTTGGGATGTAATGCCCATCAAATTTGCAGGCATCATTAATTTTTCGACAGTTAACTACCATTCTTGCTTTTTCTCTTTTTTTCTCTGCATGATTCCTGACTAAGAAGGCAGGAGAACTATGGTTGCTATAACTGGATCTAATAAGTTTTAGATCTAATAATTCTTTTATTTGTTTAGCAAACTCCAATTTATCCTCTTGATTTACCATTATACTTGGAATTCTAATATTCTTTTTGGTATATTCAAGTAGTAGTTCGAGTTGGCAAAATCGTGGAGATTTTTCAAAAACTTTTAGATGATCATTGCTATATAATGGCTCTAATATATTATGTATAATTTGTTCTATGGTGTAAATGTTTTTTAGAATATAAGTATAGTACTTTTTTTGTATTTGGTTGTTGCCAATGATTTTTTTTCCACTAAGGGATTTTCAATTTCTCCACGCTGAACTGCGTTTAGGTCAAAGAAGTTATGAGTAGTAATTGTAATAGGTACTTGAGGGATATGAATATTGTTTAGTGAGAAGAAATGTTCCTCAATTTGAAGTGGCAAAAGTTTTCTTAGATTATCCATGCCAATAATACAATCTTTAATAGGGTCATTAAGCAAAGCAAATGTCATATCCTTTCAATTGTGTTTAATTCCTTGTCAGTCTTCTAAGAATATTTAGAGGTTTTTTATATTATGAGTAACCATAGAATTAGAACCATTAAAGCTTCCTATAGAGACTTTATGGGTTAATTCTGATTTATATTGTTTTGGTATAAAATATGAGTGTATTATACTGATTTACGCACCAGTATCAATTAATGTATGTATTGTGATTTCCTTGTTGTAACCCCTGTTTTTCATTTTCTGTATTTTGGATGTATTTTTTTTAAAAAGTATTTATTCATTTTGTACTCTTCTGTCCCTTCTGAATCATGTTTTTTTTATCTCAATAGATTATCTGTCTTGCCTTTGATCCTATTTTGTGGCCTTGAATATTTTCTCGATTTATTCTCTGTCAAAATTTTGTCTCCGATTAAATTGTTGATTCTAATTTTTATTCATGGCCTATTTAATTGTATCTTATTCTATTATTAGATCACCCTATAACCCTATATCTTGTTGGATCTTCATTAAAAATGCAATGACCCATATACATTATAAGCCGTATAGCCCATATACCCTATACCCAATAATACCCAATACCCGTTTTACACCTAACCCTAATATCCACCTCCTATATAACAACCCTACTGTTTAACCCTACTACCCTACTACCCAAACCCTAATCACCTATTTCCTTAGCCGCCAACTATCCCCCACACCTCATCTTAATGCATCCCTGTGCCGCCCTCCTCCCGAGCGCCGCACAACTGTAGCAAAGTTGGCAGCAGCTCGTGCTGCATCCCCCCTTTTGACGGCAGCAGCGACGACAGTCCCAGTCACCGCCTGCTCTGACGCTACAATAGGCCACCCTCTTCCCCTCTCCTTCTGTCAGCCAGCAGCAGAGACGAAAGCTTTAGCCAGAGCACCTTCGTCGCTGTCCCTCTCCCGAACGCCAGCCAACGATAGCCAGCGGCAGCACCCACTGCCGTCGCGCTGCCGTCTTCTCATCTAGTGCCAGCTCTCTCTCTCTCTTTCCCTCTTCGTGTGCACGTGTGGTTCTCACTTTGGGTTCGTATTATCGTGTTCGTGGGTTCTTGGTGTTCGTGATCTTGTTCGGGATTCGCTCGCTCGTTGATATCGTGTTCGTGCCCCGAAATCCGTTCCCGTTATTCTCTTTCTCTCCATCGTTTTCTTCATCAAATATAAGACAAGTAACTTGTATTCTTTTTTGCATATACAAGTACTAAATACCGCCTGTAGTGTAGTTTTGTTTCTAGATCCAATTCTCATGAAAACCTTTGATTAGATTTTGTCTCTATTTGTTGATCCATCCGTAGTTGTCTCGCTACACACACGACATGAAATAACTTAGAAATAATTAATTCTTGTTGCATATTTGTATGTTGTTCGTGATCCATGATGTGTTATATGATCTTGTATGCATGATGTGTTAGTCATAGTATATCTTGTTGTAGACTTGTTAAACACCTCATACCATGTTTCTTGGACATCTATTATACCATGATGGCGTTTTGTTTTGATTGGATTTGTTGCACATGAACTAGTCGATTTAATGCATAAGAGGATTTTTGTTTTTGCTACTTTCCCGTTTTTATACAGTATATTAGACCCTCTTAAGGTCTGTAAATCAATTTTATCTGTGAATATGAATCGTAGGTTTCCCTGTCTATTTTTCAGAATTTCTGACAGATCTCAGTTTCGATTTGTGAGTTGCAAGTTATTGCTGTTTTACTACAGATATGTAGAAAATTCCAGATTCAGTTTCATGTGAATTCTGTAGATTTTTTTATTTTTATACTGATGTTAAACATAAAATTTGGATCTAATATTTTGCTGAGTATAACTAGACTTGATTGGGATTAACCCCAATTTTTTGTGGATTTATTCGATGACTTTGACAAACTATTCTATGCTTGCAAACAACTACTATACTTCCAGAATTTTCATGCTGTTCTGTAAAGAAAATAAATTTCAACCTAATTCTAGTTGCTGTTGGTAAAAACTTTGTAAATATGAAATGTAGCCTACTGTGTCTATTTTATCACCCTTTTGGCGGATCTGGATTTCATTTCATAATTTGTAATCTATTGCTGTTTTAGTACTGCTGTGTTCAGAATTTCAAATTTACAAATTTGCTGTATCTTACTGTTTTCTAATTTTATTTGACTATACTATCTATTTTGGAATATTATGAAATTATATTTTCTGATACTAAACATACTAGGGAATACCTCAGATTTTTCTTGGATTTAATCAGTAAGTTTTTATGCCGTTTTCCTGTTTATGAACACAACCTTGTGATTTTTGGCTGAACATGTTTTCTGGATACAATTCTGTTTTGAGTCATGTTTTTGTGAAATACCATATGACTTATATATATATTTGTTGGATTCGGCCGGGAGTCTACTTTCTAGATTTTCTGACAGATCCAGATTTTTATTCCTGTGGCAACGGGAATCCCAGATTTGGTGCAGTACTGTCATGCTACCAGAACTAGAATTTTCGTTGTCTTAGTCTATTTTGTATCATTCATCACCCGTTCGTATTCCTTGTTCAACTTGTACTTGTCCCTTGTCATCTTACCATGTTTCTTGAATTATTTGTGCACGTCCATGCTTACTTGAGTAATAATAACAAGAAACTAAGCTTGGATTTAAAAGGGAAAGAACTAATAGTGGAAAATACAGAAACGTGTACTCGGAAGAGGATTTATTGATCCTACTTGGTTATTTGGAGCTTGATACATGGTTATATGGAGCTTGACACGTGATTACTTGATACTTGCACACTTGACACATAATACTTGTTACTTGGAGCTTGATACTTGATACTTAGAGCTTAATACTTGATACTTGGAGCTTGTCCCTGAGTACACTACCCTCTAAGATCCACTATGAAAATCTAAAATGTAACTTGCATGAATGTAGAAACCATGCGGTAAAAATTTGGGATGCATGAAGTGCTACATAGATAGGACTAGATACAAGACTTGAACACGATCACTTGACACTTGCTACTTGTTACTTGTACATGATACTTGATTACATGATAGTTTTTACTCGTTACTCGTTTACTTGATACTTGACACTTGTTACATACCACTTGTACTCGTTCATCTTACCATGCTACTTGTTCTGTTCTTGTCTTAGAGTTAGTTGCTCTGTTTTGCTGTTACATCTTTCCATGTTATACTTGCTTTCGCTGTTACTCTATTCTTGTCTGTTTCTCTTTTCTGTACTTGTTGCCAGCACTACAAGCGGCCCGTAACTTGCATTGAAGGGCGTTTTGTTTATTTTTTCTTTTTCCTGCAATTCGTTAAATTGCAGATTATGGTGATCAGCTTCCCGATGGAGTACGTGATCTAAGATTGTAGTTGGCTGGAGTTCTTGCTATATCTATTTTTTTCTTGTTGCTTATTTTGATTAATTGTAATTTGTTTCATGGATATTTGTATTGGGCTTTTTGTCCAGACTTGTGTTTTGTTCAAGACATGATTATTTGAAATTCAGTATTCTTGCTTCTTGTTTCAAGTAATCTTATTGACTATATTAATTCAGTTATGCATGCATGGTTGACTATTTCTCTTGTATATCTCTTGTTTATACTTGTACTCGTTGTGAAGATCCTGACAGCTTATGAATGGTGAAAGCCATTCGCTGGACTTAGTCACGTATCCGTATTCCGTATTCCTTTTTCGGAAGTGGGGCGTGACACTTTTATTCAGGAAAACTAAGTGTAATAAGAATATAGATTTGTAACTCAGCCTTTCGGCTAAGATTAACTACATTGATGTTTAGAGGTTCTTTTTCAGAGCTTTGTTTGAAGACCATTGAATTTGCTAACTCTTTATTAATATGAGAATGGGTTGTCCCATTATCAACTTTTGAGTTAATTAATTCAACGTCAATTTTTGAGTTTGCTAACTCAATATTTTCTTTCTCGGTAGAGCCTTTAAAGTTATTTTGCTCAATGCAGATGAAGTCTTTTTGCTCGATCGAGTTTCTTGCTAAAAAGGATTGTAGGAGATGGTTGATCATCTTCTTCCTTTTTCATTTTCTTTGTTCCAAATAATATGGTTGGTTTTGCAACATGGTAGAATAAGAAGTCATCCATGATATTTGAAAATTTTATGTTGGTTTAGCTAAGCTTTAATAAACTGTGTTCAAAAGATTTCTTGTTTAATGAAGCACTTAATGTAGTAATCATTTAAGAGATTTCTGATATGTCTAAGCTCTTACTATGATAGGTATTTTAAATTTTTCTTTAACTCTGTTTGTGATTTGAATATTTCTAACATCTCTAGCATCATACTCCCACACCATGGAATTATAGTGGGGTTCAGCATCGAGCCAAGCCTCAATGGGTAAAAAGCAACACATAAGCAATCCCTACGGGCAACTAGCTCCACAAGCCTATATGAATGTTTTAGAGATGAAGAGCACAACTCAAAAAAATAATTAAAGTTGAAGAACATATATGTAACCCCTATTTCTTGTTTTTCGTATTTTTGATGTATTTTCCTTTTTCTTGAGTATATTGTTCCTTCATGTATTTCTCTGGATCCGTATATTGGGATATTTTCAATATATATTCAATTTGTGGCTCAATCTTGATCTTCTGTGACCTTATTTCGGTTTCTTGATTGGTTCTTGATTATTGTCGTAGTTTCGCTCTCCAATTGTGTTTTGTTCTCTTTATGGTTGTCTTTTGGTGCTTGTGGTGTGTTGGTGGTTCATTCCCTCTTTCAATCCCATTATTTTTATCCCAATTTGTTCACCAAAGCCTAATTAAACCAAAATCCTATTTGTATTCCTATTTAATTGACCCAAATCCAAAACCCATTGGTAAACCTATTACTACTCCTAATACCCAATTAAACCCAATACCCACTTCATGCTACTACCCTAATATTTCTGTATAAATACTCCCTCTCTAAACCCTAACTCTAAACACTCAAACCCCGGCCTTTCCCTCCCTCCTCTTGCATCGTCAGCCGCCACCCGACCTCATACAACCCGATGCCAGACCAGGCCGCCATCCCTTCAGCCTGCCGTTCACCCCATCCCCGATCCCGACCAGCCAAGCACCGACCATCACCACTTCTTTGCCCCTTCACCATCTCTCCGTCCCTCTCCACGTCTCCCCAACCGTTGCCGTCGACCAGCAGCGCCGGCAGGGCCAGCCACCGCCCTTTCCCGACCTCTATCTCTCTCTTTCTTGATTGGTGCACGTGCACGTAAGTTGCACGTGAGTTGTGGTTCGTGGATCTTCGTTCGTGAGTTCGTTAATTCGGGGATTTTCGTTCATGGGTTTCTTCGTTGCTGGAAATCCGTTCCCGTTATTCTTGGTGTTCTTCGTTCTCGTCTTCGATTAAGGCAAGTAACTTGTACTCAAATTCCTTTGTATGATACAAGTCAAAAATACCACCTATAGTGTAGTTGGGTCTAGAGACGACTCTTGTTTGTGTTATTCTTGATGGGTTTGTCTCTATAGTGCTATTTGACCACAGATGACTCACGACATAAATTTTGACATGAAATAACTTAGGTTTTATCCGTTCTTGATTTGATCATGTATGTGGGACTTTTGTGAGAATTCGTGATTTTGTTGAGACCCATGTGATACACTCAGTGTGGACATGCTAGATACCCTAATTCATGATGTTTGGACACTTGGTAGACTCGATTTCATGTTTGGTTGTGTTTTGAACAAGTTTTGTACGATATATGTTGAGTTGTTGTTAAAGGGAAAAATATGTATTTTGTCGCTGATATGTTTTGTTTGCTGTTTTGGACTGTCTTGAAGTCAGTAACTTAATTTCAGTATAAAACATGAGTTTTAGAGATATTCGTCTTCTTTCCAAACTCTCTGACCTTGCTCGATTTCATTTTCGTATGTGTGAGTTATGACTGTTTTAGTACAGAGGTGTAGATCTTTTTCCAGATTTTGTTTTCGATGATTTTGATGACTAAATAATTTTGATACTTGCGCTACACATATTATTTTGATCTGAAACTTTGTTCAGTTTTTCTATATCTACTTAGGGATTAACCAGAATTTTGGTGGATTTTATTGATGAGTTTTATGTGCCGTTTCATGCTCGTTTATGAAAACTATACTTGTTGTATTTTACTCGCTGTTCTGTAAAGAATCGTATTTTCACCCTGATTCCTTTTACTGTATGAAAAATATTTGTGAAATATGAAAGTTAGTATATTTTATCTATTTTCATATTCCTTTGGCGGAATTAGATTTCGTTTCACTGGTTGCGAGATATTATAGTTTTCGTACAGCAGTGTTGGAAATTTCAGATTTGCGAAACTCTCGTTTATTGATGTTCTCTTATTTTTGATGACTGCTCTAATTTTACTGGAAAATTCTGAAACTTTATATTTAGATACTGGACATATAGAGGAATACCCCAGATTTTTCGTGAATTTATTTATTGAGTTTTCATGCTGTTTTCCTGCTCTTGAATTCGTTTTCCTGATTTCTGGCTGAACCTATTTTCTGTATTCAAATCAGTTTTGAACTATATTTTTGGGAATTAATATATGACTTATTTTTACTCGCTGGATTCGGTTGGGAGTCTATTTTCTAGAAGTTTTGACGGATTCAGATTTGCATGGTTGTAACACTGGAAATCACTGTTTTACTACATTATGGTCTTGCTGTCCTGAACTTGAGATTTGTCTATTTTCGTCTTTTATGAGATATCTTGCACTCATACATGTTTATCTTGCAACTTGCACTTGTTACATAATCATGCCATGTTATTCTTGATATATTTTGTACATATACATGCTTGTTTGACTTTAATAATAAATAACCAAGCCGGGGTTTAAGGGAAAGATCAAATAGTGGATAATTCAGAAATGTGTACTCGGAAGGGGATCCACTGATCCTACGTGATTACTTGAGACATGATACTTGACATGTGATTACTTAACACTTGCACGTAAGACACGATACTTGCCACTTGCACAACTTGATACGTGATTACATGATACATGATACATGATACATGATACTTGGAGTTTGGAGCTCGATTACTTGACTTGTCCCTAAGTAAACTGCCCTTTATAGTCCACTATGAAATCTAAAACGCAACTGTTTGTTGTAGTAACCATGTGGTGTGGGATGCATGAAGTGCTGCCTAGATAGTAATCACTAAAAGACTTGAACATGATACTTGAACATGATATATGCTTGCTTGATACTTGACTACGTGACACTTGATACATGATTACATGATACTTGACACTTGATACATGATTACATGATACTTGATACTTGATACATGTTTACATGATACTTGATTACTTGATACTTGATTCATGCCATTTACACTTGTTCACTTTACCATGCTAGTTGTTTATTTTGACATCATGCTTATACCATGTTGCTAGTTAGTTTCCTCTGTAGTTGTATCCTACATTATAAGTGGCCCGTAACTTGCAATTGATGGGTACTTGTTTTTCTCTTTTTCCTCTTTCCTGCAGATTGTTGAATTGCATATTTTGGAGAACAGGTTCCAGACGGTATTGGTTACATGAAGTATTAGTGCTGCATTTTATTATTTTTAATTCTTGTGGCTTGCTTGAACAATATTGTATTTGATTACTTGGATTTATTCTTGTAATTGGGCAATGCGACCCAGGATATTTTTTTTATTCAGATCATGACTATTTGAGATTTATATATTTGGTTTCAAGTATTCTTGTTGGTATTTTGGTTTATATGTGCTTGTTGGTTGATACTTTTGCTTCCGACTCTGAGGATTCTTGTGAATGTTGTAAAGATTCTTGAACAGCTTATGGATGATGAAAATCATTCGCTGGGCTTTTGTCTCGTATCCGTATTCCGTATTCTCTTTTGGGAAGCGGGGCTTGACAATATACCTAAAACATGGCTTTTGCTCAAACAGTCTAAAGATAAAATGTGTTACTACATGGACAAATTAAACATGCCTAAGAACAAGTGTTTATTTTCATATCTAGCTTAACCAACATGAAGGAGATTACTCCTCCATCCTAACCTAAACTACACAAAGAGTAGTTTAAAGAGTATACATGATTGAACGAGAAGAACTCTGAATTATTTGCCAAGCTCTGATACCCGTTTGCAGAAATTCAAAGAAAGTAGAGATGGAACATAAAAGGTTTGATAGCGGATGCAACCAGTTTGCAGAAATTCAAAGAAAGTAGAGATAGAACATAAAAGGAAAGATTTTATTTATTGGAAAGTAGTAGTAGCACACATACACTCTTTCTTTTCTTTCTTGATAGAAACCTTATGCTTTAACATCAACCAGGGCTTTTCCTTATATAGGGGGAGAGAAGCCTAGGATACTAAGGCTTATGATACTAAAATACATACATACATGAAGCTTCCTTAGTAAGAAACTTCCTTATTAAGCAAACAAGCATGCTTCACACGCGCGCACACACACACACACACACACACACACACCCCTATAATCTCTAATATTATAATGGGAGAAGGCCTTAGTGTCATTTGTGAATCTATCAACGCATGCATTACACGTGCATAACTAATATGATGGAGATCTCATGTTCGAGTCCTCAATATGTCAAATTGTTTACTTTAAATTTTTTAATATGTTAAATGTGCATTACACGTGTAAATTACAATCTATCTATCTATCAATAATATAAAATTTAATCTACTATTATAATGGAAGAGTTGGAGTTGTAAATCTACCTACTTACGTGCAACGCTAACTCTCTCCCATTATAGACTTCAGATTTACTTTCAAAAATATACAATCCTATTTATTAAGACATATATCGCATATGTAAATCAAAAATGTTTACTTAATTTTTTTACAAATTAATACGTGCATCACACGTGTATAGTAATAGTATATATGTGTGTGTGTGTGTGTGTGTGTGTGTGTGTGTGTGTGTGTGTATACACATATATATATATATATATATATATATATATATATATATATAGTCCACTTCTGTTGTGCACTAGGCCTCTGTATGCACTCTGTGCACTCGACCTTCCCACCTTCGTATTGACGATCCGAACTGTTCACATTCATCTACACATCTAAATTAGTCTAAATATGTAAAATCAAATCATTTAAAATTCATTTGCCTATCCATCATGTGACTATAAAAAACAACGATTTTCAGCCATACAATATTGTAACACTTCAATGGACGGGCAAATGAATTTCAAATGATTTGATTTTACATATTTAGACTAATTTAGATGTGTAGATCAATATGAACGGTTCGGATCATCAATACGAAGGCAGAAAGGCCGAGTGCACAACGGAAGGGGACTCTCTCTCTCTCTCTCTCTCTCTCTCTCTCTCTCTCTCTCTCTATATATATATATATATATATATATATATATATATATATATATATATATCTTCTCATTCAAAACCCAACCCCTTCATATCCTTCTCAAATTCACTCCAGTGTCTCCTTCATCCCGAAACCACCTCCAACACCCCACACCCTACCTCTAAGCCACCACCTTAGAAACCCAAGACTCTTCTCAAACCCATCACCTCTCCATCCCGAGCCTCCATCTTCTCCATTGAAACACCGAAGCTCCTTGCACTCCACCTTCTTCTTCACCAAAACCCAACATCCTCTCATCACCTCCAAGCCAAATTGCTTCCTCACACCACACACCACCCGAACTCTCTCTCCTTCACCCTGCCTCCTCCTGACAGCCAGAACCACCATCATCCTGCACACCACCTCCAACTCCTTCATCAGCCAGGCCAGCACCCCCTTGCATGTTGCCTATTCCCGAGCTCTTCACCGCCGCCAACTCCTCCTCTTGCTGTCGTGCTTGTTGCCGTTGCTCCTTGCCATCAATGCTCGCTGTCACTTGCTACCTAGTTACCATTAGTTGCTGCCTAATTGCTCCCGTAGTTGTGCCGTTGCTGCCCTTTTGATTGTTGTAGCCTTCGTTGATTCTTCTTCTTCTCGTTGTTCTCGCCACTCTCATAATCGTCGAAAAAGGCAAGCGTCCCTTGAACTCTTAGCAAGTAGCCTTCGTTATAATCATATTTTATCGTCAAACGCTATTGTAGTTTTCTTGTTCCATGTTATTGATTCAAGTCTTAAACTGTTAATTTTCTTCGTATTAATTCATCGTGTTATCAAAAATTTAGATATTCTGCCCTATTGAATACCTGACTTTGTACTGAGACTAGACCCAGTTCTACGTAACCAAAGTTAGTATTTTATATATGCATGTTGTAGCCCTTCGAGTATAGAATCCAGAATATTTTACGGTTTCATAAACCGATTTATAGATTGTGAGATATCAATATTTTATTACTGTAACGTCTAAATTTTCTACAATATTGCATGTGCACGTGACCCACAAAAAATAGAATGATAGGCACAGCTACTAGACTTAGAACTTATCGAGTGAGTATGCATTGGATTCGGAAGAGAGTCTACTCCAACAGATCTGGCTTTCATTCTCGTAGAATCGGGAAAGTAAGTTTTAGTGCATTCAAGTGTTGCTGTCCAGATTGTAGTTAGTATGCCTTAACAATATATATTGTTATTCTTGTGTTAATGACTTATAACGATATAGTAGGTTTATATTCTTTATATCAAGCATTTGCATCTACCACTTGATACTTTCTTGATTACCGTCATGGCTCTGTATCATTTATTGCATCATCTTTTGAAACCATCCTGATTATTATCTTGATACTATCGCTACATGCATCATTATTGTTATAGTCATTGCGATTCCTTTGGATGACGAAACTAAATGTCACATAGAACTCGTAGAATCGACGGGGCCACCTATAGAATCCGTGGAGGCCACCTCTAGAATCCAATACCCTAAGAAGTGATATGACTGCCTTGATACTATTGTTCCCCTCACTAATTGCATCGAATACATGTTCATGATTGACTATGATAAAAGAATAATAAGTTGGGGTTATAAGTGTACGACTTAGTAATGGAAAATATAGGGGAATGTACTCAGAAAGGGGCCCGTGTTTCCCATAATAATGATTCTTGATTCTTGATTCTTGATTCATGATTCTTGATTCTTGTTTGTTGGGTTCATGATCACATGGGTACATGATTATTGATTACATGATACCCGAGTACATAATCCTGTAGACTTCACTACTTTAAGTCCAAACGTCACTTGATTGATATGCACCCGAACCTGTGGTATGAGGCACATTATTGCATGCATTAGATAAGTTAATAAAACAGATAGATTTAAGAATGACACTGAACAATTACACTGGTAATTTGATTCTTGATTACATGATTACATGATTCCCGATTCTCGATTACATGATTCCCAATTATTGGATTCTTGATTACATAGTCCTTGGTTATCGATTGATTATACCTTGAAGTCTTGATTGTACTTATTTCCAGTTGTTACTTGCATCGTACCTGATCATACCATTTCAGTAATTGCACTGCTATTATTGTTCCTTCCATGTCATATCTTATTATCTTGCTATTATACTTCTTGTTGTTACTTGCTGTCCGAAACTTGCTCTAATAGATACCTACCTACTTCAGATAATGTATATATAGGTATCGATGACGAGAAACTAGTGGACCTTGGCGAACAGTCTTTCTAGACAATCGTGATGGAATTGCTAGTGCTATTTTTCTACTTTCCAGTCGCTACTTTATCTAGCTAGTCGTAGTGAACTACTGTTTATTGCATTGTATTTCTTTTAGTACATTATATTCTCAGGCCATTTTACCGAAGTTCTTGTATCTCAGATGTTGGTTATTTTATTCTATTCTTGTTCATGTGATCATTATTGTTACCTGTGTGGCTGTGTTTTTCTATCTTGTTAAGCTTATAATTGTAAAGCTTATGAATGATGTGAGTTGGAATATTTGTATCATTTGCTGGGCCTTAGTTGCGTGTCTGTGTTTTGTATATTGGGAAGCTGGGCATGACAGGTTTTTAGTGGTATCAGAGCCCAGACTCTAACCAGGTTAATCTCAACAAGTATGCACACCGCATTGATCACATGAACAGTGATAACCATCTTTTAGACCTGAAGATCGACCTTATTCGATTCATTTTACGTTCATTTCATATTCAGATTTTTTTTTCATTGCTTATTTCTGTCCGTACCTTGCATTCATCCTATAACCCATATTTCTGATTTTTTCGAATTTTCTTTTATAATTCTTTTCTCTTCTCATTTCTGTAATCTGTTCATTTTAATAATAAATTTTTGTTATTCATCTTCAACCAAATTTTATTCTTTCGATCAATTTTAATTTCATTTATTGACCATGAGTTCCCATGCACTCTATTTTATTTTATTCTGTCTTGGGTATTTTTATTAGTCTCTAAATGATTTAATTTTGAGGCCAAATCCAAGACCCAATATTATTCATTTATTTAAATCCAAACCCATCTCTTAATGGATCCTAACCCAAACCCGTGAAACCATTAGCCCACATCTTAATTTCCCTATAAATACTAATTATTTTAACCCTAATTATCTACTCTCATTTCTCACGCCGCTCTCCTCTTTCCCTTGTTTCGATCCCAAGCCCAGCAAACCGCCGACTCCCTCTGAGCTCCATTTCCACCACCTTCCTCCAGCCTCGACAGCCTCTTCGACCTCCATCCCCAGCATTCGCCAGCACTGCCACAACAACCACCATCACCATGCACCGTCTTCCTCACCCCGAGCACCTTGTCATCCTCCCGCTACCTCCTCGATGCCTCCCTATTTCGCAACCACCTGCAGCCTCCACCGTCGAAGCCCTATCCACTACTCGTTGCCACTCGCCCTCCCAAGCATCGTCGTCTGCCACCTTGTCGTTCGCCTTCTTGTTGTATTCTTCATTGCCGCCGACCATCGCCGGCCTTTTCACCTGCTATCGTTGTTGATGCCTGCACCTCGCCGACCTCCACTACACCACCCCACACTGTTGCCGCCGTCTGTTGCTGTTGTTGCTTGTTTCTGCAGTCTCTTGGGTTGCCACCGCCATTCTGTAGGTTGCACGTGCTGCCGTTGCCATGTTTAGCACGTGATTGTTGTGTACATAGTTTACACGTGTTTCCGCTGTTGGATCTTTTTCACATGAACTAGTTTATTACTCTTGTTCAAAAAATTTCTTTGATCCCCGCAAGTAGTTCCTATTTCGTTATCATATTTTATTTGCTTGATACCCTTCAAAGAGACTACTGAGGATTCATCAGCAAAACCAAGTAGTAGTGTTCTTTTCGTGCCATTCCCTTGATTCAAACCCAAGCCTTGTTATATATTTTCATATGCATACACCACACGAATACATAGATTAGAAACATGGAATATAAAAGAATGATGATTGAATACTTTTAGATTGAATGTAATGTTCTTGCTATATTAATAATAAATTGTCTTGTTAATAGTTGGACCCGCCCTTATCACTAACTAGAATATCATGTTAATTATTTTTATAAAGTTATATGCATGTGTATTTCGTTTTGTTGCTGAATAATAAATCATCAACTTGTTGGTCTGCTATTTGCTCCATGTTTTTTTGAGTTTTTGACTCTGTTATAATTTAGTAGAACTTTGTAAACACCAATTGTAGCTCTTTGAATCAATTTTCTAGAACTTTTTACAGGTCTAAATTCTGATTTATACATCGTAAATTATCATATTTTTAACAATGCTAGGTTTTGACTTTCCAGATTACTGTCTACAGATACACCGACATAGTTTTCTATTAAAATAAAATGTTAACAGTTGAATTAGAACTTGAAGTTTTATATGTTGTTACTAGACATGACTAGGAGTTACCTCATTATTTTATAATATTATTTGATAATTTTCTAGACCTGTTATAACTATGAAAACACGACCCTAGGTTGCTGCCAGAACACTAGTTCAGTAAAGAACCATATTTTGGCCTAACTACAGACAATATCATTTAAAATCTATTAAATAAGAGTTGTATCCTTGTGTGTCTAGAATCCAGATTATCTGACGGTTTTGCAATCCGACCTACATATTGCAAGATATTCATATTTTCGTACAATGACGTCTGAATTCAAGAATGGGGTCTGAAAATACATTACCATGTTTAATTAATTGAAACAGTAGATTAAATTTGAGAATTAAAATCTAGGATTAATCATATTGATACTGAACACTGTTAGGAACTAAGTTATGATTTTTATAGATTTTTTAAATGATTTTATAAATAACTTTTGTATATAAGAATTTAACTCTAACATGCTGTCTGAACATGAAATCAGTACAAGAATGAGATTATTCGCCTAGTTTATGTATTTATTATATATTGTGTGAATAGGCGTTGGAACCGACATGGAGTCTAGTTTCCAGAACCCCTGTCGGAACCTGATTTGCTTTCCTGTAGCAACAGGAAAGTGGATTTTTGTACAACAACGTCTTGCTGTCCAGAATGTGTGTTTTTGTATTTTAATCATATCAGATTTTGCATCTAGTGAATAGAATTATTTATAACATGCATTGCATAGCCTTTCCATCTCCTTGAAATCACTTCGAAACTTTTGTACCCATTGCATGTCTACATTTGTGTGTAATAGAATATTAACAAGCCGGGGTATTAAGGGTCGACTTAGTAGTGAACAATCGGAGACTGTACTCGGAGGGGGCCCCTTGTTCTCGATTGTTTATTGTAATGGATTGTGGATTATTGATTGTGAATTATGATTGTTAATTGTTGATTATTGTGCCGAGTACACGATCTGTAGAGTTCACCTCTATAGTCTAAACGATCACTAGTTACATGCATCGAACCTGTGGTATGGGACACAGTATTACGTGCCTTAGATAGGATAATAAAAGATTAATATATCTAGGATTGGCACTTGCATTCTTGATCATGATTATTGTTATTGACTTTGAATAATTGATCACAGTCATTGTTTATTGCATCGTTAATTCTAGACCTCGAGTTTTATTATCATCCATTTTTTTTGCTCTTGACTTTGATCTAGTTCATTATTTCTTGAAATACCATGCTTCCTTGCTTCTCTGCTTCTACTACTTGCTGTCCGTAACTTGCTCTAACGCACAACTTTTTCCCACCTCTAGTTGATGAGTTTACAGGTACCGGAAGAAATTTTACCCAAGGACTTGGTGAGCAAACTTTTCGAAGAATGGAGCGGAACCATTAGAATGCTATAGTTATTTCATGTTATTTTTTTATTTTACTACTTTTCATAGTACTTTGTATTTCGGACTTATATGACTCGAAGTTTACTTTTCTCCCAGATGTTGGATATTATTTTATGAATTTATTTCATGTTTATTTTGAAGTTTATTCATTGTTTTTGTGGTTGTCTATTTTTCACGCCCCGCTTCCCGTTATACCAGAATACAACACATAACCGAGGCTCAGCAAATGATGCAAACACATCGTCCATAAGCTGTATACATAACACAACAACAATGCAATAACAACCATGCAAGCATGTATAATCACAGACATGATAACAATACATTAAGAAACAGTTCATAACCAACAACTGGAAAGAAATATAGTTACGGGTCAAACACGCCCGGAATACAATAAAGAGTAGCATGAATAAAACATGAACTAAGGAAACATGATAATTAGACAAGACTAAAACACTTGATCAGCAATACCCTCTGGTAACTTTCCTTCCAGACCTGCAAGTACATTATCACAAAAGGAGAAACAAGAAGATGCCCGTTAATGCTAGTCACGGGCAGCAAGAAGTACAAGCTAGGAGGACAAGTACAAAACAAAACAAGAACACAGAGAAAGGAGCAAGGAATCGAGTGTACAAGAATATATCACGTAACAGGAGAATGCAACATATAAACAGGATCATGATATATAAATAGAAAATCAAGACGTTAGATAAACATGTAAACATGTAAATGAGAATCATGTAACTTGTAAACAAGGATCAAGTAACAAGAACATGCATGTGTACAGTGTTAAACTTAAGTTTATCAGGTTTTATCAGGCCTACCTAATGCAGCAATCATACGTCCCATTCCACGTGTTTGATGCATACAATCAAGTGATCGTTTAGACTTAGTGGTGGATTCTATAGGTCACGTACTCGGGAAAACATGTAAACTTGTAACTTGTATCGAGATACGTGCAAACCTGTAACGTGAAACATGCAGAGTGTAAACTTGTAACGTGGAACATGTAACCTGTAACTTGTAAACTTACAACTTGCATTGGGAAACCACGAGTTCCCGTTCTTCTATATTGCCCACTACTAAATCTGTTCCCTTATTCCCCGGCTTGTTACCTTTTTCAATGATCATGAATGCGAGAACGATGTCAGGACAGAGTTAAGGATGAATCAAGAACTTAAACAATGCAAGGAACGTATTTTAATTCATGAAATGCAAGAACAAACATGTAAATCTTTCAAAACCACAGGACATCAGTTCTGGACAGCAGGACGTTGTTGCACCAAAATTGGATTTTCCACTGCTACAGAAAATCAAATCAGAATCCATCGGGAATTCTAGAAACTAGACTCTTGGCCGATTCCAATGCATATACACATGATATATTACACTAATAGTAACTGGGTCAAAAACACAGTCATTTACTGACTTATTGTTCAGCAGAAAATTGTTTAAAAGTCTTCATTTTTATTAAAATACTGGAATTTCATTTGAAAATCTATAAAAATTATATTCTAAACCCTAACAGGGACAAGTGGCATATTGGAAATTTTCATGACAAAATTCTATTAATACATGGCTTCTTAAATTAAGAATTAAATCAATAGACTTAAAATTAGGAATCTGGAATGTAAACCAGTTTGTAATGAATATATCATAACTCGTACATAAAATATCAGATTTTGGATCCGTTAAAAGTTCTGGAAACTAGACTCAGGGGGCTAAAACTCTTATTTATAAATTTCTAATAGATTCAAAATGTACCTGGGTCAAAATCTGATTACAAGTTAGAACAGACGGCATGGCAGAAAAATACAATTTGATATCTAGGATCTTTTGATGGGCATCATACCATAGAGGCAAATAGAGCGATTCGATTCAACATACATATCGAGTGACTTAATCATGGGAGGATTTCAAGGCATAAACAGATCAACGGTTCAATTAATTGAAATTTGTAAAGATATTTTTAATGAACATGGAAGAGTTTCAAAACACTACAATCAAGCAAAATTACTAATTGCGGGAGGTCAATTAAAAAGCTTGTACGGAACAATAAAGTGTGCAAGGTACTTGCCTGATTAGACGATGATACCGATTATAAGAATAACATGATTAGGATACTGAGAAACGAAGCACGTTCGACACACGTGCTCAACAACAATGGGGACAATAAGCGGCAACAGCGGCAGAGCAATGCAGCAAGGGGGCGAAAAGGATTTCTATTCAGGAGCGGGATAAAGAACAAAGCAACCTAATAACTCGAAAGCAATGCCGTTGGTGGTGAAGGTCAGTGCTGCAGTCGATGTGGGAGGAGTTGATGACGGTGGAGGGGATGATCGGGGATGGGTATAAGCGGTGGGGTGTGGCGATGGTCAGCTGGAGGATGTCAGCAGTGGAGGACTGAGTGGATGCAGTCGAGGTTGTGCTGCGTTCGAAGGCACTAGCGGTGGCGCGAGGTCGACTTCGACAACGGGGAGAGGTGCAGTTGATAATGGAGAATGGGGGTGAGAGAATGGCGCTGCATTCGGGGCTCGAGGGGGCAGTGCTCTGGTGCTGTAGAGGATCGACTAGAGGTGGCTCGAGCAGTGGAGTTGCGAGGTTCGACGCTGATGAAGGCGATGACGGGGCGAGGCTGGTGATGGCCGCTATGGTGGAGACAGGGAGTAGCATCGAGGTTGATGACAAGGGCGACGAGCGGAGGACGGAGACGAGGAGGGCGATGCTTGCGGCGGGAGTCGGAGGTGGAGTCGCGGAGATGATGGATGGGTTCTTCGGAGTGGGCAATGGTGAGGCTGGTGCTCAAGTTGATGTGTGTGTGTGTGTGTGTGTGTGTGTGTGTATTATTATTATTATTATTATTATTATTTTTATTGTCATTATTCTTATTATTATTATTTTAGTAAAGCTCAATGTTTTTACTATTATTATTATTCTTTCCGTTAAAGCCCATTGATTTAATTTATCTTGTATTATTTAATTATTTAATTTAAAGCCCAAATTTTAGCACATCTCCTATTGGATTCTAACCCAAACCCATATACATCTTATTGGATCCCCTTTTTAATACCCAGTACCCAATAACCAAAATTCTCCTCCTATCAGTTTTGACCAGATCAACCCCACATCTCCCTATATCCCCTGATTCCTCTCTCACGTTCCCCCACTATCTCAACTATTCACCACTCTCTATCTCTTACTTGAACAGTTAATCAAATCCTAACAAATACAACCCTTCATCTTCTCCACAACAACCAAACTCTTCAACTTCCAAAACCTCTTCACTGTTCATACCCCGTCTACTGTGCACACCCTAACCCTAGCCCCTACCACTGTTCATCCTCCTCCTTCATCGTCTCCCTCTGCTTCTTCAACCGCCCACCGAAACCCAACTCACCCCCTGCCACCGTTCACCTTCCTCACCCCGCTCGAGCATCCAAAACCATCCCGTTCATCCTTCGTCGCTCCTCTCCCAGCCTCCGCTCGACCTCAGCCAGAGCCGTCGCCCATTGCCTCGCGACCCACATGCCCTCGATCGCAACTGCCTCCTCGACTGCCCCTGTCCTCGACCACCATCGTTGCCTCCTCTCATCGTTAGCATCTCCAACCTCCCGCCGTGCACACCCCCTCGCCCTCGCCAACTCCCCAAGCTCCTCACCTCCGTCTTCCTCCTCTCCCTCAGTTTTGTTCCAAACAGAGGAACACCATCGCGCCATCATCCTCCTCCCGCTCAAACCACCCTCGAGCTTGTCACCATTGCTACCTTCCGCTCGACTAGCTCCCGCTCATCGCCTCACCACCTTGAGCCTACCGCTCACCTTGCCATTGCCGAGCTCTTTCATCCTCCTCGACTGTCCTTGTTAGAGCAACCCCAGGGCCACTGTCCTGTGTCTCCTTGCCGTTCGACAACCGCCATCGAACACCCTCACCATTCCTCCCCGCTGTCCCTTCTGCTCGCCAGTGCAACCTCCATCGCCAAAACCCACCTTCGACTACACCCATGCATCTTCCACTGCTCCTTGGCCCTGTCAACGATACTCCACCGTTGAGCTCGTCGCTGCCGCAAGCTTCGCCACCTCCGTCACTGCCCTGAGTCCCACCACTCGCCATCCAGTCGCTGCCCTTCATTCCCTCCTTTGTTTTGATCAGCGTCAGAGCCTCCTTTGATCACAGCCGTCCGATCTACCTTTGACCGTCATCATCATTATTGTCATCAAGCTACTTTGATTCTTGGTTGACCGATCTCTTTGATCTTGATCATCATCATCAAGTTCATCACCAACCATTGATCGCCATCTTGATCTTGAGCCACATCGAGATCCATGCCCGATCGTGATCGTCACATCAAGATTCGCTTGGTTCGTGATCATCGCCGTTGTTGCCCAGATTCCGATTCCCGTTATTCTTCGCATATTCGGATCTAATCTTCATCCAAAGGCAAGTCAACTTGAACTCGTTTATTACTCTAGTTCAAGATTATTGATCTCCACAAATAGTTCCCTTTCATTTATCATATTGTTACATTGTATACCTTTCGTTGAGTATATCGAGGGTTTACACGAGCTAACCCGAAGTATCATCGAATTCGTGCCAATATCCGTTGATTCAAACCCAAGCTTGCATACACACACGACATGAATAAATTGACTAGAAACTTGAATATAGAAATATATAGTGATTGAATACATGTTGATTGATTGAGATCTCGTGAATTGAATCATGACATGATAACTTGGCATTGTACACTGTAAAAATCCATCCTAATTGTTGTACATTAATGTTAATGTATTCCATGATTCAAGAACATGTAGATTATCTGTTTTGATGAATATATATGATGAATTTTTATTATTTCTTGCTACTTGCCCTATTTTGCACCGAGGTTTCGACTCTGTTACAATAAGAATCAACCAAAATTATATAAAAATAAATTGTAGCCTAATGAATCTAGTTTCCAGAAAATCTTACGGATCTAGATTCTGATCTGTGAGCAATGAGATACTACAGTTTTAGTCACTGCTGGTCTGTATTTTCAGAATTGTAATTTAGTGAAACATCGACACAACTTTTAGTTGAAACACCAAAGTAACAGTAGAGTAATGACATGAAACTCTCCAGAAACTTAATATACATGCTTAGGATTCATTTTCAATTTTTTGTAGATTTTGATATTGATTTTACATCTTGATTTCACACGTAGAGTTTGGACTATAAGCTGCTGCCAGATCCCTTAAGCTATAAAGATTAGGGTAATCGACCTAGTTATAGTCATAATCAATTGAAACTTACTGATTATGAATTGTAGCCCCTTATGTCTAGTTTACAGACCTTTTGACAGAATCAAATTCTGAATGGTATTTTGTGAGTTAGTGTTGTTTTGGTGCTGCTGGGTCTGCAGATTCACAATTACATGTATATTATCATGCATCACATCATTTTGTTACATCCTTATCATCGCCTTGATACTCTTATACACACTTGCATGATAATGAATGACATAATAAAATGATAACAAGTCGGGGTAATAAGGGTTGACTTAGTTATGGATAATCTCAGAAACTGTACTCGGTAGGGCCCTTCTTGTTTACATGGACTATTGACATGGAAGGTGGAGAAATACTTGTGACCTTGTTATCATGTTATCGTGTTATCTTGTTATCATGTTATCTTGTTACACTGAGTACACGCTTTGTAGATCCCACCACTATGTCTAAAACGTACACTGTTTTGCATGCACCGAACCTGTGGTATGAGACATAGTAGTACGTGCACTAGATAAGGTAATAAAATGCTAATAAACCTAAGTTGACACTTGTACACTAGATCATTGTTTATTGACATTGTTATTGCTATTGGACTTTGTTCTTACTTCATATTTCTTGATGTACTATGTTCCTTTACTCTTTTCTTTTCACTACTTGTTGTCCGTACTTGCTCTAACAAACATTTTTCTCCACTCTTGTTGATCCAACTACAGGTGCACAAGGAGAATTATCAGAAGGCATTGGTGAGCAGTTCTTCTAGGATTAGAGCAGGAGCTACTTTGAAATAAATTATTTCTTCCATGTTATTTTTATATCGCATTATTACTTTTGTTGAACTTTGTATTGCGGGCTTTGTTGACCCATAATTGTTGCTTATTTCCAGTTGTTGGTTATTATGTTGGACTACTGCATGTTTATTCTAGTATCTGTTTATGTGATTATGTTTTTATGCGAGGTTGTGATTATTTCCTTTCATGTTGTTGATTTAAGACTGGTACAGCTTATGGATGGTGTTAAAATTATTCGCTGGGCCTTCGTCACAGACTCGTATTCCTGTATTTTGGAAAGCAGGGCGTGATAGATACACCTGAGAGGATTTCATGCCCGCTGGCTCATCTAGATATGCCATTGGCTGGAACTCCTTATCAAGAGACAGGTTTTGCCACCTCCTCTTGGTAGGGTGGTGACCACGAGGGGACCGGATGCCTATAATGTTGTTTAAAGTTGAGGCACCCGCTCCTCGCACAAAAGAGGTCCCTGAAACCTTACCCTCGTCCTGGTTCACGTCGTTATAACTCTACTTCCTTTCTTCCTTTGTCTTCATTGGTAACAGGGGACTCTCCTCCTGGGTCTTGATCTCCATGAGCTCTGGGCCTCCGCTCATCACCTCGATGGCAGATCCCTTTACCCGTAGCTCGAGCTCAGTTTCTCCCATACTCACCCAATCGATATTAATGTCCTCCGATTGGTGGGCCCGTGACAGTTGATGCTCAGCCTTACTAACCCTCGATGATGATAGAGGAGGAATCATTGCCTCCTGAGGACAAAGATGAAGCCGTTCTTCTATATTGGTTAGTAGATATATTTGCTGGAATGGTTAAAAAGCTTTTGTGGGGACAAGAAAAAGTGGTCCAGGAAGAACTGAGGTAGAGGAACTTATAAAGAAGAGAAGCAACTTCTCGAATAGCAGGTCACGTGATGCCCCCTCGATAACCAAAAACAGAGATGAAATGGTGCTCCAAAGACCAAGATGTCAGGTGATGACGAGACTCAAGCCCGTGCCTCACGAGAAAACCCTCGCCAGGCTTCAACTCTTCGCGCCTTCAGTGTCGCGTTTGAGGTCATGCCTCATGAAGAAACCCTCAAAGGCTTCACCTTATCGAGCCTTCGGCGTGGCATCCGAGGCCAACCATCATGAGAGCCTTCACCAGGCTTTATTTCTCCGCACCTTCATCATGGCATCCGAGGCCGTGCCTCATGAGGAAACTCTCACAAGTCTTCACATCTCTGTGTCTTCAGTGTGGTGTCCGAGATCGACCCTTATAATGAGCCTTCACCAAGATTCAACTCTCCGCACCTTCGGCATGACATCCGAGGTCGACCCTCATGAGGAGCTTCCACTCTCTATGCCTTTGGCGTGGCGTCCGAAGGTGACCCTCCTGAGGGACCACCAGTCTTCAAATCTCCGTGCCTTCGGCATGACGTCTGAGGCCGACCCTCATGAGGAGCCTTCACCAGGCTTCAACTCTCCGCGCCATTGGCATGGTGTTCGAGGTTGACCCTCATGAGAAGCCTTCACCAGGCTCCAACTTTTCGCGCCTTCGGTGAGGCCTCTGGGGCCAACCCTCATGAGTAAAACTCTCAAACAGAGGTTCTTGCCTTGACCTCAACATCCTAGTTCACTGTGCCCTCGGCGTGGCATCTGAGGCCAACCCTCATAAGGAGCCTTCATCAGGTTTCAACTCTCTATGCCTTCGGTGTGGCATCTAAAGCCGACCCTCGTGAGGAGCCTTCACCAGGCTTCAATTCGAAGGCGTGGCATCTGAGGCCAGCCCTCATAGGGAGCCTTCACCAAGCTCCAACTCTCTGTGCCTTCGGTATGGCCTCCGAGGCCAACCCTCATGAGTAAAACTCTCAAACAGAGGGCATTACCTCGACTTCAGCATGGGCGCTAACCACGGGTTCACCGTGCCCTCAGCATGTTACCCGAGGCCGACCTTTACGAGAAAAATTCTCAGAGGGCTTCGCCGCGGCCTCAGCATGGTAACTGACCCCGAGCTTCCCATAGATTTGCCCAACGGTAGGGCATTCTCAGTTTTGACGCATGCAGATCTCGTTCACCTACGTGATCCCCTCCATGAGTCAACTACTCCTCGAAGAAGACTGAAAGGTCATCTCCAAGAGTGGGGGGCTTATGATGTGGGTAAGAATGGTGGAAGATCATCACCGTAGGATCCTTGCATGAATCTCAATGGGACCTTACAACTGCTCGTAGGCCACTCGTGGGCCCAACACCCAGATCCAGCCCATCATAGATCGATTCCCTCTGGTCATGGAATTAACTGTAGGATTAAATCTGAAAAATTGTCACGCCCTACTTTCCAAAAGAGAATATAGAATACGGATACGTGACTAAGCCCAGCAAATGATTTTTATCATTCATAAGCTGTCGGATCTTTACAACATTTTATAAGATTAATTAGAGTTGAAAGCAAGAGAAGTCAACCACGCATACACATATGAATCAAAATACCAACAGGATTTACTTGAAACAAAATATATTAATATCAAATAAACTAGTTCTAAACAAGTCAACAATCCTGGGTCACATTGCTCATATACAAAATAATCAAAGTAACAGGTACAATTATTCAAATAAGCAACATAAAATAATAATAGTAGCAAAACTCCATCATCTAGAATCTCATATCACCTATTCCATCTGGTAGCTGATCAATTGCAGGAAGAGGAAAAGAAAAAAAATGCCTGTCAATGTAAGTTACCGGCCGCTTGTTGTGCAGACACAAGTACATGGGAAAGATAAACAAATAGCATGGAATAAGCATGATAACAAAACATGATAACTAACATGAATCATGAACGGAATCAAGTAATAACAGGTATATATAACATGTAATAGGTAATAGGTATCATGCAAGCAGGTAAACATGTAACAGGTGTCAAGTAGCATGTACAGGTAATCAAGTATCAGGTAAGCATGTAACAGGTAATCATGTAACAGGTATCATGGTATGTCAAGTCTTGTATTATTACTATTTAAGTAGCACTTCATGCGTCCATCCTTTTACCACATGGTTGCTATATTCAAACAAGTTTCGTTCAGATTTCGTAGTGGAGTCCATAGAGCCGTGTACTTAGGTATCAGGTAATCATGCACATGTACTGGTATCATGTAATAGGTAATCATGCAATAGGTAGAACTAAGTTCCCTCCAAGTACACCCTCCCGTAGGAAGTATGTAGTTGGGTAATAGGTGGGAAACACGGGCCCCCTTCTGAGTACACCCTCTCATAAGGAAGTATGTAGTCAGGAATCAGATAATCAGAATCATGCATGATCATATAACAGGTAACAGGTAATAGATAATCAGGTGGGAAACACGGGCCCCCTTCTAAGTACACATTTCTATATTTTCAACTACTAGATCTTTCCCATAACCCTGGCTTGTTACTTTTTATTACAAAATACACATGATCAAGAGATAACGAGAACAAAATTAGGATAGGACAAGGATGTATCAAGAGCTTATATGATGCAAGGAATATGTAACACCCTGAATTTTTATTTATAAAGAGTTTGTGATTTTACGTGTTTTGCACGTATAATTTCATATGCATTTTTTCTAGAAAAATATTTCTTTAAAGCATGAACAAGTAATTATTCTCTTTATTTTTAAAAGCCTAATTAAATCCTAGGCCTAATTATCTCTTCCTAGCCCACTATAATTAATTAATTAATTATTTTATTAAGAGCTCATGGTTAATTGACCCATTAGTGAGCCCATTAATCTAATTTTCCCTTTTAAATAAACTAACTTGTAGTGTAGACCAATTTAGTAGACAACTAATAATATTACATGAACAACTTATAAATGGGGGGTACTAGTTTGCATGTGCATTGCACTAGCACGTGCAAAGTGCACCTATGGGGATAGGCCAGATTGTGCAAAGAGAGAGGGAGAGATGGGTGAAGTAGGGAGGTGGTTGCTCCATCATGGGTAGTTGCTACAACTTCCTAATTCATCTTGGCCTTTGATCCTTAACCATTTGGACTAATCCTAGCCTTCCATTTGCACTCCAAATTAGTATAAATACCCCCTCTCACTCATTCATATTTGCACTTGAAAAAGAATTGAAAAGAATAGAAAGAAAGAAAGAAAGAAAGACAAAATTGTGAGTAAAAGATTAGGAGTATTGTGAGTTAAAAGATTGAGTGCTAGTTGTGTATGTTCCCTTCCCAAGCTAGGCCGGCCTACCATTGGAGCAAGTAGAAGGAGTTCAAGTATCATCAAGCTAGGAGGAGAAGTCAAATTGGTGGCTCAATCTAGGAGGAGAAGGCTTCCCTTATTCATTCTAGGAGATCTTTTAGGAGTTCTTGTTGTTTTCTCTCCATTAAAGGTGGGTGATTTTCTCGAACTTCTAATGAGACATCATGCTAGGGGATTATTTGATAAAATTGAGAAGAAAACTCTAGTTGATTTAGCCATGTGTTGTGAAATGAGACAAATTGCAATTGGTAGAAATTCTTAATAAAAAGGTTGTTAATTAATGCAAATTGTGATTGTTATCTTAGAAAATACCATGCTACCATGATTTATATGTTGATGTGTGCTAAATTAAGAAAGTAGGATTGTATGTTTAGTTAATTGAAATGATAACCCCGCAAAATGTGATTTTTACTAATTCACTTGTTTATGGCATGAAAAAGGAGAAATTGTTGCTGAAATGATTGTATAATAAAAAAATAATAATAAAAAAGATCTACGGAAAGTCTGAGTGCAAAATCATAAAGAAACTACACTTGTGTACGCATTTTCGAAATTGTAGATAAAAATGCATGCAGAGAGGAAAATTGTACTTTTTGTGCCAAAAATTAAGTTTTATTTTTACTGATATATTAGAAATGCATAAAAACTAGATTCTGGAATTTTAGAATGAAATTGGAGAAGAAAAGAAATTAAAAATGATTGTTTTTCTAAAAATTCGAAGAGAACAGAGACTCGAACTATAACCCTACAAACCCCAAACCATATCAAATTAGCCACTTGGACTATTTGGTTAACGGGTGCATTTGGGTGTGCTTTACTGTAGTGCGTGGGTGGTCTTGGGTCTCGGGTTCGAAACTGGGCATTAGCCCTTTTGTTTTTATTTTTTTTTAATAATTCGATAACTGAAAACGAGTTTTTAGGGATTTAAACCCCCTCCTCTGTCGTACTTGCGCTCTGGCCTTTCAGGTTAGCAGAGGCGCCACAATGCGCTGCACTATAGCTTGCGGGTGTCTTTGGGTTGCGGGTTCGATTCCTGAGTTTAGCATGTAAACAAATTTGTTTTGTTTTTTACTTTTTAAATTGATTTTTGGACTTTTAAAAATCCGAAAATATTATAATTATTCTAAAAAAATATGAACTTCATGAAAAATATTTATACAATATTTTGACTTAAATAAAAGAGAATAAGAAGTAAAAATTGAGTAGAATTCTATAAAATTGACATTTGCATAAGTATAAAATGTGATTTATTTCATGAGAAAAATTCCACCTATTTTATAAAGAGGATCGTGTATGAGAAAAAAAATTAAAGAGTGTTTATTTATGAAATTTTATTCAATAATTTGTGCTAGTCGTGCATTTGAAAGTTAAATGAAAAATATGATTTTGACTTTGAAGGAAAGAAATAATAGTGCGAGAATTAAATGGATTTATTGAGATTAATCTTGAATGAGAAAGATATAAATCGAAATTGAACTTTATGTAAGAAATTGATTCATAGAAAAGAAATGGAAATCATGTTGAACTATGTGAAAAAGAACTTATGAGTATGAAAACTCAATTTTTTGATTATGAAGTGAAATTGAGAACTAGAGTGTAGCCAAGCCTCATACCGGCATTGAAAGAAATTTGTTGTAGTGAGATTTGAAATGGAAAGACTAAGGTTGGGTCATGTTATTTAAATGGTTAAGACCGGTATAGTGGGAGTGCTAACTCTAGATGATTGATTTTTATTCATGATTCAAATAAATTAAGGACTAGACACATAGTGGAGATGCGATGAAAGTAAGAGAAAAACATGAGTATGAGGGTCATTGGATTGGCGGCGTAAGAGTATTCACAGAATGTCTCATGATGCGTCATGAATAGGGCGTGGATACTA
Organism: Hemerocallis citrina; assembly: GCA_017893485.1. Taxonomy (NCBI): domain Eukaryota; kingdom Viridiplantae; phylum Streptophyta; class Magnoliopsida; order Asparagales; family Asphodelaceae; genus Hemerocallis; species Hemerocallis citrina. Next base: position 97,711,684 of record CM030367.1, read on the forward strand.
CTCCAGAGTATCATCCCGATGACGACGCTTATGGGTTGGTCTAATGATTACGGGCGGTGCCATGTCTATGGTAGGAGATGAATTGACCACAGGATGCCTACATGATGAGTCATGTGTCAGTGCGTGGGGTTCTCTCCAGGGCGCCTAGACATGGGCTCGTAGCTCATAGAACACGTAGGATACTTACCGTAGTTACCGTAGTAGACTAAGTCATGGCGAGGGATTGAACCCTACAAGATGAAGAATGGTTAAGGGCTTGCCCTCGGACCTATGTAGTATGGGCTGCATAGACTCTGAATAAGTGCGCATTAGTGTTATATAATATAAACAACTGCATTAAGGACTAAGTGCACAATCACAACACAACATCAATAGGATAGTCCCCGTAGTTCTGTTTGTGACAAGTTTGTGTTCTTCAAGTAAGAGAAAATTGATGTATTATATCCCAGCGTCAGTTGAATGAACTGACGTGCCCACAGTTTCTATGTAGGATAAAGTGATTGGCAAGATTAAAGTATGCATGCTGCTTAAAGAATGATTTCAAGAGTTGCATATTTTTATTCATGTAATTGTTGTAAATTGCTTCCGCTATATAAGTGTAATGTAAATGTAACTCTGATGTAACAAAAGTTTTTAATTCCTTGTAAAATTGTACGAAGAGAAGTGTAAAGATCCTGTGGAACTTCGAATTCGGTCTTATTTGGAATTCGGGGTGTTACAGAGTGGTATCAGAGCCACGCTTCCAAGTAGTACAAATTTATAAGGAACAACACCTTAGAGTGGACATTAGGGCGTGTGTTGAGTCTAGAGATTTAAATATAAGTTACTTACATTTGTGTTGCTCTATAATTTATGCTTCTTCTTCTCTTTATTCTAAGATGGCGGACCACTTCGAACCAGCTGGAGGTGATGACTAGCACATAGTTGAAGAGGATTACTACCCCGAACAAGCTGATTCAGACGAAGAAGATCCTGAAGAATTTAAAGAGGAATGGCCTAAGTCCCGAGAGATCACTCCACCTCCGGATTCATCTGATGATTCCTCCGACGAGGAAGAACCAGTTCCGAGGAGTCTCATTATGTCTCTTCAGAGGCAGGTAGAGACTCAGAGGGAGATAGCGGAGCTGCTGCAGGCACAGTGTGTGAAGTGCAAGGAGAGCATTGCAAATCTCAGTCATTGTGTTTGGGAACTCGAGAAGAGAAAAAACAAGTACGATGTACTGAAGGAAGAAGTGGCGGAACTACGGGAAGAGCTTCAAGAAGCCAAGAGGAACCATAGGAACTAGAATGTTATGTCTTCTTACTACTTTCATTTGATGTCAGAAATGTTTTAAATTCGAATGTATAAAATTTGGAATTCAATGAAATAAAGAAGTTGATTTAAATTCATGTTTTCTACTTTGAATTTAATGGATCTTTTGCATCAGAATATGGCTGGAAGAAGAGCTAGAAGCGGAGAAGGGCTGGATTTGGAAACGGAGCTAGCAAGGGTTTATCAGACACTCAATGCCGTTGGCATGAATCAGAACCAGGGGAGGATGGCTGTGAATCCAGTACCCGAAGCAATCAAACTCGTGGAATCATTCAAAAGGATGAAACCACCGTGTTTAAGGGGAAGTCAGACCCTAATGCGGCTGACAATTGGATCAGACAGGTCGAGACTATCTTTGAAGTCTTGGAGACTCCGGAGGACAGTAAAGTGAAGTTGGCTCCACTGCAGTTCGAGAAGGATGCGGTTGTGTGGTGGCAGTCGATGAAGCGGATGATGGAAGATTTTTTTCTTGGCTGGGAGGAATTCTTGGAGGAGTTCCACAGTCATTATTTTCAATCAGACGTCCAGGAGAAGAAGGCCATGGAGTTTCTGGCGCTGCAGCAGGGCGGCATGTCGGTTAGGGAGTATGAGACAAAGTTTACTCAGCTCTCGAGGTATGCATCCGAACTGGTGATGGACGAGGCAAAGAAGGCTCAAAAATTTGAGCATGGTTTAAGGCCAAGTCTGAGATCAAGGATGATACCCCTCGGTATCAGGAGGTTTGACAAGTTGGTCAAACGAGCTGCAGTCACTGAGGCGGATATAGAACAGTTCCTTGCTGTTCAGAATCGGAGGAACAATTGGAATGTGGGGAAGAGGCCCGTAGTTTCTGGAAATGTTAGGGGACAGCCGCCGACTCAATGGTTCTAACCGACTGGGGCGAACGTTGTCAATGTGGCAGGAAGACCTGGGAATGCTTGGGTGAGACCTCCTGTGACTTATTTCAACTGTGGAGAGACAGGCCACTATAAGTCTCATTGCCCAAAGCTGCAGGATGTCGTTCGTAACGGACCAGCTCAGCAGACCGGGAAGAAGTCATACCAGTAATGGCGAGTATTTGCCTTGACTGAAGCTGACACTAATGAAGTGGATCACATCATCACTGGTACGAGGGAGGATGTTTAGAAGTGTTTTCTGTTGTTCCCTTTTTCCCGCTTTATTTAGTGAACTGTTATGTAACGAGTTTGTGTTATGTAACATGAGAACTTTATTTGAATGGAAAGAAAGCTGTTGTTTTGTTCAATACTGGGTCCTCTCATACTTTTGTATCACCTAAGTTTGCTAAAGTTTTGGGAGTTGAACCAAAAGTCTTTCCAGGAAAGGTCTTAGCAATAGCTACTCCATCAGGAGAGACTTTAACCACTGATTGGTACTATGCAGATTGCGAGATCGTGATTGGAGCTAAAATTTTTGGAATTTATCTGATCGAACTGAATGTCTTGGGGGTCGATGTTATCATTGGCATTGATTGGATGTCGGTGTACAGTGCAAACATCGAGTGCAAGACCAAAGAAGTAACAATGAAGGCTCCAGGTGGTCCTGAAGTCACTTTCCAAGGGAAGAAGAGATGTTCAGGTTTGGTTGCAACCATCAGCAAGAAGGAGGTTCTTGCAGAGGTGCAGAAAATTCCAGTGATTCGGGATTACCCGACTGTATTCTTGGAAGATTTGCCTGGGTTACTCCCGCATCGTGATGTAGAGTTCAGCATCACTATTCAGCCAGGGAGTGCACCCATTTCCAAGGCACCGTATAGGATGGTGCCTGTGGAGCAGGATGAGATCAAATGACAGATTGAGGAACTGTTGGAGAAAGGCTTTATTCAATCGAGTGCGTCGCCTTGGGGAACACCAGTGCTATTGGTAAAGAAGAAGGATGGTTCGATGAGGATGTGCATCGATTACTGAGAGTTGAATAAGGTCATTGTTCAAAACAAATATCCGATTCCACGAATTGATGACTTGTTCGACCATCTACAAGGAGCAGCTGTTTTCTCCAAAATAGATCTTCGATCAGGATACCATCAGGTTCGAGTGAAGACTGAAGATGTGCATAAGACTGCGTTCAGAACCCAACACGGGCATTACGAATTCTTAGTTATGTCGTTTAGAGTGACGAATGCACCTGCAATCTTCATGGATATGATGAACAGAGTTCTGAGGCCATTTATTGATTCTTTCGTCGTGGTGTTTATCGACGATATCCTTGTGTACTCCAAGTCAGAGGAGGAGCACACAGTGCATCTGGCAGGTGTACAACAAGAAGTGGTCATCCTAAGTTATTTCATATCATGTGAGTCATGTGGCAACTATGGGCGGGTCAACACAATAGAGACAAGATCAACAAGGGGTTGCACACAAGAATTGTATCTAGAACACAACTACACTACAGGCGGTATTTAGTACTTGTATTACACAAAGAAAAGAATATAAATTACTTACCTTATAGACAACGACGGAAATGATGCAAAGAACGAGAATAACGGGAACGGATTTCCGGTCACGAATACAACGAACGGATCGAACACGAACCATGAACACGAACACGGACCATGACAACGAACTACGACCACAAGCACACGATCACTACGCGGCAAAAACCACGATGCACCAACACGTGCATCTCACGCACGCACAAACAAAGAGAGCGCGGACGGGAGAGACAACGGGCAACACAGCGGCTAGGGGAAGGTGCTGTTGCTCGCTGTCGCAGATGCTGTTTGCGGCGCGTCGAGGAAGCACAGTAAGGGCTGATCGGTGTCGCAGTGAGGAAACACCACGAAGGTCATGACTGGGGCTGAGTGGTGCGGCTGAGCGGTGCTGGAGGGGACCAGCGACGCGAGAAGGATGCACACATGAGGGACGCCGGGGCGTGCAGGCATCGGGCTGGGGCTGCCGCTGCTCTTACAACGCGACAAGGGCAGAGGAGGGGACCAGGGCTGCACAGGGTGGCACCGCACTGCAGAGCGACGAGAGGAGGGGAGTCACAGCGGCCTGCTGCTGTGTCAGAGAGAGCAGCGGAAGAGGATGACGGAAGTAGGGCGGTGCAGCGACCGAAGGGGAACAGGGAGGTGAAGAGGGGAAGGTTGAAGATGACCGGGGAGGGGGAGATGCACAGGCAGGAGAGAGATAGAGGAGAACGGGGGAAAGAACAGGCAGTGCTAGGGTTTTTTTGGGATGCACAGGGGATGAAATAGGGTATATATATATAGGGTAGATGAACATGGGATGTGATAACGGGTTGGGGGTTGTTTATTGGGTAATGGGTAGGTAATGGGTTTTTAAAAGAGACCAATAAGAAAGGAATAGGGATTATAGGGATTTAAAGGGTTTATTGGGTTTGAGTTAGGCTTAATGGGTAAATCCAATAAGGAAAAATAGGGTTTATAAATCCAATAAGAAAAATAAAATAACCAATAAAATATAATTTATAAAAAAAATGTAATTTACATTACAATATAGAATTTATTTAAAATAACTACATTACAGTTAGTACATAGAAATAGATTTTTAATAAACAGTCAAAATTAATAATGATAATAATAGTTAATACTACAAATACTAATAATAATGATAATAACAGAAACAATAATAATAATAATAATAATAATAATAATAACAACAACAACAATAATAATCATAATATGTATCAAAGTCATAAAAATAACAAGATTCGTATTACAATATAAAAATCATTGGAAACTAGATACAATTAAAATCAATGATTAAAATTTAGACTTTAATAGATGATCCAACAATACATTTTAACAAAAAATAATTTGAAAACGGAAAACTAATTTACAAAAATTCGAAATATTAAAAATACACAAAAAATATGTATTTGCGAAAACAGGGGTTAAAGGAATCTTCCCTAAATAGACCCCCACTAGCTTATAAATACAACCATACCTCTATAGTAACCAGGTAATCACAATTGTATCACCCAATCACCTTTTAAACCACTAGTTATTTACTTGAGTGTCGAAGGGTCTGTCGTCGGGAATCTTTCTGGTGTTTCAGACTTTTCTACAAGTGCACAGTGGCAATCATCCATCAGGCAATCCATTATATCGAACCACTTATTAGCCTCGCAGCAAAATCAAGTTGGCGGCCGAGATCTGAATTTTTTCTTCACCAAAAGAACTCACTATTGGTTGCTCCTACACCTAAAAACAAGTAGCATCAGTCAACAAAAAATGCCGCAAAGCCTTTCTGCTAAAGCAATTTTTGTATGTCTAATGCATGTGAGAGGCCACACTTCTTTTATACGTGAACAACCTTAATAATAATTTTATAGTTATGAAAATCTGTCAGAAAACATAGTACATGTCCAATTAAAACGTACTTGACAAAATAAAGTATCTAGTAACAATATTTTTTTTTTGATGGAAACGGATAGAGTCTCTCGACTCCAGCCACATCAAAGAACATATATTAATATCGAAATAATGTACAGGTTAAAGTTTTACAAGAGGTAAAACCCGAAAAGAACGCATAATTACAAACAAACAGAATCACCCAGTAGAGAACACACGAAGATCGCTCCTAGAGGAAGAGCAACGGGAAGCGGATTGAAGGCAACCAAACCATGCTGACACCGCTTGAAACCAACGGCGAAACCAATCCGAGATGCGCAACCAGACTAACAGCAGAAGAGGAGTCCATTCCCGCAAGGGAAAGAAGGACACGTACGCGGAAAAATTGACCAGGGGAGAGAGTGCTCGAGCAAGGCGTCGGGGTGGACTGAAGCGCGTTCAGAAACCCCTGAGCATAGGCGTTAAGCACCGGCAACCAGCATACAAGCTAAACAAAACTAAGAGTAACAACCACTAACAAACCACAACAGCCAGGGGAAAGAATCAAAAACCACCAAAAGATCCATACACAGAAAAACAACCCAAACAAGCACAGGTAAGCAAACCAGAACATGATAGGGGAAATGCTATTTAGCTTAGCTAAAAGGAGATATAATTAGATTCGCCTAGTAAGCCGCAGATCTTGGCAACAAGCGAACCATAACGTGATACATACACAGAGAAAGTAAGACCTCCAAAAAGCCAGGCATCCTGGAATCAGTCAGTAGCTCTTAAAGCACATCAGAAAAGGGACAACAATAACTACAACAAAACCAAAAGTAGCAAAGGGGAGGGGAGGAGAAAGAGCTACAACCACCCAGCCAAAACTCTGTATCACAAAAGAAAGGAAGAGATGCTATAACACAGCAAAATACTTCATAGTCAGGAACACCAACAAACGAGCATCAAACCTGTAAGAGAAATTGATATGAGAAACAGATCCATACAGTAAGATAGAGTAAGAACTAAGCAGTTAATCAGAAAAGCGAATTAAGGAATTAAAGCTTGCAGATTACTGAGACAGAGAAAAGAATCTTTCAATTTTTGGCGATCCAAGGGAGCCCTGCCTTTATAAGAAGGGCTAGCACTCCAGAGATCGAATAAAAACAAGAACCCGTCAATAATAGCCATGGGAGAGGAGCAACGGTGCTCAAACAAACGCTGGTTTCTAGTAACAATATAAAAGATACATTTTCATGAAGAAGATGCATGTTGAGAGAGGTAATATGTTTTTATAAAAACAATACATCTTAAAAGAAAGAAAAAATAGAATGAAAGGACAATCCGATATGGAGATTTTTATTTTAAAAATTCATTGTGATTAGTATCAATATTGAAAGGAACATAAATAGTTTTGTGAAGGGTGTTCATGAATTATATCTATATATTATACTAACAGGAGAGAGTTTCAACCTCTCTGGTTTCTCTATTTTGAAATAAAGAAAGGAAAGCAAAATGAGGAATTCATATTTATTAACATGTACAGTACGCACATTTTTATTAAAAAAATAATATAAAAGCTCCAAACCTATAAATTTGAAACTTAATTGCTAGAACTGTACTTTGCTCATTAAGAGTTTGATAAAATGTCTATGTAGCACAGAATGTGTTTATGAATAAATGGTTTTGAAAAATTTTGCTTAACTAAATCAATTGTATCTATGTATGGTGTATGTATTAATTTTGAAACCCTAATTTATTACCTCATTTTATTTTCAATTTCTAATTTTTGTTTTTGAAATCCTGAATGACTGTGGTATTGGGTCCAAGAATGAAACTAGGTAAGGAGGTAGGTGGCGGAGAGTAGGGTGAGGCGAACGGAGAGGTGGAGGAGAATGTTGGAGAAGGGGACGTCGCTGCGGTCGAAGACAGTAGAGACGTGGGAGACGAGGGATACGACATCTGATAGGGTGTGAATTTAGGAGGGGGAGGGGAGAGAGGGAAGGGTTGAGATGAGGCGGGTCAAGACCTGAGTGTTGCTGGTTAGAATGTATACAAAGTCCGGACTGTGAGCGTATTTTTAAGGATAAATTTTGCTAAACTATACACTTGAAGAGTTATTTCTCTCAATTCTCTTACAATTTTTTAAAGTTCCATATAATTTATAAATCCATTAAAATTATTTTAGTCTGCGCAATTTGCACAGGATAACACTAGTATATGAAGTAATGAACAACTCTGACACCTCATGTAATATCCCGGTCAGATATTATATTTGTATTATTATTAATTTTAAAATTAAAATATTTCTTATGGAAATTACTTAGTTTTAATAAATAATCATTATCTGTGTATATATACTAGTAAGTATATATATGTATTGTATCGATTTTGTGCACTTGTACAAAATCTTGAAATATGCGTTTTTGATAAAATATTTGTAATATCCCGGTCTGATATTAAAAATTATTATTTTATTATTATTTTATTTTTATTTTCAGAATTAAAATATTTTTGGTGGATATTACCCGGTTTAATTGATAATCATTATCAATACATATGTAATAGTCTGTATATATTCGTATTGTACCGATTTCATACAAAAATCTTCCGAGCTGATAATAAAATTTATTATTATTATTATTTTATTTTTATTTTCAAAATCAAAATATTTTTTATGGAGATTAATCGGTTTAACTAATGAAAATTATATACTAGCACGTATGTATACATATTGTATCAATTTCGTGTTGTAATCTCCCGAACTGATATAAATATTATTTTAATATTATTTTATTTTTATTCTCGGAATTAAATTATTATTTGTGCAGATTGTTCGGTTTAATTAATAAACGTAATCTGTATATATAGATTTATGTACGTATACATATTGTATCGATTTCGTACATTTGTACAAATCATGTAGTATGTGTTTGGGACAAAAATATCTTTATTTTTGTCATGATTGATCAAAGATCAATGCCTAGGATTTAATTAGGAGGGATAAACATAGGTTTTATGATTAATAGAAATACAAGTAGTGTTAATAGGTGTCACTCCTTCATGGCTAAGCTAACTCATACACTCACACACTCACCCCTCACCCCCCTTACCCCTTTGGCCGGCCATTACCCCCAAGGCAACAAAAGCAAACCCTAGTTTCACCCCACTCACCCTCTCATACTCTCACACTCTATTTTGCTATAAATAGCCCCCCTTCACTCCTTGTCTCATTGCTAAAGAAAAAAAAACAGAGAAAGAGAAATCAAAAGAAAGAGAGAAGTTCTAATATGAGAGTTCTTCATTTGTAGGTTGTAGTAGGAGCTAGGAGGAAGGAGAAGGAAAGCTAAGGCTAGTTCTTCCTATTAGTAAACTAAGGTGGGGGTTTCTCTTCTGTGTTTTTATTTGTTGTTGTTTTGTTGTTTATTTGTATGTTAAGTTTTAAGAATAACTTGGACTAAGATCTTGTGCATATGAATGGTTGTGGATGAAGAAAATGATCACATAAAAGGGTTGAATGGTAGAACTCAAATAAAACAACATAAAGATTGAATCTTTTGTGAACATTGTTGTTAATTCTTATTATGGTTATTGTTGTTCTCATTTCTTTTACAACTTAGACTAAGAATCATGTGCATATGAATAAGGGTAGATCAAATGAACACATAGTGAAATTGAATGGTGGAATTCAAACAAATTGTTGTTATTTGTTGTTATTGTTGTTATTTTGCTAATAAAACTAACAACTTGGACTATTTTCATGTGCTTATAAAAAATTGGTGGATTGAGAATGTTTACATACCAAGTTTGAGGTTGTAGAACTCAACAAGTATAATAAAAGATAAGTCTTTTAGTAATAGGTTGTGTGTTGTTTCTAATTTGTTAAAAATCAAGTTGTTGGTAATTCTAGTTCATGAAAGATTAGGAGTTTTTGACCTCTTGTTGACTTAACTTGAAAATGTTATCGATTGGAGAGTTGTAGTAGATGTTCATAGCTTTCCAAAAAGCCCAATTTTGTTAGATTCCGATAAATATAGCACCAGTTATGATCTTTACAAAATTTCAGCAGCAATCTTCTTTGCTGAGTTTCTGTTTGGAGAGATTGGAAGTTCTCGACCTCTTTTTGACTGAACTTGAAAAAGTTGTAAACTAGAGAGTTGTGGTAGATGTTTTTATCTTTCCAAAAAGTCCAATTTTGTTAGATTCTGATAATTATTGCACCGGTTATGATCTTTACAAAATTCCAGTAGTAATCTTCTTTGCTGAGTTTCTGTTTGGAGAGATTGGGAGTTTTCGACCTCTTGTTGACTGAATCTGAGAAGGTTGTCAACTAGATAGTTGTAGTAGAGGTTCCCACTTTCTAAAAAGTCCAATTTTTTTGAATTCCGATAAGCGTAGCATGAGCTATGAGCTTTAAAAGTTTTCAGCAAAACTGCTGTTTTTTATATTTTGACATGTGTTTGAGGTCGGAAATTTGAGTTCTATACAGAATTTAAAAAATTTGTTAACTAGAGAGTTGTAGTATATGTTCTCACCTTTCTAAAAAGTCTAATTTTGTTGAATTCCGATAAGCGTAACATGAGCTATGAGCATTACAAGGTTTTAGCAAAACTACTATTTTTTGTTGATTTTGACATGTTTTTTAGATTGGAAATTTTGAGTTCTATACGAAATTTGAAAAAGTTGTTAACTAGAGAGTTGTAGTAAATGTTCTCACCTTTCCAAAAAGCCCAATTTTGTTAGATTCCGATAAGTATAGCACTGGTTATGATCTTTACAAAATTACAGCAACAACTTTCTCTGGCTGAGTTTCTATTTGGAAAGATTAGGAGTTTCGACCTCTTGTTGACTGAACTTGAGAAGTTTTCAACTAGAGATTTGTAGTAGATATTCTTAGCTTTCCAAAAAGTCCAATTTTGTTGAATTCCGATAAGCGTAGCGTGAGTTATGACTTTTACAAGTCGACAGCAGCTGGCCTTTTGACTGAAGCTCACTGTTTAGAGTATTCAAAGTTTTTCTACCTCTTTTTGACTGAATCTGAGAAGGTTGTTAACTAGATAGTTGTAGTAGATTTTCTCACCTTTCTAAAAAGTCCAATTTTGTTCAATTTCGATAAGCGTAGCACGTTTAATTGATTCTAAGTTGTCAGAAGGCTTTTTATGTTGCTTCTATGTATAAAAGATCAAGTTTTTGCTAGTAGTATGTTATTTTGCTTCTAGGTTGTTAGAAGACTTCTATGTTGCTTCTATGTTTATAAAAGATCAAGTTTTACTTGTGAGCACGTTTAATTACTTCTAGGTTGTTAGAATACTCTTATGGTTGCTTCTATGTGTAAAAGATCAAGTCATTATGTAGGTGGTTCTAGTTGATGCATACAAAAGAACACATTATAGTGTTGTTGTTTCATAAAACAACTTAGACTAATCATGTGTGTATTCTTCATCTAGAGTTATAAATGGTGAGAAAATCGTTAGAACTAGCATGTTGTGTTAGTACTGTTGTCATCTATTGGATTGTTTAAGGTTTGTGACATCGTTAGTGTAGTAACTGGTAACTATTGTTATATAACCTTTTTATCTATTACTTCGCCGAAGGGAAAGAGTTGATATTAGAGGTGATACCTTATGATCTGACCTGTCCTATAGGCCAGCACTAGGTGATGTTATTGGTTGTACCCTTCATGTCAAAGGAATACGGTCTGTGCCTTCTCACGAGTTGAGAGCACGGGATCCGTATCTCATCTGTTAATTTCCTGTCATGATAAGAATTGGAAGTTTTCCTGTCGGAACTGGGGAATGGACCCCCGAAATTCCGTCATGTTCTATGTCAGAAAAATCGAACAGGCCATAGACTACGGTCTATGAGCTAAGGGGTCACAGGGGTTGCTTCGAGCTAACATGCATTGTAGTTAACTATGGGTGTTCGTCTGATTTTTTAGTGAGGTCCGATACGCCGGGAAATAGTGGCAAACAGAGAACTACTATATGACTGCGAATGGTGGGATTAGACCGTTTCAGAGCAACCTCATCAATCACGTTGTATCTTCAGGAACAGATTGAGTACAAGAGTAGAATTCATGGCACGAGTTCAAATCCCTATATATGAAGAAACGAATTGATATGGGCATATGCATTTATGAGGTGCATACTATCCAAAGTCTTGTTTGCATTAGAATATGTGCATCCTAGCCTTAATTAACATTGCATTAGATTTTAGGTCAGAACACCACGAACACTTAAACTACACCTGCACATTTTACCATGCTTAAATTATGTTTGTTTAAAGTTGAGATTCGATGCTAGTAATCAGCCCTTAAGCGTCAGTATATGTACTGACGTCCCCACTCAAATAGGTACTAGATTGCAAAACTATAGGTACAAGATTCAGGATGACTCAAGGCAAGAGAAGCAAAGTGTTGATTTTTATTTTCAATTGTAACATTTGTTATAATTTATTTTATGTTGGGAGCATCCAAGTGAAGTACCAAGTGTTATTTGTTATTCATTATACTCTGATGTAAATTTATTGTAAGTTGTAACACTTGGGCTTGTAAGGCATTATTGTAACATTGATGTAATGTATTACAGTTTTATAACACTAGGACTTGTAATACATTGGTGTTAAATAAAAAGTTTTAAATTTTCTTGTTAATCTGTGTATTGTGACAAATTGAAGGAAAAGATTCTGGTTTATGTCACGATTTCCCGGTACAGGAAATCGGGACATTACACCTCATGGTTAAGGAGAAGTTTAACCGAAGTGGAAGCGTGGGCTCAAATTACAGTAGCCCTCTAAATTTTAGAAATTACAATACAAAACCTTAGAAATGTATAGTTTTTCTAAAAGGCTGTGGGGTCAGCCAATCCTACTGCCTTGTATGTGCGTTGTGCAAGGGATCCTGAGTTCAAATACCATGCCTCGTGCTTCATCAACTGAGTTAAATTCACGCTGAAAGGATAAATTCTAAATTGACCCTCTATTTGGTTTTTCGTAAAAGAAGTAAGCATAACACACTCTTAACAGTGCAATAAAAATGCATGGTACTGTAAAGACATTGCCCGATATTCTAGCAAGAAAAAAACGACCCTAAAAAGGAGTCCAACATGGAACTAGCTCATAGGTGTCTTATGGTTGAAGCGAAGATTTCTCACTTTCAACCTGACAATCACCTTCACATATCTGGTATTAAATTCAGTTGCTAAATAGCATCTATTTCTCACTACTGCTACAAATAGTCAAATATCTAGAAAGTTACTATACTAGAGTGAAAAGGTTACATAATGTACTTAATAAGTTAAAGATATATGGGATTTAAATCGAGCCAATCTGTGGTCCTCAATGTGATGGGTTATGATTCATGCAATGAAACAATTATATTAAATCGAGCCAAGCTGTGGTCCTCATGGAAGTCCTCATCGTTCTCCCGGCCCTTCCCCACCCTCCTCCCTCCTCTTCCACCTCCTTCTTCGTCTCTCAACCTGATCCGACCCGACCTGACTCGAACCTTCCCCACCTAAACCCCTCCTTCCTCCTCCCTCCTTCAAATTCGACCTGAACCCCTCCTCCTTATCCCTCCCTCCTCCAGATCTGACCCGACTGCTAACCACCCGAACCCACTTCCAACCCGACCACTCCTCCATCTCCCCTCGGATCCTCCACTAAGTGTTGATTTAGGGAGGGGAGGAGGTCGTTGGCTCCTCCCTTTCCTCATCAAAATATCTCTCCCAATATCCAAATGACCATAAAATCACCCAACAATCAAGAAAATAAACTCATATTTGTTGTGGGGCAACTGTGGACAAGCTATTTCAAAGTTTGGACTCAATTTTGACATATTATGGTCAGATTGGGTGGGTGTCTGGGGTCTCTCTCATGTCAGTGGACTTGGAGGTGTCGTTGTGTTACTGTCAGGAGCGACGATAATTGTAGTTGCGATTGGAGGTGACAGTGAACGATGAACAAGCTAGGTATTGAGAGAAAGTGTTCCATTTTGACATATTTAGGTCAGATTGGGTAGGTTTCTGGGGTTTCTCTCATGCCAGTGGGTTGGTGGTGGCATTCGTGTTACCGTTGGGGGTGACAGCAAGTTGTAGTTGTGGTTGTTGGTGACAGTAGACCGTGGACAAGCTAGGTGATGAGAGAAATGATGCAATATTGACATATTCATTTGTTTCTCTCGTACCAATGAGCTTCGAGGTGGCGCTTGTGTTATTGTTGGGGGTGACAACAGCTGTGGTTGCGGATGGCGATGACAGTAGACGGTGGTCTAGCTAGGGGATGTGAGCAAGGGCCCCATTTTGATCTATTCAGGTCATATTAGTAAATGTTTGTGATATCTTTCGTGTCAATGAGCTTTGAGATGACATTTGTGTTATTGTATGCCCTAGAGGCCAGTTGTGTATTGATATTACTAGTTTACATTGTATCATGACATGTATTTCATATTTAGGCATTTCATTTATTACTTTATTTATTGTGAATTAAATGAACATAGTGAAGTCCTTAGAATAGTAAGTTCAATGTCATGGGATATCAAGTGCATGACTTGATTATGAGATCCTATTGGCTGAAATCAGAACACTGTTCTTAAATGTCCCTACTCAAGTATTATTGTGAATTAGGATAATGATAATACATAGAGACTAGTGTGTGCGTAGACTGATAACCATTCTCATGGGTTATGGATATAAGATATCAAGTCTTCACATGGGTACATATTAGAGTAATAATATATTGAACTGACCCACCATAAGAACGCTGCATGGATCGTTACGTGAGTGTCATAAGCGGTTCTCACATAGTCATTTGACTTGAAGTCACTATGGTTTTCTACATGAGAAGTTATATGTTTTAATGCCATCAAATATTGCCTGTAATAAGGTAATTATAAAGTCGACTATTGGATATACTACAAATCATGCGAAGGGATGTGAGTTACTTAGATGAGATCTGTCCCTCTTACATAACATGAGCAATATCTACGGGTCCCTTCATTGAGTGAGACTGCAAAATGCATGGTTATGCGCAAATGAGTTAATATGAGATATTGATCTCATTTGTTTTAGTAAGTCTACTAAGAAATCAAGAAACCAAAGATTGAAATATACAAGGGTGACACGCTCCATGCCTTGTGGTCAATTAAGATATCTGGACAAAGGGACTAGACTACATGGTAACATTAGTCATGGATAGGTACTGTCAAATCACTGACATTCCTGTTACATGAGTAGCAGTGATGTATTGCTAGATACCGTTCAGTGTTTGTAATACTCGAATATGATTTTAGTATTACTATCAACGTAATGGGAACCTATAAGGTCATACACTTAGAATGGATCGAAATTGGAATTTAAATTCATAAAATGAATTTAATTATGGATCCAATTGGACTACTGACATTGGTTGGACATTTAATTAGATTAAATAGGCAGATTAAATTTCAAAGCCCACACACGAATCTGACCCATGTCATATTGTGAGCCCAACAGCCTCATTACTCTTTTAGGGTTGGTTTTCTGCACCTATATATATGATATGTATCTATGAAAAAACACAGGTGAAAAGTTCTAGCAGTCACAGAAAGTGAGAGAGAGAGAACGTGAGGAATATCCCCTTCCCACAGCTAGCACTGGGGTATGAGGGAGAGCCATTTTTCGTTTCGTTCATGTGGATACCGTAGAGGCACTGCAATATTGCAGTGCTGTGATCGGCATACTGTGAAGACAGCAGATCCATCTTTAAGGTATAACTCCTAGATACGGTTTATGGTTTTGCATGCATCCATGGCTAGGTTTTGATGTTTTTGTAATTTTTTCTGCTGTGTATTTAATCTGTGATTGCCTTTGAAACCTAATAGTGGTATCAGAGCCACTTGCGAAACCATAATTCGGTTATGTATGATATGTGATTATCCATGATATGTTCGCACTTCTAGAAGAAAGATTCATATGTGATATAATTTTTGCAACAGTTGCAATATAAGGATTCGTTTATATGTTGGTTGTTAACATAGATGCCACACCAGGGTATCCCTCGGTTTGGAACCATTACAAACCCTTGAGCAGTAAGATGTGATTTGCAGTAACGTTAGGGTTTCGTAAAGCATGAAGTTTTTGCACCTGCATTTTGCAGTGGCGTTAGGGCTTCTTAAAACATGAAGAGTTCTGTTCTAGCGGGACCCCCGTGCCAACTCTGCGTAGGGCAATATTGATTCCTCGAAAACTAAACCTTTTTACATAAACTAAATAAAATCATGACCATATATTCTTTGTTTATTATGTTATGTGATGCATGGTTCGGGGTTGTGGCCTTAGTTCTGTGATGCATGGTTTAGTTCTATGATGCATGGTTTATGTTCTGTGATGTATTGTTTATATTTTGGTATTTTGAATACGGCTTGTGTTTCGTCCCTTTCTCTCTAAATTCTCAATGTAACCCTTTCTCTCTATACTCTGATTATACATTCTTTCTTTATACGTAAATGTAATCTCATGGAATTGACAACCATACAACGACAATGTAATATCCCGAACGGATATTATATTTATATAATTATTATTTTTAAAAGTTAAAATATTTTTTTGAAAATTACTTGGTTTTTCTAATAAAAAGTTAACTGGATATATATACTCGTAAGTATATATATGTAATGTATCGGTTTTGTGCACTTGTACAAAATCTTGAAAAATGCATTTTTGAGAAAATATCTGGAAAATCCCGGGCAGATATTGAAAATTATTATTTTATTATTATTTTATTATTATTTTAGAATTGAAATATTTTTGGTGGATATCACTCGGTTTTGTTAATAAACATTATCTATACGTATATACCAGTCTTTATATATATTTGTTTTGTATCAAATTGATACTGAAATCTTCCGAGCCAGTAATAAAACTATTTTATTTTTATTTCTTGGAATTAAATTATTTTTGTACAGATTGATTCGTTTTAACTAATAAATTTTTTTTGTATAATCAGATATATATACGTATACGTACCATATCGATTTCGTACGTTTGTACGAAATCATGTAGTATGTGATTTGGGAAAATGTCTTTTATTTTTTTATCATCATGATGAAATGAAGGGTTAGGGATGAGTATGGTGTTGTTTGCAAATTTATTGAGTTTGATTGCAATATTTATTTGCAAATAAATCTCAAATTGTGTGAGCCACAAGAGAGAGAGACAAGTGGACTCTTCTCAACCACATGCTCTCTCCCCCTCTCCTATAAACATGGCCGGCCAACACCCAAAGGGAAAAAGCCCTTTCATTTTGTTCCTTCATCCCATCTTTTCTCATCTCAATCTACTTCTTCTTTTACTTGTTTAATTTTAGAAAAAAAATTGAGAAGAAAAAG
The DNA here is from genome assembly GCA_017893485.1 of Hemerocallis citrina. Lineage (NCBI taxonomy): Eukaryota > Viridiplantae > Streptophyta > Magnoliopsida > Asparagales > Asphodelaceae > Hemerocallis > Hemerocallis citrina. The sequence continues at coordinate 97,728,649 of CM030367.1, forward strand.
AAAAGAAAAGAGAGACCAAATCAATTAGGGTTCATGGGTTTTTTTCATGTCAGGTGTTCTTGAGGAGCAAGAACAAGGAGTAAGGAGGAGAAGGCAAGCAAGTCATTCCTATACTTTGTTGGGTGGGGGTTCTCAACTCTTTTTGTTTGTTATTATTATTGTTATTGGTTATTATGTTAAGTGATTGGACTAATTCCATGTGCATATGAGTAGTATGGATTGAAAGTGTTTAAAAGGCAAAGATTGAAGTAGTAGAACTAAAACAAAAGCATAAAGATTCAATCTTTGTAGTTCTAGGTTTACAATTAATTACCTATGTTAAAGGTGGAATCTTGAGCCCAAATTAATTTTAGTGGTTCTTGTATGTGTTATTAGCATGCTCCAATTTTTATAGATTTTTTTGAGTTACTTTGATGGGTGAAATGAACCGTTTCCCCAAAACAGCGAGAGTTTCGCAAAAATAGCAAACCTACTGTTTTGGGGTTAACATCGACATATGTTCAAGGGGTTGTATCTTGATGTTCCTTACGGAATTTGGAAAAGTGATCAACTATGGAGTTATATTAGGGTCTCTCACCTTTCCAAAATATCCTATTTGGTTAGATTCCGATAAGTGGTGCAAAAGTTATGACCGTTCCAAAACACAGTAGCCAGCTTTTGGCTGAATGCTTGCTGTTTTGTTTACTTGATATTTTTGTACCTCTTACTTGTTGAATCTGAGAAAGTGATCAACTACAGAGTTGTAGTAGATGTTCCCACCTTTCTAAAATGTCCTATTTGGTTAGATTCCGACAAGCGGAGTAGGAGTTATGGCTTTTACAAACCATAGCAGCCATCTTTTGGGCTGAATGCTCTCTGTTTTGATTGCTCGATGTTTTGTACCATTTTACTTATTGAATTTGGAAGAGTGATCAACTAGGAAGTTATAGTAGATGTTCTCACCTTTTCAAAATATCCTATTTCGTTAAATTCCAACAAGTATAGCAAAAGTTATGACCTTTACAAGTTTCAGCTTGTTCTGCTGTTTTGTTGTTTTGAGTTGTGTTTAACGGACCGGATTTTGAGTTCCTTACGGAATCTGAAAAAGTGTTCAACTAGAGAGTTGTAGTATATGTTCTCACCTTTTCAAAATGTCCTATTTCGTTAAATTCCGACAAGTATAGCAAAAGTTATGACCTTTACAAGTTTCAGCTTGCTGTTAACTTTTGTTGTGCTATTTTGTTGTTTTGAGTTATGTTTAATGGACCGGATTTGGAATTCTTTACGGAATCTAAGAAAGTGTTCAACTAGGAAGTTGTAGGAGATGTTCTCAACTTTCTAAAAGTCTAATTTTGTTGAATTCCGATAAGCGTAGCACTGTTTGCTTCTAGGTTGTTAGAAGGCTTCTTATGTCACTTTTTGCGTACGAAGGTCAGGTTTTTCATTGGTAGTATGTTTATATTAGACTGTTAGAAGATTCTTCTGTTGCTTCTGATTATAAAAGATCAAGTTTTACTAGTAAGAACGTTTGGTTGCTTCTAGGTTGTTAGAATACCTGTAAGGTTGTTTTTACATGTTATTTTTCTCATACGTAGCTTGTCGGGCTCGTATGTAATTGTTGGTCTCATACGTAGCTTATTTGGCTCATATGTATGTTTTTGTCTCATACGCAGCTCGCCTGGCTCGTATGTAGTTGTTGGTCTCATACGTAGCTTTTTTAGCTCGTATGTCTCATATGCAGCCTGCCTGACTCGTATGTAGTTGTTGGTTTCATACATAGCTTGTTTAGCTCGTATGTGTTTTGTTTACTCGTATGTAGCTTATTTGCTAGTACACAGTTTTTTTTGCTCATCTATGGTGATATCATTGTCCTAGGGGCCATTGACCATTAAGACGTGTGTTCACCTTACTCCTAAGGGATTGTGGACGAGTCACTCCTCGTGTACCGTCAGATATTAACCGGTGTAGGTTGATCGAGGACCGGAGCATGAACGGAATCCAAGTTCAGGGCAGTAACATGCGAATACATTTGTATTGCCGGGGTCTTGGATCGATAGGCTTTGAACAGGATCCTTAGGGATTCTGGTAAGTCTAGGTTGAGTACCTAGTAGAGTTATCTTGCGAAGTCTAACTAAAGACCTAGCATGTTGTGGTAAGTACTGTTGTCATCCCTCGGGTTGTTTAGGGTTAGTGACATTGTTAGGGTAGTAACTTATGGCTATTACTACTTAACCTTTATTTATTATCATTTTCTCACCAAAGGGAAAGAGTTGGTATTAAGGGTGATACCTTATGAACTGACCTATTCTATAGGCCAACACTAGGTGGTGTTATTGGTTGTACCCTTCCTGTCAAAGGGATACGGTCTATGCCTTCTCACGGGTTGGAAGCACGGGATACGTATCTCATCTGTTAATCTCTGAGGTGCCATGATAAGGGCGGGAGCGATTCCTGTCAGAGCTAGAGGATGGACCCCCAGAACCGTCATGCTTTATATCAAGAAGGGCGAACAAGCCATAGACTATGGTCTATCTGCTAGGGGGCACAGGGGATGCTTCGAGCTAACCTGTGCTGTCGAATACCCTACGTTAGGGTGCCAGTGGCCACAGGGGATGCTTTGAGCTAACCTGTGCTATCGGATACCCTACGTTCGTCAGATTTTTGAGTGAGGTTCGGTACGTCGGGCAATTATGGCAAACAAAGACACCACTATATGACTGCGAATGGCAGGATTAGACCATTTCAGAGCAACCTCATCAGTCAAGTTGTATCTTCAGAATTAGGTTGAGTACAAGAATAGAGTTCATGGCGCGGGTTCAAATCCCTATATATGAAGAAACGGCTTGTTATGGGCGTATGTAGTATGGAATGCATATTGTTCCGGAGACTTGCTTGCATTAGAATAAGAGCATCCTTGCATTAGTTAATCTTGCATTAGAGTTTAAGTCATAGCATACACTGACACATTAATTATATATACATGTTTCTCTTTTCACCAATCTGTGTGTTTTAAGTTGAGAATCGCTGCTAGTCATCAGCCTTAAAGCGTCAGTATATGTACTGACGTCTCCATTTCAATAGGTACTGGATTGCAGAGCTACAGGTACAGGATTCAAGAGGACTCAAGTCAAGAAAGCAAAGTGTTAATTTCAAATTGTAATATATATTGGTTACCATTGTAATATATGTTGTAATTTATTTATGTTGAGAAGCATCCAAGTGAAAGTACCAAGTGTTATATATTATTCATTGTACTCTGATGTAATTTTTATTGAAAGTTTGTAACACTTGGGCTTGTATGGAATTATTGTAACACTGATATAATGTATTGTAGTTTTATAACATTCGGACTTGTAATACATTTGTGTTGAATAAAAAGTTTTAAATTTTCCTGTTTTTCTGTGTATTGTGGCTAATTGAAGGAAAAGATTCTGGCTTATGTCACGGTTTACCAGTGTAAGGAAATCGGGGTGTTACAACAAGATTGGGAAGTTGCTTAGAGAAGACAGTATAATCCTTTCGTTCAGTTTCTTTTTCTCATTGGCTTGGGAGAATCAGTGTGTTAGGGCCACAACCATGTCACATATATTTTATGCTTTTAATTTTTATGAGATGCATTATTTTATTTGTATGCTAATGGATGATAAATGGTTAGATCAAGAAATAAATAACGAAATCCTCAAAGTAAATATTAAGTCACAATAAGATGTGTTCCAATGTGTGACACTCGTCTAGGCTAGGATCGATTAAGTGTAGGTCTGCCAAAATAAGGTGCATTTATCTATCCTAGTGAAACGCAATGGGATAAAAGTAATATTCAATTGCCAACCATTGGGTCTAACTTAACTGGGTTATTTCAATAGGATTGAAAGTTTAGAGGGATAGAGTTAGGCTTTAGTCTATGAGATAGTTAGAATAGGTGTTATTCACCCAACTATCCAAGAGTTGCATACAATGTAATTGGGAAGTGGACCCTACCTAAATAACTGAATTTTGGGTGATCAGCCAAAGCTGACTCAGAACTAGGTGAAATATGGATCTTGGCCTACTAAAAAATCTTACGATGGGATTTTCCCAGTCAATGATGAGGGTCATTGATTTGAATAAAAATAGTATGAGGTGTATTTAATAAAAGACCTTATTAAATATTTCAATGTCGTGATAAATATTTGCGTATTTCTATTTAATATTTCAATGAAATGATATTTACTTTGCATATTTCTGTTGATAAATTACCATGGCATCCAACACATCAAATAACCTATCAATGTGTTCTGTCCTTGAGAATGACCAAATTTTCCAGACTGATACAGAAATCTGAGGATAGTCCTCAGGCATGAGAAAAAACTGTATGTTCTAAAGCAGCTTATTCCTGAGCCACCTGCTGCAAGTGCCCCTCACACCAAAAGGATGCTCATAAGAAGCATCTAGATGATGCCTTGGACGTTGGTTGTCTCATGCTAGCCACCATGAACTCTGAGCTTCAGAAGCAACATGAGAACATAGATGCCTACGATATGATCGTTCACCTCAAGAGGCTCTATCAAGAGCAGGCTAGGCATGAGAGATTTGAAGTCTCAAAGACATTGTTTCAGTACAAACTAGTAGAAGGAAGCCATGTTGGAACTCATGTGCTCAAGATGATTGGGTACATAGAGAACCTTGAGAGGCTTGGTTTTCCGTTGGGTCAATAGTTGGCCACTGACTTGGTCCTGCAATTGTTGCCGAAAGGTTATATGAGCAGAATATTAGTAAGGGAAAGACTATTATGATGTCCAATAGGCCAAAGGTAAGGGTAAGGGTAAAGAGTAGATTGAGAAACCCAAGGATAAGGAGAATGACGAGCAATTTCAAGCCCATCACTTCTGCCTTGAAACCTAAGGGTGGGTTGGCTAAGGAGGGCTCATGCTTCCATTGTGGTGAGGTCGGACATTGAAAGAGGAACTGCCATAAGTACCTAAAGAAGCTTAAGAAAAAGAAAGGAAGTGAGACTTCCACTACAAGTATTTTTGTTATAGATGTCAATTTATCTACTTCTGCATCTTGGGTATTAGATACTGGATGTGGATCTCACATTTGTGTAAATGTGCAGAGGATCTCAAAAGGAATAGATCATTGAGTAAGGGCGAAGTTGACTTTCGAGTTGGAAATTGAGCAAAAGTTGCTGCTTTAGCTGTAAGAACTTGCCATTTATCATTGCCCACTGGGCTTATTATTGAGTTAGAGAACTGTTATTTTGTGTCCGCTATTAGTAGGAATATTATTTCTTTTTCTTGTTTGGACAAGAAGGATTTTTCATTTATAATAAAGGTAAAAGTTGTTTTATTTATTTGAATGATATCTGTTATGCTAGTGCACAATTAAGTAATATACTTTATATTCTCGACCACAAAATGCTTGTCTATAATATAAATACCAAGAGGTTGAAATCAAATGAAACAAACCCAACTTACCTCTAGCATTATCATTTGTACCACATAAATGAGAACCGCATATCCGAACTCCATAAAGATTGATTCTTTGACGCATTTGATTTTGAATCATATGAGGTATGTGAACCTTGTTTGTTGGGCAAGATGAAAAAAGCTCCATTCACTGGAAAAGGTGAAAGGGCTAGTGATCTTTTAGGTCTCATACATAGTAATGTCTGCGGACCTTTCAACACATTGGCTAGAGGAGGTTTTCAGTACTGCATTACATTTACTGATGAATTTAGTAGATATGGGTTTGTGTATATGATGAAATACTAATCAAAGTCATTTGAAAATTTCATAGAATTCGAGAACGAGGAACAAAACCAACTTGGTAAAAATATTAAAGCCTTACAATCAAATCGAGGTGGTGAGTACTTAAGCCAAGATTTTAATGACCATCTAAAAGAGTGCGAGATAATATCTTAACTGACTCCCCCTGGAATACCGCAATGGAATGGTGTATCTGAGAGGAGGAACCAGACATTGTTAGACATGGTCCGATCCATGATGAGTTATGAAGATCTTCCAAGCTTCGTCTGGAACATGCTCTATTAACAGCTACTTTCACACTTAACCGTGTTCCATCTAAAATGGTTCAAGAGACATCATATGAGATATGGAGTGGGAGACGTACTAGTTTGTCTTTTATGAATATTTGGGGTTGTGAAGCCAATGTAAGGCACTATCTGATAAACTTGGTCCCAAATCTAATAAGTGCTTCTTTGTAGGATATCCTAAGGAAACCAAGGGATACTATTTCTGTTGTCCCACTGAAGGCAAAATGTTTGTCACACGGACTGTTGTGTTCCTAGAGAGAGAATTCTCCTCCAAGAGAACCTGTGGGAGAATGATAGAACTTGAAGAAACTCAAACTTCGCAAAAGTAGCAGCGAACCAATGGTGAAAATGGAGCAGGCTCCACAAATCATTGTAGAATAACAACCTTCTCAAGTAGCATAAGGCCTACGTAAGTCTAGTAGGATACCTCATCAACCCGAGAGATATGGATTTCTCGTGACTCAACATGGTGATGTATTGCTCATCGATCACGATGAGCCTACGACTTATGAAGAAGCTATAAAAGGCCCAGACTCTGAGAAATCGCTTGAAGAGATAGAATCCATGTATGCCAACCAAGTATGGACCTTGGTAGACTCACCTGAAGGGGTAAACCTATTGGATGCAAATGGGTTTTTAAAAATAAAACTGACATGGATGGTAACATGTAAACCTTTAAGGCGCTGTTGGTGGTTAAAGGTTTCAAGCATGTTCATGGTGTAGACTATGATAAGACTTTTTTCCCAATTGTCATGCTTAAATCCATTCAGATCTTGCTTGCTATTGCATCATATCACGATTATGAAATATGGAAGACGGATGTCAAAACTGCTTTTCTAAATAGAAATCTTCTCGAGAATGTGTACATGACATAGCCTGAGGGTTTTGTCACTCCAAAGGATGTTGGAAATGTGTGTAAGCTGCAATGATCCTTTTATGGGTTAAAGCAAGCTTCTAGAAGCTGGAATCTTCGCTTCGACGATGCAATTAAAGAGTTTGGTTTCATCAAGAATGAAGATGAACCTTGTGTCTACAAGAATGTTAATGGGAGCACAATTGTCTTTCTGGTGTTGTATGTAAATGACATACTACTCATCGGAAATAACATTCCTACCTTACAATCTATAAAGACTTGGTTAGGATAATGCTTTACCATGAAGGAATTGGGTGAAGCTACCTATGTATTAGGCATCAAGATCTATAAAGATAGATCAAGAAGATTGCTTGGCCTAAGTCATAGTACATACATAGACAAAGTATTGAAACGTTTTAATATGCACGAGTCCAAAAATGAATTTCTCCCAATGTCGCATGGTGTAAGTTTCCTAAGGCTCAATTTCCTACAACACAAGATGAGAGGGACCACATCACTAATATTCCATATGCATCTGCAATGGAATCTATCATGTATGCCATGTTATGTACTCATCTAGATGTCTCGTATGCCTTGAGCATGACGAGCAGGTACCAGTCAGATCCCGGCGAGAGTCACTGGAGTGCTGTCAAGGACATCCCTAAGTACTTAAGAAGGACTAAGGATTCATCTTGGTATATGGAGCCGAGGAAGAGCTTATTGTAAAGGGTTATACTGAAGCTAGCTTCCAGTCCGATAGGATGACTCCAAATTGCAATCGAGTTTTGTGTTTTGCCTAAATGGTTGAGCTATGAGTTGAAAGAGTTCGAAGCAAGAGAAAGTAGTCAATTCTACCACAGAGGATGAGTATATTGTTGCCTCCAAAGTAGCAAAGGAGGCCGTTTTGATAAGAAAGTTCATCACTGAACTTGGCATAGTTCCTAGCATTGTGGACCCGGTGTGTAGATTCTGGATTTTGATGACTACAACGCGATACACATATGTTCTATTCAACATGTTTCTTGCAGTGTGTACCAAAAGCTTTCAAGGTTCAAGATCAAGCTACAAGATAAGTGTCACTCAAAAGCTTCAAAACATTTTCGAAGTGATCAGCTTAAGAACAAAAGAGTGTCTATGTAAATTGATGTACAAAATTGTAATCTTTGATATGTTTTGCTTAGAAATCTTGTAGCCTTGATGCACGCACACACAAATCCCCTAGGACTACAATAAAGTTTATTAAAAAATCAAAAATGTCAAATTCAAGCTTGTATGAGTTTAGCTGTCGAGTACCAGTCGACTTACTTTGCTAAGCAGTCGACTGATCAAGTACAAAACAATCTGAACTTACTCAAGCTCTGACCAGTCGACTCCTTTGGCAACCCAGTCGACTGTTCGAGCAGCTTTCACAGTTTTCAGAGTATTTAAATTTGATTTTCGAATTCAAATCTTTTCTGCCGTTTGATGGCAGTTGGTTAACTGTTTTCCAACGACTCTGGAGTGTCTACACTATAAATAGAGTCCAGATTTCACTTGGAAAAGGTTACCTAATTACATGAAACAAGTCTTTGCCTTTGTTCAAGTTTTTGTGAAAAAGAACTCAAAATTTTCAAAGAACTCTCACTCTCTTAGACTTTGTTATCTAATCTCAGTTTTGTATAACAACGATTAGGTTCGATACTGCGATTAGAAGTTGACCTATAGCCTCAATACAAAAAGCACATTCAAAAATCAAGGCTCTAGGTGTTCTAATTTCCGATTTCTTTATTATTCACTCTCGGGTTGTGAGAGTGGTCATCTCGGTTGGAGAGAAGGGCTCTTGGTATAGAGTCAGTGTTCGCTCTAGGTTGTAGAGTGTGGTTTTTCTCTCTAGTGGTGAGAGAGGTCTATGGATTTGACATAGTTGTTGCCAAAGGTCGTAGGGTATTCTTGTATTTTTTTTTTAAGAATGGTGAAAAATCTTAAGTGGGCTGCTTGGAGACTGGACGTAGGATGGGAGGACCGAACCAAGATATATCGCTGTGTTAGCATTGCTGATTCTCTGTGGTTTGATCTTTCTAATTTGTAAATTTAACTTCGCTGCATTTCTGTCTTTGTCTGATCAGTCGACTGGTTTTCCAAATAAGTCGACTTACAGACTCGTTGTTCTTCAAGTTGATAAAGTCTCCTTTTATTTGTCGAGTCAGTCGACTGGTGTTTTGTCCCAGTCAACTTAGCAGGTGTTTCAAGTTGAATAATTTTTAATAATTTTTTATAACACTATTCACCCCTGCTAGTGTTATTTGCCTTGCATACAGGATCCAACACTTGGTATCAAAGCCTGGTTAATTGTAACACCCCCAATTTTTTTTTTATAAAAAAACTAAACCTCTAAATTCAATTCTTTCAATTTCTATATCACTTTAAACATAAACTAAGATAGATATATTTCAAATAAAATTTTGGCAGAGTCTCCCCTGAAATTTCTGCCACGAAACACAAAAAGCTTACGGAATTCTACTCAAAATTCCGTAGCTCACAACACAAACAATATTATCAAGGGCTCCCCAGGCCAAAATGAGCAGAATCAAACAGGCAATATAAATAATATGCTCTGGGGGCCAAACTCATAATAGAATATCAAATATTAAATAAAAACCATAAATTCCTTTGAAAACATATAAGATTTTTGTAAAGATTTAGGAAAACCTTTTTAAAAGCCAACCGTAGAACCCAATACTCCACAACGAGGTGGGTACGGGCTTTCTTACTTCATCACAGCACTATGTATATGTACTTTTACCATAATACAAAATAATACATCAACTATTCACCTTTCTACATATACTAAGTACATAGATAATAGATCAACTCCAATAAAAGTACAAAATCTAGCTCTATACTACCTCACTATGCTGCTAGTAACCTGCAGGAGAGTTAGGGTTGTCCACCTTCAAGGAAGGACCCCCCTAACCCCCAGAAAACAACAGGGGTTAGCCATTTCTGGTGTGAGTATAATTATTAATCTAATAAATAAATTAAATTGCATAAAGAAAATGAATTGAACTTATAAACATAAAGATAACAAGGTTTAACCTGGAGTCTGAACATAAAAACACCACCAATACGATTTTTATATCAAAGTACTCTTCCAGGCTGCATCCAACTGTATACATAACCATAACTTCACATATTTCACTTTATACATCACACTAACCACATATATACATCCTTATTTTACATTTGCATAATACTAATTCACATACAATCCATTACTTTTCGATTTAAATTCCCTAACACAAATATTTATCTTTCCACAATTATTGTCATATCACCATTTCTTCATTTTTATATATATAACCACAGGATGCTACTACATATTTTCTTCATTTCTATTTAGCCATGCACTTCATTTACTTATATTATATCATCAACACACCCATTCATCCTGGAAGTTGTGCCAAGGCAGGTATTTCCCGCCATTCCCACAGAAATAGCGGGCGAGTAGTTCCCCGACACAATTTCAAGGTACACAAACTCATATCACAACCTACTTTCTTTAATAACCATTTTTATAACCACTATCATAATACAGGTATTTATTTTTTTGTATTATATCACGTATCACATCATAAACATATGCATTCATCTCTACTACTATAATGGGAGAAGGCCTTAGTGTAATTTGTCCATCTACCAACCCGTGCAAAGCACGTGCATAACTATTGTAAATGAGGTTTTAGATCAAATTCAGACTACGTCTGAGTTTTAACTTTTAAAAATATATATTCATTAAAATGTGCATTGCACGTGTACCACATTCATTCATGTTTTATAATACAAACACAACATCTCATTGCACATTGCAATTTGCTTGCAGTTCATCACATCATTATCATATCACTTATTAGAATGCTTATTCTCATTGCATCAAAAGCATGTTTTATAGCTCATTCTCATCTCGTTATATCACTTAGTTATTACTCAATTTATTGAGAATTAAACTTACTTTTATTTTCACTTATATCTCAAGTTACCATTAACTTCACTTTCATTCTCAACAATTTATACTCCACTTTCCAAACATAGTTTGGGCAATAATATATCACACCTCAAAGCCGATAGCTTGGGTAATAATCACCGCACCCCAAACACATAGTCTGGGTAATATCACATCACATCTCAAGCCGAGAGCTTGGTTATAAATTCCTTTTCATCTTACACTTCACTTTATTTTTTTTCATTTCCATTATTCATTACCGATATCATGCCAACTCACCCTGCGAATTATGCCAAGGCATGTAGTTCCCACCATTCCCATGGAAATAGCGGGCGGGTAGTTCCTCGACACAATTCCAAGGTGTATTAACTCAAATCATACTGTATTTCACTTTAATACTCATTCTCATTTATACTTATTTATTTTATTAGTTTGTCGACCAGTGAGCCACAGTATCCCAATATACTGAAAGCCGACAGCCCAGTAAAATACGCGGACCGATGCTCACATAGAGTCTTACACGTCCGAGGCTACGTCTTCCTCCCAGCCTGTGCCAGCGTGGGAACACCACGCCCTAGATAATCTGGGTACTTCCTCCCAGCCGAAGCTAGGAAGGAAAAATACTGCACCCCAGGTAAACTGGGTACTTCCTCGCGACAGCTGTCATCAAGGGGATAACCAGGCCTCAAGCCGATAGCTTAGGCGATAAAAACACCGCACCCCAAACACATAGATTGGGTAATAAACACCGCACCCCAATCCGGTCCTTGGGTATTAGGAGGTCTAGCCTAAACCCCCAGGATTGCTGTAGGTACTGGTCAACAAAACCATCTGTTATTAGCATTAATCATTTCATCTTTCCATCTTACTTTTTCAACACAAGAATTTCACTTTTGATTTACAACGAGTCATGTCTTTGACTTTAACCACGTGAATTAATAACACATTTTATTAGCACGTACTATCTTATCTTATATCTTACCATTTAATGCATATCCGGTGTCCATGATATTAATCATCATATCATTATACCACATCATGCATACACCCTGTCATCCAACATATAAAACCATCATATCATATTATTGCATAATATTAATGCACCAAGATATTTATTTTGCCATAACATCCCACATTAAGAATACCATGTTATTCATTACCTTATTGTATCATATATAGGCTTACGCCAAGTTATAACATTAATAAAAGAACTACATTATGTTATTCCATATCGTAAGAGTATCAAAATGTATAATTCATCACATTATAATATCATATTATTGCCTATTAATTCATTTCGAACATAATTAGAATGTAACATATACCCACTTACTAATTTCATCAATTATTACATCACAAGCCATTATCATCTATATATATCACAAACATACATCACATTTGCAGGTTTCCAAAAGATAGGGCCACAATCACTTATTTCTTCTAATTGAAATCCATAATAACCAATCATAGCATGCTAGCTCATATACAATACTCTATGTAAGTAAAATCACCTATAAGGGCCTATATACCCCAAAATATGCACAAAACATGCACTATATATACACGGATTTCCAAAACATGACCACAATCACTAATTTCATCTAATTACATCTTATAACAGCCATCCATAGCATGCTAGCCCATACACAAGGCTCCACATATACCAAATCACCTATATCGGCTTATTCACCCAAAAACATGCACAAAACATGCACGGGGTAAATATATACATAAACCGTTTAATATATTTAATTTTTATACTTCAACACTTCACATTAACCCATAATATAGGTTTTATATACTTAAAATAGTTAATTTCACCAAATATCACAAAAATCCATTTCCGGACCCTTAAAAATCCGTATTTTCATTGAAAAAAAAAATTGACATAACTTCTACAAAATATATCAAAAAGCCACAAAATGAAATATTTATAGATACAACATACTCACCTGATGGATCGAGTAAACGATGTCCCACGTCTAGCCAGTCGAAGTTCAACTTTTTCCACCCAATTAGAAAATTATAGAACCGATTAGCTTAGAACTCAAAATTCGACCTACGGACCTCCAAATTCGAATCCATCTTCACCCACACGTCACAAATGACATAAGTAGGCAAGCTACATCGACAGATTTCGAATTCGAACCCCAATTGAAGAACTCACATATTGATTGGAGGCTTTCTAATAGAAAAATTTCCTATTTTCTAATTTTTTTAATCCCCTTTTTCCTAATCTCTCAAATTAGGGTTAATAATAATAATAAATCTCAATTACACCTCCGAACCCAACAAATTCTTACCTAAATCTCGCTCGTGCATATCACCGAACACCCGGCGTGCATAAAATACATACACTATTTCTCATTCGATCTGATTGAGAATTAAGCCTATAAAAGTTATTCTAAATTCATATTAATACTTTCATAATATTCTACCCCCCTCATGCATTTTCTAAAATTATTAAAATCGAGTTTCCTACCCAATTTCAGAACCCTAAAATCCGACTTTATGCCAAAATTAGAACTTCACATTTCTATCATGATGTGCATCAATTCTAACTACTATCATGTTTTGCATGCTCTATCCATCTCCCTATCTCAATTTCTAGCAGAAGAAATGAAAAGCATATAATCCAATAAACTATCATACAATTTAATATACCTTTTCTCCCGAAAAACCGACACCGCCACGAGCTATAGCGCTCTTCAATTAGCCATCCCTTCAATTTAATTTAAAAACAGTGAATAAAAGAAGTGGATTTTGGTTTGGGGAGTTTCTTCCGAAATGGGTTTCGACCATGAGATTGGGCGGGGGTGAGACCAGGAAGAAGAGAAAAAGGGTGGAGGAAAAGGGTGTGTTTTGGAAAAATATAAAGATAAATAAAAGATGTTAAAGTAATATTTACATGTAAGTCCTCCAATCTCCAAAATATTACAAATAAACCCTAATTCTACACTTTTAATAGTACTAATAATACAAAATACATAAATTATGTCATAATAATTCTCTAAAATTATAAAATGAAGTAAACAATATTTCATCACACAAAACTCGACTCATAACTCCAATATATCATCTACATCAATCCAACAAAAATATTCATACCAATATCAATATTAAAAATAAAATAAAATAAGATATAATTTAAAAATAATTCTCACCCCTACAAAATATAAAAACGAATATTTTTCGGTATTTTAAAATTTGAGGTGTTACATTCTACACACCTTAAAAGAAGCTCTTCCTCGAGCTAAGGAGTTAAACTGTTCGAACAAATTCAAGATACTTCCTCCACACCATTTCCTAGGATTTCCAGGTACATCATCAACATCAGTACTTCATTGCACCATTAACAACTGAACAACTTGTCGTCTGGTCTGCCGCACTATCGATCTATAATATCCACTAGTTTCATATGATCTGCCACATCCAATGCCACATCCAGCTGGACTTCAATCTGTGACGGCTCCACAACTTGAGATAGATCTCTCACACTTTTTTTTAACATAAAACAGGAAATACATCAAGAATGATTGACATCTCAGAGGTAAGCGTCAAACGATATACCACGGTTCCAATTCTTTCTATAACTCTGAAGGGGCCAACAAACCCCAAGTCTAACTTTCCCCGGATCCTAAAACGGCATACTCCATGAATAAAGGATACCTTTAAGAATACCCAATCTTCAACTTCTAACTTCATGAGGCTTTCGCCGCTGATCTGCGTCACCTTTTCTTTTGTCGACTACACACCTCAAAAGAGGCTTATCCATGCTCACCTGATAATTAATATTTTTCCTCCTTCCGGACCAATAAAATATTCTCCTAGAATCTTGATACATCTTCGTGCCACCGGGATAGACAATATACTGAATATAATAAGCAATCTCTGTCACCCGCTACTACAAGCAATCCATATCAAGAACACCAAATCTACGATAATAACAAGGATTTCCCCTACTGCCTACTAACCAATCTATAGTACATTCATTAATCCTATCCAAAATTAGATTATGCATCCTCCGTCACAAGCAGAAATTGTGAATTCAAGTTCGACTGATCAACTATAGGATAGACAGATGTATTGATATACTGCCCACATATAAGGTCGGGTCAACCTCTACTGCGGAAATAAAATCAAATTGATCCAATGAATTTAACACCGTCCACTCCTGGGACGTCATTAAGACCAAAACCTTCTTTCCATTTATGGCATTCATCACCTTATTTCTTCCCCGGGTGGTATTTTATTTCCATACCAAGCTACCAAGGAACTCAAGCCACGTTTATTGCCTCCTGCTAAAATCATTTGCAAGAACAAGTCACTACAACCGGAGAAGGCTTCACCGGCGGTTTTTAATGGCTCCACCGGCGTTTATAAACGCCGGTGAAAACCCTACCGGCGCGTTGGGCAGCGCCGCACCAACCGCCGGCGGTGCGCGTGCCGGGCTTTGGTGGCCAAGCTTCCCCGGTGCTTCCGCAACCGCCGGTATATGTTATATATTGACCGGCGCTGCTGAAAGAGCCGGTGAAATTAGTTTTTTAATTTTTTAAAAAAAGAATTTAAACCTACCCCGGCGGTTCGAAAACGCCGGGGTATATATATAAATAATATAATTCTTTTTAAAAATTTGAAATAATTTAATTTTTAGAAACGTCCACCGGCATTTTGTAAAACGCCGGGGTTGTTTTAAATAAAAAAAAATTCCAATTCAAAATCTGTATATATATGCAGATTTTTTAATATATGCAGATGTTGCTAGTAAACCCAAATTTATATCAAAATCAGTATATATTTTATACTGATTTGTTATTTTAATAAACCCAAATTTATATTCAAAATTTTACACGCACACCAATGGAAATGAACAATAAAAAATTTAGCTGACAAAATTCATTATATTCCCAATACTGATCAACATACACAACTTCAGAAGTTTAAAGTTCTGTAAAATTCATAATCGTCGACAACAATAACACAAGTATCAAGTTATACATATACCCTGTTTACATCAATAAAGTTCTAACAAGTTTGATCATACAAACTGATTGCACCACAAAAAAAGACCAAAAATGACTTGCAATTAGTAGATTTTTTTAATTGGTACGCCTCCTTAAGTCGTTGCTTCCATCATGCTCGCTTTGGTTCTCTGGATTTGCCCGACTTGAATTAGTTGGAACTCTATTATGAAACTTTGTATAAATGTTGAGTATAAAAAGCATCAGTCATGCAACAATGATCATTTGATTGTAGCCAACCAGGAAGGATAAAGTAATGCAAGATAGATTTAAAATGAAACAAAGCCAATGAAAGAGATTAGAAAAAAGTCCGTCAGTTCAATCTTCAAACAGTGCGCAAGAATTTTACCAATTGACTAAACATGAAAGTGTGAAAGAATACTGGACTCTAGAAACATCAGTTTTAAGTCCATTGCCTCCATTTTATTCTTCCATCGGTACTGTTGTTTACCAAACAAGTACGCAAAAGATAAGTAGACTAGACTCTCTCCCAAGTCATTGAACCTGTATCTTCAGGACTCCAAGTCTCCAACCATTTTTGACTAGAACACAAGTCTGAGTCCAAACCTAACTTTTGGATTCGGATACTCACAAGCTTAATTAGGAAATCCTCTTCAGTATGATCAAGGATTTTTAGACCAATGTTACCAAGAATGAAGATGATTTGGTACAGGAATGAAAATGAGGGCACGCTAGTTGAAAATGTGCTACGGTAGGGTTAGGCTTATACTGTCAATTGGAAGAAAATATGTTCAACTTGAGCATGGAATGTTCTTATAGGTTGCAAAGGAGTTCTTGAGGATACACTCATTAATTTGATTATAAAAAACTGTAATCATTCCCTTTCATATTAAATCAAGCACCATTATGTAGTGTATTCCACAGAAAAATTGTCTATCACTTAAAGAATTAAAACATTACAATTGAAGTCGAAAGCATACATGCAAATTCTCTCAAAAGAGTTCTCGTAGATTCATAATGTCAATTGGCCTTCTCAAATCACTATGGTACTACAATATGAACATATGTTCCAATTTATGGATCACAGGGTGCTGGTAATTTCAGATAACAAAGAGGGAGGCTCGGAGGTTATAAGATCCAGAACGGCAATTGAGTACTTTGAGGTTAGAGAAAAACTTTGATTTAGTGGAAGTCTTGAACTATAAGATTGCAATGAACCTATACTTGATTTCTAGTATTTGAGCATTGACTGGAGCCGTAAATTCAATCATAATAGAACCAAGTAATTCTTCTTACATCAATAAAGAGATTTATACCAGTTTCTGAATTTATGTGCCTAGGTAGAATATACTTAAGTGTGTGTGTGTACATCACACTCAAATAATACCAAGTGAATATAATCTCTTCCAAATTATTTTGATAATAAAAATAAATCTATGTTGCACATTTTTGTTGAATAATTAATATGTAAATATAAAAAATTAACGCTTAAATAATATGGATTGAAGGTTGAAAGGAACTGCCTCCATGGTATTGAAGTGCAGGTTTGCTAAGGTAAGAAGAGAAAAGATGAGTATGAGAATGATATGTAGTTCATTCTAGATTTCAGTCTCGATATTTATTTATTTATTTTTTTTAAAATTTTAGTTTTGTATTAAAGCTAAAAAAAATCATTCTATCGTTCGCGCATGATTGATGATGGTTTTAAGAGCTCCTACTGCCCAGAAGATGCTTTTTGAAGACGATCGATTTCTAAAACTAACCAGTAACTTCAAAAAGTCAATTTGCCAACTCGAAAATACTCCTCTCAGTCCTATCTATGGCTGGAAATTAAGGAGCATATTCTTAAATTAATGCACACAAATTTTCAAGAGAAGCTACTGTTTTATATATCTCTTAACCGATATATATATATATTCTTGTGTAGAAATATATATAGAAGAGCTAGCCTATGGTCACCTCACTTCAAATAGTTAAATTATACACTGACTTTGGGAACTCAATTACAAGTAATTTGGATTAAAATGTGTGCGTGGAAATTATTATTGGTGAATGGCAATGGGGGTACAATGTAAGTCTTCGATATGACCTTAGGCTAGAGCTACCTAAAATTGATGATTGATCAGTTTCACCATTTGAAACTGAAGCCTGAATCATTTAGACGCTAGCTGTATAATTTATATCAGTCTTCACCGTTCCTAATGCACTACCAACAGACAAACATCTGCATGCTCTTGATAGAGCTATAAGTCTGTATATATATATTTTGTTTTTATGTATAATAGTATGTTGTAAATAATAGTTTGATGTAAGTATCAATAATAGTCTCTTTGTAAATAGAAACGACATATTTTTATTAAAAATAAACAAAAATACCAACAAACAAATTAGAGAAGATTTAATCATCTAATCTTATCTAATCTAATTTCCTAAACTAGGGTTTATAAAACTCTTCATGCTTCAATTGAATGTATGAAGTTTTTTTTGGTAGTGCATTAGAAAAAACCCTAATTAGTCCACATTATCAAATCCCAATCCATTCTCAAATCGCAAAATACCCCTAAATCACAATTATTCAGCACAAAATCCCAAACAATTTCATTAAAAAATAAAAAATTTATTAAAAGTCGAAAATAATCATACCAGAGATAAGAGAGGGTTTGAGAGCTAGAGAGAGACGATCGGACGAACACGACAGAGGAGACGATCGGGGGGCGCATGGCGGAGGAGAAGAGCGATAGGGTTTGAGAGAGGAGCTAGGGGATTGGGATTGCGGCGAGGGGATTTGGAGACTAGGGATTTGGGTAGCGGCGCCGCAGATTTGGAGACGAGGGATTTGGGAAGCGGCGCGAGGGGATTTGGATAGGAGATTTGGAGACGACGGGTTTGGAGAGGAGACGAGGGATTTGGAGATTTGGAGGCGAGGAGATTTGGAGGAGGCGCGAGGGGATTTGGATATTCGGAGGAGTCGCGCGCGAGGGTTTTGGTTTCGCGCGTCTAGGGTTTTGGACGAAATGGAGAAGGAGGAGGAAATTATTAAATAAAAATTTTGTGGTTATGGGGAGATTAAAGGGTAATTATATAAGAACCCCGACGCTTCTTATACAACGCCGGGGAATATAACGCTAACCCCGGTGTTTAGTATAAAGCGCCGGTGAATCAAAGTATTTTTTTTTTAATTAATTCGTCCCTGGCGTTTAATTAAAGCGCCGGGGTAAAAATGTCACTGTAGGGTAATTAATTTGTAGTGAGTGTTCAAACTTTTACGATCACAGAAAAAGCTAAAACTATTTTCTGAAAAATTAATTTCTCAACACCTTCAATACATGCCCTACAATCACTAATTTCAAATCTGCGTAATTCACGCACCCCGTGATCACAACTACCTCAATATATAGGCCACAAGCTTGCTCTCACGCATCACACTGTACCTGAACCCGTACTAAATGCACTCCCTTCTCAGGGTAATCAAAATATAAGTTGTCGTTAATCTTCCTTTAACTCTTGAAAATATCTCTCCATAATAGAAAATCGGGGGATGAACCTCCAATAACAGTCAATTAAACCAAGATACTCTGAATTTCCAATATATCCGTGGGCTATTTCCCACCTTTTCACCTTTGGTAATTTCCTCCAGATCCACAAATATGCCTTCACTAGACACATTGTGTCCTAAAATTCATGCATCTCGCCCCAAAAAATGGAAATTTGCAGGCCTATCATACCGCTTCTGGCCTTAACGTATCGATCTATGCTCCACCATACAGTGAAAATACACCAAATTATCATTCACAGATACAATCACAACCCGTCGGTAAGGATGAAAAGGTCAAATTCACCAAATCTAGGAAAAATGCAGGGACATTGGTCAGCCCCAAAGGCATTATCGAGAACTCATACAATCCTCACCGAGCACGATAAACAATCCCTGAGATATTTTCCCCCTTCAATTCTCCTCTGATGGTACTCAGTCTGCCATCTCCAGCTGTGTAAATAGTGTAGCTTCCCACAACCGATCAAGCAACTCATCTAATCATGGCGACAATACTCATTCTTACTAGTCACCATATTCATTTCGTGATAATCAATACACCATCTTAGTGGACCATTCTCCCATATATTAGAAAGTTTACAAACCACATTAATGATTTCAATCTTCACTTTGGGTTTTACTACCGAACTCAATGGTCATTCTTACATCATCCGGGTCATTTCATACAATCAGAAACGAGGTCTCATCAGGCTTTCTCACCCGAATCCTCCCTGCATTATACCTCAACTATGCATAAGGCCTTCACAACTAATCAATCTCCCCAATAAAGAATAATAACCACAACCACACATCACTCCACAGTTTTTAAGACACACACCTATAAGACATACACAGAATCCCCAGGGAATAGGCCCTCACGGCACACAACAATCAATATAATGGAACACTCCAATAGTACACAAATTCACATCGGGGTTTCTAATAAGGACAAAGCATATGCAGGGCTATGAAAGGTAATGCTGACCCAAAGTCAGACAAGAGTCTAATAGGGATCACGCCATTCCATAATATAATCCGTACTCAACAAAACACCGGCAAATCATAAAACAAACTTCCTATCTTCGACTTAGCAATAATGAACCCATACTCACATGACAAGAACACTAGGATTAACAAAAATTCCTAGTTAACCTAGGCTCTGATACCAAACTGTAACACCCCAAAATTTTTTTTTAAAACTAAACCTCTAAATTCAATTCTTTCAATTTCTATATCACTTTAAATATAAACTAAGATAGATATATTTCAAATAAAATTTTGGCAGAGTCTCTCCTGAAATTTCTGCCCCGAAACACAAAAAGCTTATGGAATTCTGCTCAAAATTCCGTAGCTCACAACACAAACAATATTATCAAGGGCTCCCCAGGCCAAAATGAGCAGAATCAAACATGCAATATAAATAATATGCTCTGGGGGCCAAATTCATAATAGAATATCAAATATTAAATAAGTCATAAATCAAGCATGCATCTTTTTCAAATACTATCTTATAACCCTTATCACATAATTGACTAATGTTTAACAGGTTATGCTTTAAACCACTAACTAAGAGTACATCTTCATCTTCAATAATAGGAGTAGTATTTTTTACCAACCATGCCTATTTTGATGACTTTTCCTTTGTTATTGTCACCAAAAGTAACAGTTCCTCATTTATATCTTGAATGGAAGAGAACAAGTTTGCATGGCCAGTCATGTGTTTAGAGCATCCACTGTCAAGTATCCATCGCTCTTTTAGGCACCTACAAAATGTGATTTTTCAAGGTATTAGAAAAAATAACATATATGAACTTTGTTTAAAAACAAATGAGTTTTCGGATGATTTTTGCTTAGTTGCCTCGAACAACGATTCTTGGCTTTGGCATAAAAGATTTGGACACGTAAACATGAAAAATATCGTTAAAATCTTTAAGAATAACTTAGTTAAATGACTGCCAAAATTATCTTTTAAGAAAGATAAAATGTGTCATGCATGTCAACTAGGGAAACAAGTAAAATCCACCTTTAAAACAAAGGAAATGATTTCTACTAGTAGGTCTCTCGAATTGATCCATATGAATTTATTTCGTCTTACTAGAGACTCTTCCTTAAATAAAAGTAGATATGTATTTGTTTTAGTTGATGATTATTCAAGGTTTACATGGGTATTTTTCTTAAGACTTAAAAATGAAGCTTTTGAAGAATTTGCAAATTTCTACAAATGTGTTCAAAATCAAAAATCTCTAAACATAGTCATTATTAGAAGTGATCATGGTGGAAAATTTGAGAATGACACATTTTCAGAATATTGCAATAAGAATGGTATAACACATACTTTTGTATTTCCTAGAGCTACACCACAAAATGAAGTGGTTGAAAGAAAGAATAGGATTTTTCAAGAATGTGTACGTAGCATGCTTGTTGAAAGTAATTTGCTTAAATACTTCTGGGCTGAAGCTGTTTCTACTGCATGTTATGTCTTAAATAGAATACTAATTAGGCCAAAGTTAATGAAGACTTGTTTTGAGTTGTTTTTTGGACGTATTCCTAAAGTTTTTTGCTTTAAAGTATTTGGTTGTAAGTGTTTCATATTAAACACAAAAGATAACTTAGATAAATTTGATGCTAGATCTAATGAATGTATCTTCATTAGATATTCAGATAGGAGTAAGGCTTATAGAATTTTCAATAAGTCATCATTGACTATTGGAGTATCTATGCATGTTTCATTTGATGAATCTTTATCTTCATCTAGTGCTATTCAAGATGATGAAATTGTATCTTCACCACTAGATAACAGTGTTAAATCACTTGAGCAAATTACTCTAGATAAGTCGACTGATAGGCTTCATAAGTCGACTGATGTGTTGAATCAGTTGGCTGATAAGTTCATTAAGACGACTGATCATGTAGAGATGACTCCATCTTTACCAAAGTCATTTGTTGAAGTTCGAGATCATCCTCATGACTTAATTATTGGTGAAATCTCACACGGCATTCAAACACGATCACACTTTAATATGATTTCTCATGCTGCCTTTTTATCGATTTTGAACCCAAAAATATTCAACAAGCATGTGAGAATGAATTTTGGTTGAATGTTATGCAAGATGAACTTAACCAATTTGTAAGGATTGATGTATGGGATTTAGTTCCGCAACCCCCTGATCATACTATTATTGATACCAAATGGATACTTAAAATAAGTTAGATAAATCAGGACAAGTTGTTGGGAACAAGGCTAGACTAGTTGCCCAAGGATATAACCAAGAAGAAGGTATTGATTTTGATGTAACATATGCTCCTATTGCTAGAGTAGAATCAATTAGGATTTTGTTATATTTTGCATGTTTTATGAATTTCACACTCTTCCAAATGGATGTTAAAAGTGCTTTCTTAAACGTTTTCATTAAGGAGGATGTTTATGTTAAGCAACCACCAGATTTCAAACATGAACAATTTCCTAACCATGTTTTTAAATTAAAAAAAGCTTTATATGGACTTAAACAAGCACCTCGTGCTTGGTATGATCGTTTAAAAACTTTCTTTTAAAAACAGGGTTTGAAATTGGCAAAGTAGACACCACATTGTTTAATAGGAAAATAAATTCAGACATATTAATCATACAAATCTATGTAGATGACATAATTTTTTGATCAGCTAACAGTAATCTATGTCAAGAGTTTGCTACTACCATGCAAAATGAGTTTGAGATGAATCACTTAGGTGAACTCAATTACTTCCTTGGACTTCAAATAAAACGGTCTCAAAATGGCATATTTATTAATCAAGGAAAATATGCTAAGGAGTTACTCAAACGATTTGGCATGGATGGCACCAGTAGTAAGACCACACCTATGGCTACTACCACTACACTTGACAAAGATGAATTAGGTAAGAGTGTAGATCAAAAGCTCTATCGAGGTATGATTGGCTCACTCTTATATATAACTGCTAGTAGACCAGATATTATGTTTAGCGTATGTTTGTGTGCTAGATATCAGTCTGATCCAAAAGAATCTCACTTAAAAGAAGTAAAACGGATTTTAAGATATATTAAAGCCACATCTAAATATTGTTTATTTTATCCTCGCACCAATAATTTTCAGTTACTGTCTTATAGTGATACTGATTTTGCTGGAAGTAAAACTGACCGCAAAAGTATTAGTGGAATCTGTCACTTTTTAGGACATTCTCTAGTATCTTGGTATAGTAAAAAGCAAAATTCCGTATCTCTATCTACTGCAGAAGCTGTATATATTCCTACAAGTTTGGCATATGCTCAAATCTTATGGATGAAACAAACTCTTTTAGTTATGGTATTTTTTTTTCAAAACCTTCTATAATGTGTGATAATACCAGTGCTATTAATCTTTCTAAAAATCCGGTTCAACATTCATGTACGAAATATATTGATATTCGACATCATTTTCTACGTGATCATGTTCTAAAAGGAGATATTTTATTGGAGTTTATTTCCACTCATAAACAAATAGTGGATATTTTTACCAAACCGTTGAAAGAAGACATTTTTATAAAGTTTAGAAGAGAACCAGGAATCTGTTCATATCATGATATTTCTTAAAAATTTGTTGTCTAAGTCGACTTATTGTATTGATTTAGTTGACTGATGATGCTTTATACTTTATACATTTTTTATTTTAGTTATTTTATTTTTTTTAAGACTTTATCTTTGACTTTGGATTATGACTTCTGTTCTTTCTATTTATGTATGAATTTATGCACTATATTTGATGCTTATGTATGACTTTATGTTCTCTCTTTGGATTACCCCTTGTTATACTTTCTGTTTTTGTTGATGCCAAAGGGGGAGAATTTTTGGATTTGTGCAAATTCTAAAATCAAATTCTATCTTATTGTTGTGTGCATGTTCTATCTTATTTAGGGGGGAAAAATTTAATTTTACATATCTATATCTGTGTTATGTTCAGGATAAGCATGTTGTTTAAAGTTACTATTTTATATTGTTTAGTTATTGTGTTGTCATCATCAAAAAGGGAGAGAATGTAGATTCTTGATTTTGATGTCTACAACACGATACACATATGTTCTATTTAACATGTCTCTTGTAGTGTGTACCCAAAACTTTCAAGGTTCAAGATCAAGCTACAAGACAAGTGTCACTCAAAAGCTTCAAAACATTTTCAAAGTGATCAGCTCAAGAACAAAAGAGTGTCTATGTAAATTTATATACAAAATTGTAATCTTTGATATGTTTTGCTTAGAAATCTTATAATAGCCTTGATGCACACACACACACACATCCCCTAGGACTAAAATAAAGTTTATTAAAAAATTAAAAATGTCAAATTCAAGCTTGTATGAGTTCAGCTGTCGAGTACCAGTCGACTTACTTTACTAAGCAGTCGACTGCTCAAGTACGAAACAATCTGAACTTACTCAAGCTTTGACCAATCGACTCCTTTGGCAACCTAGTAGACTGTTCGAGCAGTTTTGACAGTTTTCAGAGTATTTAAATTTGATTTTTGAATTCAAACATTTTCTGCCATTTGATGGCAGTTGGTGAACTATTTTCCAACGACTCTGGGGTGTCTACTATATAAATAGAGTCCAGATTTCACTTGGAAAAGGTTACCTAATTACATAAAACAAGTCTTTGCTTTTGTTCAAGTTTTTGTGAAAAAGAACTCAAAGTTTTCAAAGAACTATCACTCTCTTAGACTTTGTTCTCTAATCTCATTCTTGTATAACAATGATTAAGTTCGAAACTGCGATCAGAAGTTGACATATAGCCTCAATACAAAAAGCACATTCAAAAATCAAGGCTCTAGGTGTTGTAATTTTCGATTTCTTTATTGTTCACTCTCGGGTTGTGAGAGTGGTCCTTTCGGTTGGAGAGAAGGACTCTTGGTGTAGATTCAGTGTTCAGTCTAGGTTGTAGAATGTGATTTTGCTCTCTCTAGTGGTGAGAGAGGTCTACGGGTTTAGCATAGTTTTTGCCAAAGGTCGTAGGGTATTCTTGTAAATTTTTTCAAGAATAGTGAAAAATCTCAAGTGGGTTGCTTGGGGACTGGACGTAGGCTGAGAGGACCGAACCAGGATATATTGCTGTGTTAGCATTGCTGATTCTCTGTGGTTTGATCTTTCTAATTTGTAAGTTTAACTTCTCTGCATTTGATTTCTGTCTGTGTCTGATCAGTCGACTGGTAGTCCAAATAAGTCCACTTACAGACACGTTCTTCTTCATGTTGATCAAGTCTCCTTTTATCTGTCGAGTCAATCGATTGATGTTTTGTCCCAGTCGACTTAGCAGGTGTTTCAAGTTGAATAATTTTTAATAATTTTTTATAATACTATTCACCCCCCCCCCTCTCTAGTGTGATCTACCTTGCATGCAAGATCCAACACGGTGGACCTCTATTGTGATAACAATGGGACAATTGCACAAGCTAAGGAGCCTAGATCTCACCAACGATCCAAAAATATACGTAGGCACTTCCATCTCATTTGAGAGATCATCGATAGAGGAGATGTGAAGATATGCAGAGTACCGACAGATGATAACATTGCTGACCCACTAACAAAGCCTCTTGCACAGCGAAAGCATGAGGGTCACACTAGATCTATATGTATTAGATGTATGTTAGATTGACTCTAGTGCAAGTGGGAGATTATTGGTGTATGCCCTAGAGGCCAGCTGTGTATTAACATTACTAGTTTACATTGTATCATGACATTTATTTCATATTTTGGCATTTCATTTATTGCGTTATTTACTGTGAATTAACTAAACATAATGAATTCCTTAGAATAGTAAGTTCAATGTCATGGGATATCAAGTGCATGATTTCATTGTGAGATCCTATTGGTTGAATCAGAACACTGTTCTTAAATGTCCTTAGTCGAATATTATTGTGAATTAGGACAACGATAATACATAGAGACTAATGTGTGCGTAGACTGATGACCATTCTCACAGGTCATGGATATGAGATATCAAGTCTTTGCATGAGTACATATTAGAGTAATAATGTACTGGACTGAACCACCATGAGAACGGTGCATGGATAGTTACGTGAGTGTCATAAGCGATTCTCACAGTGACTATGGTGTACGTAGTCCTTTGACTTGAAGTCACAATGATTTCCTACATGAGAAGTTATATGTTTTAATGCCGTCAAACGTTGCCTGTAATTAGGGTTGCAAACGAGTCGAGTTGAGCCGAGTATCTTGAGGCTCGAGCTCGACTCGTTAAGCAATCGAGCTCAGTTTTCGAGCTTTAGCTCGGCTCGAGCTCGTTTCGAGCCGATCTTTGACCGAGTTCGAGTCGAGTAGCTCGCGATCTTAGCCTAATAATCACAAAAATCCCAAGCTCGAGCTCGGCTCGTTAAGCTATCGAGCTCAATTTCGAGCTTTGACCGAGCTCGAGCAGAGTAGCTCGCGAGTAACTCGGTTCGTTTACAGCCCTACCTGTAATAAGATGATTATAAAGTCGACTATTGGATATACTACAAATCATGCCTACAAATCATGCGGAGGGATGTGAGTGACTTAGATAGGATTTGTTTCTCTTACATAACATGAACGATATCTATGGGCCCTTGATTAAGTGAGACTGCAAAATGCAAGGTCGTGCTCAAATGAGTCAATATGATATGTTGATTTCATTTGCTTAAGTAAGTCTACTCAAACATCAAGAAACCAAATATTGAACTATACAAGGGTGACACGCTCTATGCCTTGTGGTCAATTAAGATATCTGGACAAAGGGACTAGACTACATGGTAACATTGGTCATGGATAGGTTATGTCAAATCACTAACATTTCCATTACTTGAGTAGCAGTGATGTATTGGTAGATACCGCTCACTGTTTGTAATACTCGAATATGATTTTAGTATTGCTGTTAACGTAATGGGAACCTACAGGGTCACACACATAGAATGGATCGAAATTGGAATTTAAATTTATAAGATGAATTTAATTAGGAATCCAAGTAAGACTTAACTCCAAATATTGGTTGGACATTTAATTAGATTAAATAAGCCGACTAAATTTCAAAGGCCGACACACGAATCTGATGCAGGTCAGATTGTGAGCCCAACAACCTCATTACTCTCTTAAGGTTGGTTTTCTGAACCTATATATATGATATGTATCTGTGGAAAAGTGTAACGCCCCGAATTCCAAACACAGGTAATTCATAGCACAAACAGGATCTTTTACTTAAACTTCGTATAAAAATACAATAAATTTAAAACTTTCATTTACAACATTGTTCTTTTACAATAGCACAACGGAAATAAATAAGTACAATACCATATATATTAATGAATGCTCTTCAATCATGTGACAACCCATCACGGCGACTTCAAGTCCATACCAAACCCAATCCTGCAACTAGGAAACTGTGGGCATGTCAGTTGCATACAATTGACGCAATGCTATAATATACTGCGATTATTCTACTTTAGCAAACATAAACTTGAATGGGAAACAAAATGTGAAAGGTGACTATCCTAAATATGTCAGTGTATGATATGAACTTAATGCCTAATGCAGACATTACACTACGATGACACTAATGCATACTTATTCGGATTCTATGCATCCCAAACTACATTGGTCCGAGGGCAAGTCCTTATCGTACTCCTCATTATAGGTTCAATCCCTCGTTATGAAATCCTACTACGGTGACCAATGTACGGTTTAGATGTCCTATGAGTATCTAATACCGCCTTGATAATTCTTGAGAATCGTTCTAACCCCGATAATTCTGGGACGAAACCCACACTGCGAGCCATAATCCCAATAATTCTTGAGATTCTTTCTCCCACCGTGAGTGATTTTTGGACATCATGCCTCACACCCCGATAATTCTGGAGACGAAATCCACATCGCGAGTCATATGGTACCTCATCACACAAATATCCCATGAGCGTTGCCTCGATCCCGATAATTCTGAAGATAAATCCCACACCGTGGATATTTTGGACTTCATGCCTCACGCCTCGATAATTCAGGAGATAATCTACCACCGCGAATCATATGAGGCCCTCAAACTCATGTTTACCCATACGTCATCACATTGCCATCTAGTGTCTGTCCTTAAGTTCAAATATAAAATAATATCACCTAAAGCTAGCTTACCCTCCTACCGGACTTAAATCAACACACAAGAACATTAGCCCACACTGGCAATTTCTCAAACTTTTATAATCACAAATTTGCCGGTAGCCCTGGATCTCGCTCAGCCTCTAGAATCCACATATTACAAAATATTCACAATATTTCCAGGTTATCCATAACCTCTTTTATAATCAATTACAAATTTCATTCCTCGATATACTCAATTCATCTCTTATTCATTTCATCCAATTAGTCATCCTCAAATAACTAGATAAAATATTCCAAACTGTTACAATAGGACTTCAAAAGCATCAATTCAACAAACATCATCTCTGTTCTAATATCTCAAATCTAATTATCAAATATGTACTAAATTTTTTACTTCAAATATGGAGTTTAATCCAAAACATTTGTACCAATTTCCATCAAATCTTAATTCTCCAAGATACTAATATCCTTTAAAATCATCTCTATTCAAATTCTTTAAATCAAATCACCAAATATGTGTTTAATCCTTTATTTAAGTGGGACAATTAACCAAAAAATGTTTGTACAA
The DNA here is from genome assembly GCA_017893485.1 of Hemerocallis citrina. NCBI lineage: Eukaryota > Viridiplantae > Streptophyta > Magnoliopsida > Asparagales > Asphodelaceae > Hemerocallis > Hemerocallis citrina. The sequence goes on from CM030367.1 coordinate 97,757,672, forward strand.
AATACTATCAAAATATTTCTCCAAAAATCAATTTATATTTCCAATATACTAAAAAACAGTAAATACTACCAAATTCGAGCTCACCAAGACTCAAACCTACAATCTCAAAGATCCTAGGCCACATGCACTAACCAATAATCCAAGACTATGTCTTTATCAACTTCGATTCAAGGTAACAACATATATATATATATAATCCACTATTTGAATGTTCAACTTGAGACATCAACCCAATGGTATTGTATAAATCATATAAATTCCAATACTACTCCAAAAATAGATTTCTTAGTGTCATTAAAAACTTGAATGTTTCTACTACAATATTTTAGTTAAGATCATCTAAATCCATCCACAATTAATTCGTCTAAATTCATTTGCAAAACAGTAGGTTCAAAATCCGAAAATTGCAGCTCATGCTACTTGTAAAAATCACAGAAAATTTTATGCTTCATGAAACTTTGTGTTATTTAGTTCAAACTAAAGGTATAAAAGTATCCTATAACTTTTTAGTTATAAGTTTCTCCAAAATATTGTGTCTATAATCCTGAATTCTTCGAAATCTACAGTAGGGTCGAAAATGTTATACAGACTACCACTTGTTCAATCTTCTAAAATTCTATTCTTCATGAAAAATTGTGTGTTAGACTCTAAAGAAAGTTTAACGAGTCTACTTCAACTTCTTAGTTTTGAACATTCTCAAAATACTGCATCTAAGATGTCGAAATGATCAAAATCCGAAATGTATACAAATTTCCAGCAACTAGCCAAACTGCCAACCAGTCCTAAGTTTGAATTTTATTAAAATAGTAAACAACATCCAATTATTATGAAATTTTAAGGAGATGTTCTTGACATATACGAGATGCTCCAATAAAAAATTTAGTTCTAGATTCCATCTAGTTTAATAGATATAATTTCTGAAATGCAACTAAAACTTATAACAAAAACTTTAAATGCCCCCAAATCAATCATATCATAATTTCACATCTTTAATAAAAAAACATAATCTAAACATGAAACGTCAATCTATATAAGTTATCATGCATCTAACAATTCACACATATATATTCTACAACCTAGCATTCTACTAATAAAATTTTATTAGAAAGTTGGAGAAACACCAACCTCAAAAAAGACTTCCTAGTAGTTGAACCCTTTAGCAAAAGCTCCAAGCGACTCCAAAAGCACAATCCGCAAGCTTCTATGCCAACCCTGAAAGCCAAAAAAACAGCAAGTCCCCTCACTTGAGTCTCTATTTTGTTTGATTTATTTTTGTGTTCATTTGAGGTTAGGATAGGGGGTATTTATATGGGATTTAGGGAGTAGTTTACTCACTCACACCACTCACAAACCCACTCACCCTCATTCTTTCCTATATGCAGCCATTTTGAAAGAGTGCACATTGCATGTGTGCACGTGTGCATGTGTTTTGTACACTTTCTCATTTTATTTTCACTTTGATTATTTTATTCCATTTTAAATTCTTAAATTATTTTTATAATAAATACTCATATTAAATTTAGTATAATTAGCCGAGTGAAATTTTTAGTGCACAACTTTGCAATAAAAAAACACAATTTGCACGTGCATAAAAAAACACGTGCAAAGTACGTGCTCATAAATATTCATATATAAGATAAATTCAAGAAAATGAAAAATATCTATAAAAATCGAAATACAATATATGTAAAATACGTTTCATTAATTCTATATATGTATACAATAATATAATCAACGCGTGCATAGAAAACACGTGCACCGCACGTGTAAAAATATATTTGAGTCAAAATAGGAGAAAATGAATTTCAATTTATGAAATGAATTCAAAAAATCTATAAAATAAATAATTGAACATGTAGAAAATTTTATAATATTACACGTAACGGTAGAATATATGTAATCGACACGTATATTGAAAGCATGTGCAATGCACGTAAAAACACAGATTAAAATAAATGTTTAAGATGGCTCAGAATATGATGAAAATGAATTTTGAGAAGCTGGAAAATGTATAAATAATTGAAATGCAGAAATACGTAGGACATTTATATTAAAATACGTTACGGATATTACTCGTAACAGTACAAAATACATGTGTAACACCCGTGGGCAAAATTATCATAATTCAATTTTGCAGGGTGTTAGAAAAAGACACAGGTGAAAAACCCTATCCGTCACAGAAAGTGAGAGAGAGAGACCGTGAGGAGGAACATCCCCTTCCTACAGCTAGCACCGCGATCAGAGGAAGAGCCGCTTTTCGTTCCGTACGTGTGGATACCGTATGTCACGCCCTGCTTCCCAAAAAGGAGATACGAAATATGGATACGTGACTAAGTCCAGCGAACGGCTTTCACCATTCATAAGTTGTCAGGATCTTTTCAACAAGCAAAAGTATAAACAAGAGATATACAAGAGAAATAGTCAACCGCGCATGCATAACTGAATCAATATAGTAACAAGATTACTTGAATAGAAACAAGAATACTGAATTTCAAATAATCATGTCTGGAACAAAACACAGGTCTGGGACACAAAGCCCAATACAAAATAATCCATGTAACCAAGTGCAATTATTCAAGATAAGAAACAAGAAATAAATGGATATAGCAAGAGCTCCAGCCAACTAGAATCTTAGATCACCTACTCCATCGGGCAGCTGATCACCATAATCTGCAATTTAACAAATTCAGGAAAAGGAAAGAGAAACAAAATGCCCGTCAATGCACAGTAAAAGAATAAAACAATGTAGAGTAATAGCAGAAGCAAACACAGCATGGAATAGACATGACTGCAAAATAGAATAACTAGCATGAATCATGAACAAAATCAAGTAATGTGATGAGGTAATAGGTGCATGTGACAGGTGACAGGTAACAGGTATCATGCAAGTAAGTAAACATGTAACAGGTGTCAAGTGGCATGTACAGGCAATCATGTAACAGGTAAGCATGTAACAGGTATTATGTCATGTTTTGTATCTGTTTATATCTAGGTAGCACTTCATGTGTCCCAAAATTTTCCACATGATTCATACTTACATGCAATTTACGTTTAGGCCTAGTGGTGGGTTTCTATAGGTTCGTGTACTCAGGTGTCATGTAACAGGTAATAGGAACAGGTTCATGAATCAAGTAGTAAATAGGTAGACGAACCAACGGGTTCATGCATCGATAGGTTCATGAATCAACAGGTAACTGGTACATGAACCTGATGGAACTGCGATGATTCCCAGGACCACGGATTGGTGTGCGTATCAATCATAAAAGCTTAACAGATTTAATACGTGATCTAACCCTTTATAGCGGAATCTAGGGTTCACGAATTATACCTGCGATGAGAAGAAGACGATAGTTTCTAGCAACCTCGAGCCGTCAGCGACCCCAAGATCTTCTGCACGTATTCCTTCCTCGGGTTGGACGTCGTGTGGGCGATGGTCTACCAACCTTTCTTCTCCTTGGCTGACCTCTCTTTCTCTCCTTACGTGAATCACGAATTTAGAGAAAACTTCTTATCTCTGATAATGATATGACGGCCAGAGAATAGAGGATATATATAAGGCTATGGCAGGGACCATGAGGAGAAATTAGGGTTAGGTCTCCTAACGAATCTGGGTATCCCGTGTTCAGCCCGAACACACAACTCATGCCCATTAACAATAGCTCGGTCCACTAAAGAGCTATTGTTGCACTACCTTCCTAATCCCAAATTATATTTATGGGCTCCTTTTATTATATGCTCGTTCAGCTTCCCATGTTAAGATATCGAATGTCCGTCGATCAAATTAAGTTACTGACAACTATATTGATCAACATCTTTTATCCTTAAGTAGTACCACTCAACTTTATTTGTCATGTCGGATGTAATCCACCTGCAGGGTTTACATGACAATCCTTATGAGCTCCTTAAGGGGACATCATCAACCCGACGTATCGGGACATGGATTCCTTTTACAATCAACAGCCCATCATACATACAATGCTATTACCCAATTCATAGAGGTTGTTGATCCATAATGAATCTCACTCTTTATGAGTCAAAGTAATGCACACTGCATATACATGTCTGTTATTATATCTGGATTAAGAGCATAAGCATCCATAATAACAGAGGTGTTTGTTCTCTTTTGTAGTCAGTACAAAGAGAACAACCTCAAGTGGTCCTGTTCAATACACACAAAGTGTACTAGTGTAAACCTATAGTCAAGATAGACTAATACCGGATTACACTACAACCTTTCCAATTGATTGTCCAAGTCCGTCTAGGTTGTGAACTATTTATATATTCCATAGGGAACTGATAATATGATCTTCTGTGTGTCTCCTCACACCATATTATCAACCTTATAGAATATCAGATACTTGCATTAATATTATAATAAACACAATATGCAAACATATGCCCATATGATTCTCATTCAAAAAAAATAAGGAAATAAAGTTAATACAAAAGTGATGCTTTCAGTATATAACCCTAACAGAACCAACAGGTTCATGCATCAAAGCATAAAGTACAACAGGTTCACAAATCCAAAGATTCATGAATCAAACATAAAGTGCAACGGGTTCATGTATCAACATGAATCAAACATAAAAATGGGAAACACGGGCCTCCTTCTTTGTACACATACCTATATTGTCCACTACTAAGGTCTTTCTCTTAATCCGGTTTGATTACTTGTTATTATTATTAAATGGCATGTACACGCACAAAACAGGGCAAGAATAACATGGTATAAACAAGTAACAGGTTCAGGTCGGAAGATAAATATGCACAGGCGATAGACAACACGTAAAAGGGTCGGACAACGAAAATTCTAGTCCAAGACAGCAAGACAGTACTACACCAAATCTGGGATTTCCGTTGCCACAAATATGCAAATCTGGATCTGTCAGAAAATCTAAAAATAGACTTTTCGCCGAATCCAGAAAATATATATAAGTCATATGGTATTTCACAAAAATATGACTCAAAACAGAATCGTATCCAGAAAACTTGTTCAGCTAGAAATCGCAAAGTTTTATTCATGAACAGGAAATTGACATAAAAACTTACTGATTAAATCCAAGAAAATTCTGAGGTATTCCCTAGTATGTCTAGTATCAGCAAATATAATTTTATAATATTCCAACATGAATAGTATAGTCAAATAAAATCAGAAAACAAGAAGATGCAGCAAATTGGTAATCTGAAACTCTTGACACAGTAGTACTAAAACAGTAATATATTACAAAATACAAATCGAAATCTAGATCTGTCAAAAGGATGATAAAATAGATACATTAGGCTACATTTTATATTTATAAAGTTTTTTTTATCAAAAGCAAGTAGAATCAGGTTGAAATTAAGGTTTTTTACGGAACAGCACGAAAATTCTACAAGTATAGTAATTGTTTGGAAGTATAGAATAGTTTATAAAAGTCATCAATTAAGTTCACAAAAATTAGGGGCTAATCCCAATCAAGTCTAGTTGTACTCAGAAAAATATTGGATCGAAATACTATCTTTAACATCAATATAGAAATAAATAACCATACAGAATTCATATAAAACAGAATCTGGAATTTTCTACATATTTGTAGTAAAACAACAATAACATGCAACTCACGAATCGAAACTGAGATCTATCAGAAATTCTGGAAAGTAGACAGAAATCTCTATGATTCATATTCACAATTAATTTTCTTATACTGACCTTAATAGGGTCTAAAATACTGAACAAAAATGGGGTAACAGCAAAAACAGAAATCTTCTTTATGCATAAAATCAACTAGTTCATATGTAACACATCCAAATCATAACAAAATGCAAAATATGGTATACTATATGTCCAATCAACATGGTATAGGGTGGTAAACAAGTTTACAACGAGTATACTACTACTAACACATCAAGCATACCAGATTCTACGACACCTCCTAAATCACAAACAATATGCATGTATACATTAAGAATTTAGTATTCCTAAGTTATTTCATGTCATGTGTGTAATAGGACAACTACGGGCAGATCCACACATAGAGACAAGATGAAACAAGGATTTTTTTCATGAGAATAGATCTTGAAATAACTACACTACAGGCGGTATTTAGTACTTGTATGTGCAAATAGAAATTATATAAGTTACTTGCCTCGAAATTGACGACAAAAATGATGAGGAGACGAGAATAACGGGAACGAATTCTCGGGCACGAACACAATGCAAACGAACGAATACACGAGCACAGGGAGTCAACATCCGCACACAAGGGCCAAGGCCAAGGCAACCCCGGGTGCACAGCGTAGGGAGAAATAGCGACGACAGCGAAGTCGCTCCTCGCTGTTTCTGATGTTGTCTGCGTCGGGAGGGAAGCAGCAGGGGGTGTTGTTGCATTGCAGTGTCGTGACAGAAGAGGAGGGGCAGGGCAGCGCTGTGGTAGGCCAAAGATTGGGAGGCGCTGTAGGTCGTTGGGCATCGCGACTAGCTGGAGGGCGGCACAGGGAATAGGTCGGGATGATGGGTTGAAGAAGATCGGGAGAAGCACAGGGGGTAGGGTTTTGGAAAATAGTAGGCGGCTAGGTTTAGATGATAAACAGGGAATAGGTATATATATATATATATATATATATATATATATATATATATATATATATATATATATATAGGAATATAGGAATATAGGAATATAGGTGCTAGGTTAATAAAGGGGGTAACGTGTTGAGCATATTGGGTATAATGGGTAACGGGTATAGGTAAAAAGATCCAATAGGGTTTTGAATAGGATTTGGGCTAAATGAAAGATCTAAAATAATGAGATGGGAACAAAAATAAATAAATAAAATAGGACATGAACAATTATAATGAGGATAAAAAATAACGGGTCGATCAAACAGAGATGAAATAATAGACTGGCAATTGAATTAAGAAGATCAAATAAAAGATGACAAATCAAATAGATGAATATATTGAAAAATAAGATCCAATACACGGTTCAAAAAGAGACAAAGAAAAATATGAATAAAACTCAAAAGAAAAAAAATACATCAAAAAATATAGAAAATGGAAAATAGGGGATACACCGTAAATGCACCTGTAATATTGCAGTGCTGTAATCGGCATACTGTGGAGAAAGCAGATCCATCTATATGGTATAACTCCAAAACACGGTTTATAGTTTTCACATGATCCCTATCTAGGTTTCGATATTTTTGTAATTTTTTCTGCTATGTATTCAATCTGTGATTGCCTTCGAAATCTAACAATTTGAATTAATGTTGGAGGCGACAACAGTTGTGGTTACGAGTGGCGGAGACAATGGACGGTGTACAAACGAGGGGATGAGAGAAAAGACTCAATTTTGACTTATTCATGTCAAATTGGGTTGTCACATGGCTTTGGCTGAGTCGATGGACAAGTAGGACTAGGTTTTGTCATATTATTTGATTGTTGATTGTTATTATTTTTGGAAAGGAACTCCTGCAAGTTCTCTTTTTTGTGGAGTATGAGTTCCATGACCCAGTCTGTTGGGTTTCATGAACTTCATAATCCATCTTTTGGTTATATGTTTCGTTAAACTCTTTTTAATGGAATGCGGAGGACTCTGACCCACCGTTAACGAAAAAAGAAAAAAAAAAGTTAAAGATGAATTGTAAGCGTAAATCACGCATCTCTACTTGAAGGTGATAAACTCGGACGAGCACTTATGGGATTTGGGGTGGATGAAGGGAATGTAATGCCTAAGAACGGAAGTCAACTCATCCACAAGACCTGGATGCACCAATAATAAGACAATGCAATAATCACAATATCACACAACCACAAGAACACAATAATATACAGAGATAATTTATACTTCTTATTACTCAAGAAGTACGATGATACATAGATGTCAAACTCTGATCTCTTTCTCTCACTTTTGAAACACTTGGCACTCACCTCTCTTGAAGTTTTACAATAGTGTAATTAGCCATTCTCTCTTAATTGCATTGCCCTAGAGTTCACATCTACATACATATATATAGCACCCAGGTAAACCCTAAAAGATAAACACAAATACAGTATAATTAGATCCAAACCCGCAACCTAAATAAACACTCAGCGTCGTGCACGGTTGATTGCACTTTAAGTCGGTCGAACAACTTTACTTTTTGCTAGACCAAATAGTGGTGCAGTCGACTGCATATGACAGTCGACTGTCCTCACCTCTGTTTGCTACTTCTGCTGGCTGTTGATGTCCTTGTTGTTTTTCGTGTCTTCTCTTCTCCTTCTCCAGATCCAATTTCTTCTTGTGCTAGTGTATTTGAGTCCATAATCCTAATAGTGAAGGGAAGAAAAAAAAGAGCGGGGTGAGGGGTAAATTGGGGATGGAGTAAAAAGGGGGTTTCTGAAAGCATGTGTGAATGTACCTGACTATGAGAATTATAAACCCTTAAGAGACTCGCTAAAACTAGTCTGGCCGGGGTTTCTGAAAGCGTGTGTGAATGTACCTGACTATGAGAATTATAAACCCTTAAGAGACTCGCTAAAACTAGTCTTGCCCGACCCATTTAACATCCCTATGAATTAAAGAAAACTCATCCCCAACCCGGCCACAAACCCCAAGGGTGATATTGGGAAGAAAAAAAAGCTAGCGATGTGGTCTTAAAAGAGTGAAATTTTATGGGTTATCTCCAGTGAGTACAAAAAAATTATTAAAGAGAAGATGATAGCTTCAATTGCATCGAAAAGGAGGGGTTTTGACATTCCTATTAGAAATATGCACACGAAAAAAACGTAATTATACTTCGCATTCAACTTCGGCCGGATTCTTTAGAAATTTTGCACATCAACATCATGATCAGTCCAGGTGATATGTATATTATCGGTATACACATCATCAGCGGTGAACGGTTACTTCTCAATTTTTCAAGTGGACAAGATATACTAAGTGATGAGACAAATGTAACAACAATCAATATCAGATTCATTATCGTGTATGAGTTAATTCTAGAAAACTCACATTATAAATATACAAGGTTTAAAAAAAGATAACCATTTCAGTATGTAACTATGTGATATGGCTAGAAATAGAACCAAATTGGGACCGTTCAAATTCACGAATCTTAAAGCTCTCAGGGGTAAAACGGTAATTTCCACTGCAAGCGGGTTCGAAAATGGGAACTGGGTCTTTTCCAAGCCCAATAACCCAAAAATGTGTCTGCCTTGCAGGGTCAGGGTGACAGCCCATAATGAATAAACTCATATCAGTTTAAGAGTTATTTAAATTCATGATTATCCATAAGAGGTGGTTCAAAAACTATATTTCTTATATTGAAGGAAGTTTAAACTCTTCTCAACAACTCTTATCTCTTCATGAAGAAGAGATAACTAATTCAATCAAAAAACAGTGGGAGGAAAAAGATATAAATTATCTTGAAACTGACCAAAGCGACTATAAATACCCCCCAACCTCCACCAGAAATAGGTAATCAATAATTTCTCCACAAAAGCTCTTTTAAAGTCTTCTTGATTTCTGACTTGAGCGTCGGGGGGTTTGTCATCGGGATCAACCTCGGTGTCTCAGACTGTTTGCAGGTCAGTGGAGGCAAGCGTCACCACAAGAATCGAATTCTACGGCACAAACGAGACAAATCGTCAAGTCAATCGTAGTCAAAGCAGTCAACACCGTTAAAAGTCAAAAAATCAAGTTCTTGATTGTTCCTCCAAAGAATCCACATCATCTGGTTGCTCCCACACAGAAATAAGCAGCAACAGATTAGCATCATTTATGCGAACAGTAAAGAAAATCCGACCAAACTTCACCGGTAAAGATAAATTTCCAACATGCCTCTTAAGGGGAAAGGGAAGGCGGCGGCCTCAAGCAGACGAGCAAACCCTCTTCCTCCACCTCCTCCTCTTGAAGATCTTCCTCCCACTTTTCAATAATTGCAACCTCAGTAAGAGGAGCCCCTCCTTCAATGGGCCAGCCTCCGCCTAAAGAAGCTGCACCGGGGGGCTCTCGTCGGAGTCGTCCCGAACAACCCACAAGACCCTTTGTTAAAAACAGAGGATCAGTTTACACCTCTAACCCTTCCACACTCCCTCAACTACAACCCAATCTTCGTTAGGTTATCCTCAGTCGCTAGCAAGGGTCTGACCTCCAAACTCATCTCAATGAAAGGAGAGCTCGTGAAGAACCCTCCCATCCGGAGCAGCTGGGGAGCAGGAGAAGCCCTTCTCATCGAAGACCAAGATCCAGGAGAGCTCCCTCTCCAAGGGGATGTGAAAGAACTCCCTCTCCCAGAAGATGAAGGATATCCCCCTCCCTTAGGGCGTGAAGGGACCGCCGTTCCCCCCAAGGGACTGTAGGAGAACTCCCCCTCGAGAAGTGAGACATCCAACTCCATCCTGTAGTACCTAGGATGAGAAGGGATGAGGAAGTGCCCGTCACTAGAGTCGTGCTCCGAGAAATCAAAGATGAAATTCTTCAGGCCCTCAGTATAATTTTTCCCAAGACCGGCAATTCTTACCGCTCTACTCCTCTGCGACGCAAAGATTCTCACAGGTCCACTAGATCTGACCAGCAGGAGAACGTAGTCCTGCGGCATCTCCGAAAGATGGAAGACAGCCTAGCATCACTGAAGAAGGAAGAAGAAAAATAAGAGGTAAGATACTGTCCCGTCAGACCTCCCTTCTCAGAAAAAATTATCGAGGCTCACTTCCCTATTAACTTCAAGGTCCCGACATTCGAGTCGTATAATGGGGAGAATGACCCAGTAGATCACATCGAGAGTTTTAAAAACCTCATTATGATCCACCGAGCATCTAACTCCCTCATGTGCAAGACTTTTCCAGCCACCTTGAATGGCTCTGCATGAGAATGGTCCTCTCGCCTTTCTCCGGGCTCCATATTTTTCTTCGACCAGCTTGAGGACCTCTTCATCACACACTTCATCACCAGTCGCAAGTTCGAGAATACCAGTGCTTCCTTGTTAGATCTTAAGGAAGGGGACAGGGAGCCCTTCAAGAGTTATGTCCAACGCTTCATGGGTGAGTTCAGATCAATCCCTTCACTCGATTCCACAGTGGCAACGGTCGCGTTTAGATATAATGTCAAACATAATGACCCCAAAGCTTTCCTCGTCAAGAAACCTCCCCGGGACTTCTCTGACCTCCTTCAAAGAGTCGAGAAGTATATCCGAGTCGAAGAAGAAATATGCCTCCAAGGGCAGAAGGTGCCTTCGTCCGGGACCAAACGAAAAGGCACTAACGAAGATGAACCTTGAAAATCCCAAAAGGATGTCACGGGTTAGCGGCGCTCGCCTCCTGTGCCTTGTTTTGAGAAGTAAACCCCACTAAATGTAAACATATCTGCCATCCTTATGGAGGTCGAAAAGGACGGGATCCCTAACCTCTCCCCATGTTGAATGCCCCGATCAAGCGACGGGATAAAACTAAGTGGTGTGACTTTCACAAAGATCATGGTCACTTTACAGATGATTGTCTAGCCCTTAAGGATGAGGTAGAGGCGTTGCTCCGATGATGATACCTCACCAAATTTTTTGAAACAAATGACACCGAACCTCCTCCTCCAAGGGGAGCCAACAAGCGAGTGGATAGGCCAACTGAGTCCCAGGGATCAGGGAGGATGGAGATATTTCATGCTATTTACGGTGGACCCACGGGGGGAGCCTCCAATTCCTCTAGAAAAGCTTTTGTTCGTGAGGTAAACTCAGTACACAAGATCCCGCCTCCGAAAATCCCAGGAGCTAGCATCACCTTCTCGAATCAAGATTTGCAAGGTGTCCGAATGCCTCACTGCGATGCACTCGTGATCAGCATGTTTGTGGCAAACCATGAAGTGCGCCAAGTTCTAGTCGATAACGGCAGTTCAGTCAACATCGTCTTCCTGAATGTGTTCGAAGGCCTTAAACTTAAGCGAGATCACCTCAAGCCTGCCGGGTACATCCTCCATGAATTTTTTAGGGTCCTCGTGAAGATTGAGGAAATTGTAACCCTTGACATAACTTTAAGGAAGGCTCCGGCTACTCGCACAGAAGCATTGGACTTCATGGCGGTAGATATGAAGTCCATATACAATGCTATACTTGATTGCCTGAGGTTAGCTGCCCTCCAAGCAGTCGCCTCAGCGTACCACCTAAAAATGAAATTCCCTACGACCGCAAGAGTAGGGGAAGCCAAGGGGAGTCAGGAAGCTTCTCAAGCATGCTACACTGCTACAATGGGGGGCTCGATCCTACCCCTCGATGCCCTAGAACTCCCCCTTGATATGGGACAAGCCAGCTCTGAACCCATGGACGAATTAGTAGAAATTCCTTTTCTCCGAAGAGGATAAAGCTAAGTGTTTCTGGGTGAGCAAGCCCACCTCCCCCCCTGCAAGTCAAGGAGCAACTCATTGCCTGCATCAAGGAGAATTGAGATTTGTTTGCTTGGACAACTGAAGATATGTCGGGCATTGCTAATGACTTAATTATGCACAGCTTAAGTGTGAATCCAGAAGCCAAGCTTGTCCAACAGAAGCACCGCAAATTTGTGCCTTAAATGAAACAAGCCATCAAAAAAGAGGTTGAGAAGCTCCTAGCAGCCCGATTCATCTAAGAAGCTAGTTACCCCGAGTGGCTAGCAAACGTCGTAATGGTCAAGAAGGCCAATGGCAAGTGGAGAATCTGCATAGACTTTACCGACCTCAACAAAGCATGTCCGAAGGGTCCCTTCCCCTTGCTGAGCATAGATGCCTTGAAAGATGCCACCTTAGGCCATGAGTTATTAAGCTTTATGGATGTTTTTTGGGGATATAATCAAATTCGAATGTTCCCTTCAGACATCCCGAATACATCCTTCATCACCAATCAGGGGCTCTATTGCTACCGAGTTATGCCATTCAGGCTGAAAAATGCCGAAGTTACTTATCAACGTTTGGTGAACCAAGTCTTTAAAGAAAGATCGGTTGTAACATAGAAGTATACGTGGATGATGTGCTCGTGAAAAGCCTTAAGAAAGAGGACCATGTAGCCGACCTCCAAGAAGCATTCAATGTACTCCGAGTAAACAACATAAGGCTGAACTCCTCGAAGTGTGCCTTCGGGGTTGCCTCAGGGAAGTTCTTGGGAATTGTGGTGAGTCAGAGAGGAATTGAAGTCAATCCTGAGAAGACCAAAGCCATCCTCAACATGTCTCCTCCAACCACAATCAAAGAAGTTCAGAAGCTTACTAGCCACCTCGCCGCCATCGGACGCTTCCAATCCAAATCTGGGGAGAAGTGTCTCCCCTTCTTTAAAACTCTTCGGGGAGAAAAAATTTTCGAGTGGGGGGGAGAGTAGCAAGCAGCTTTTGAAGGCATCAAAGAACACCTCACCCATCCTCCCATCTTAAGCAAGCCCACACCCGGAGAAACCCTCTACCTCTACCTTTACCTAGCTTCCTCGGATTTAACCCTTATTGCTGTGTTGGTGAGAGAAGAAGATGGGGTGCAGAAGCTGATCTACTATTAAGTAAGGTACTCCATGATGCTGAACTTCGGTACTCGAAGATGGAGAAGATGACCTATGCCCTAGTGACGGCTGCCCGAAAGCTTAGAACAAACATTCAAGCATATTCCATATGGGTCGTCACCGTTCAACCACTCAAGTAAATCCTCCACAAACCCGAAAGCTCAGGGAGACTCATGAAGTGGTCAATTGATTTAAGCCAACATGATATCACCTACCGCCCCAGAACCGCAATTAAGGCCCAAACCTTAGCCGAATTCATCGTCAAAACCACAATCCCTGATCCTCCTTAGGAATGAGACAACCCCCCACTGTGGAGCGTGTATATGGATGGGTCCTCTTGCCTCGAAGGGTGCAGAGCTGGAGTTATCTTGATTGGTCCTGATGAGTTCATCCTACAATACTCGCTAGACCTTAGTTTGCCAGCATCTAACAATGAAGTCGAGTATGAAGCCATGATTGGCGGCCTCCTTTTAGCAAAAAAGGCTGGGACGTAAAGAGTTAGAGTATTCAGTGACTCCCAATTAGTGGTGAACTAGATCCGATGAGAATACGATGCGAGGGATGACCGTATGGTCAGGTACTTAATTTATGTAAAAAAAAGTTCATGTCTTCCATCAAAGAAGTTGAAGTTACTTGCATTCTGCGAGAAGAAACGGGCAAACAGATGCCATCTCCAAGTTTGCCTCCTCATCATTTGATGGACTCGACCACACTGTGCTAATTGAGGTCTTACACAGACCAAGTGTAACATCCCGAATTTCAAAATACACTGAATTCGAGATTCCACAGGATCTTTACACTTCTTTCGTACAATTTTACAAGGAAATTAAAACTTTTCACTTTACATCAGAGTTACATGAAAACTTTACACTTTACATTTTACAACGGAAGCAAATTTACAATATTTAAATAAATGTACATCAACATTTGAATAATCTCTAAGCATCTGTGCTTCTTTAATCTTTATCATGTCATTTACCCTACATACAAAACTGTGGGTACGTCAGTTTATTCAACCGACGAACATTATATACGGCCATCCGCTCTATGCCGGAAATAGTATAACTGATTTTTCATATTTAACAAACACAAACTTGTCACATATCAAACTAAAGGGAATACCCTAATGATGTCGTGTTGTGAATTGTGCACTTAGTCCTTAATACAATTATTTATATTACATGACACTAATGCACACTTGTTCGGATTCTATGCATCCCATACTACATAGGTCCGAGGGCAAGCCTCTTAATCGTTCTTCATCTAGTAGGGTTCAATCCCTCGTCATGACTTAATCTACTACTGTAACTACGGTAAGTATCCTAGATGATCTATAAGTACAAGCTTGTGTACAGAAAACCTGGAGGGGAATCCCATGCCATGTCTTGACGCATCAAGCATGCATTCTGTGGCAATTCAGCCTCCTTCATGGCACACGATCCTCTTACAGTCACCAAACATCCCACAAGCATCGCCAAGATCCCGATAATTCTGGAGTAGTGCCCACGCCATGTCCTGACGCATCAAGCATGCATCTGTGGACCACTCTCACATCGTAGACTTGAGGCCCTCATACTTGTGTTTTTCTCTCACTTTCATCATCTCTTCACTATGTACTAATTCTTAATTTTAATGAAATCATGAACAAAATCAATCTCTTAGAGTTAGCCCTCTCACTACTACCGGTCTTATTTCTTTTATTTCACTATGACCCAAACTGTTCTTTTCAGTTTCAATATTCATGTGTCATCACTTTCACTTGCCGGTGTGAGTTTTGGCTACACCCTAATTTTCAATTTCAATTCACAAATTCACATATTTGAGTTGTCATACTCAATAACATTTTTCTTTTCCAATCACATGATTTTAAAATTATTCATGAGTCAATAACCATACATGGAGTTCGATTACTCATCATGTATTTCATCAAATATTTATTTCCACATTAAAAATCATATCACCAATTATATGGTCAAGATGAATATTCACAATTCATTATTGTCACACTATTCTTCACTAAGAACAATTCACACCACTTCACTTCACATATTTTCTTTCTTTGTTATATTTTCTTTTCTAGCACTTTATTTCAAGTCCTTTTTCAAAACACAACTTTCACAAAAATATAAGTGTAGAACCATAGTTCTAACTACACTTTTGTTCCCAAAATATACTCTATTTCATTTCAATAACTCCCAATTTATTTTTCATAGGTCACACATAATTTTAGAATAATAATAGTATTTTTTTCATAATTTTTAAACATCAAAATCCATCAAAAAAAAATTTCCCATAAAGTTTAATATGGGCCGAGACCAGGATTCGAACCAGCAACCACATAGAAGCAAGCCACACGCTCTGGCCACTAGGCCGATTGTTCTATTCGGTATAGAGAGGGGTTCAGAGAGTTATATACTCTCGGCTGAGGCTTAATTCAATTTTTTAAATGCACAACAAAAATATGGTGTTATTAAGGATCGAACCATCGATCTGTGAGAACTCAAACCGCACACTGTAGCATTAAGAAGCCTCCCGACCACTTGAGCTATAGGCTCAAGTTGTCTTTAATACAACTTGCATTTTAATTAAATCAACTCTCTGCTTAATAGGACATTTCGATGTTTCAAAAGCTCTCATTTGAGTTTTACTTTTACTAAATTTACTGTAAATCTCCAGAATAATTATTCACATAATAATTGATACTCCAGTAATTTAAAAATAATTTTTCCAATAATTAAACACATATTTTTCATACAATTAGTTTAATTTGTATGCTACTACTACCACATTTCTTTTCGACATTTCTTATCCAACTTAACATCAATATTCTCTATATCAATTCCATGTTTATATTCCTTTCACAAACCCACAAATTATATTTTAAAGTTATTCGTAACAACATTATCACAAAAGGTTCATTCAAGCACATAAAACAACATTTTCATCTACTAACATTTGCATTTAGTTTTTGATGCTAACGACGAATTTTACTTCAAGCAATCCATAGCTATAAATAATTCACACACAACTTAAGTTTGATGATGGAATCACATACAATCTATTTAGCAATATTCCAATCAACTAATAAGCCATTTTTTCCAATTAAATGTACTCTTATTAATCTTTTTCATGCGTTATCATTTCAATTCAATTTTAGCATGCTATCTAATTAGAAACATGGAAAATAACCCACCTTAATTTGGAGAGAAATCAAATTGCAACACCTCCTAAACAAGAGTCCTTGCCAAAAGAGCGTTCCTCCTCCTCCTCGATGCGCACTCAAGCCTTCAAAGTACAAAACCGAACTTGATGCCGGCCTTCTTCTTGGTACAAGCACCACTCACTCACACACAACTCTCAATCTTTTATCTCACTTACTACTAATAAATAACTACTAAAAAAAGTATATAGGTTTTGGAGAAATAAAGAGTACAAAATAACTAGGCTAGGGGGGGGGGGTATTTATACTAAAATTTTGAGTAAATGGAAGGCTAGGATCAAACTAGGAGTTAGAAATAAAAGGCTAGGATTCAAATGGGAGTTGTAGTAACCAACCATGATCAAGCAACCACCACCCATGACTCCACTATTTTTTTCATTTCCCTCCATGCCAAAACCGGCCACAAAGGTGTGCTTTTGCACGTGTACGTGCAATGCACGTGCATGCATTAGTCCTCCATTTAAAAAAAGGTTGTACATTATATTTTCTATAAAAATAATCTTTAAAAGATGTTCTACATTACAAGTTGTAGTTAAAATAGAAATAACTCATGGGCTTTAATTAATGGGCCAAAATAATAGTTTTATAAAAGAAAATAAATAAATTAGATTTGGGCTAAAAAGAAATGCTTATGTTTATTTGAAGAAAAACGGGCCTTTATAAAAATAATTAAAGAATACATATACATACATACATATATATATATATATATATACTGATCATCCATAATGAAAATAATTATAAGATTTCATACTACAAAAATTGCACGTGCACACTACGTGCAAAATAAATAAATAATTTTCATAAATGAAAATCGGGGTATTAAACCAAGTATTGAAGAAAGAGACATTAGAGCTCATGCCTATAGCCCCTCGAGCACCCGAAGATTATTAGATGAAACCCTTGGTCGATTTCCTTAATAAAGGGATCCTCCCTGCGGATACTAAAGAATCGAGAAAGATTCAGGTAAAGGCTCGAAGGTACATACTCGTCGAAGGGGTCCTCTACAAGCGCTTATATACTCAAGTTGATGGTCGACCATACCATCGGTGTCTTTCCCCTGAAGAAGCCAATTACGCTCTGACAGAAGTCCATGAAGGGATAGGCGGCAGCCATCTTGGCACAAGATCCCTTGCACGGAAGGTACTCAATCATGGTTACTACTGGCCCACTCTCCTCGGTTATGCTCAAACTTATGTCCATCAATGCATCCCCTGTCAGAAACACTCCTCTATCAAGTGCATCCCCCAAGCCAACCTTAGTTCCAAATCAAGTTTCATTCCATTCACAATGTGGGCAATGGATCTTCTCGGGCCTTTCCCCCCTGCAACCGGACAGCGGACCTTCTTAGTGGTTGCTATTGATTACTTTACAAAGTGGATATAGGTGGAGCCACTTGCAACAGTCATTGAGCATAGAGTCCAATAGTTTTTCTTGAAGAACGTGGTTTGTCGATTCAAGATCTCCCGCATCCGGGTCACTGATAATGGAACTCAATTTGTTGGTAAGGGGTTTCGCAAATTTTGCACTGATCTAAGTGTTAAGTAGTGTTTCTCTTCAATTTCACATCCCCAGACCAATGGTCAAACCGAGAATGCCAATCAGCAAATCTTGGATGACCTCAGAATGAGGCTTGGTGAAGCCCTAAAGGGATAATGGGTTGAAGAACTCCCAAGTGTGCTATAGTTCTATAGGAAGACGAAGAGAATCTCCATGGGAGAATCCCTGTTCAACCTAATGTTTGGCATGGAAGCTCACATTCCTCTAGAAGTAGGAATATCTTCTCCTCACTTCCTCTTGTTCAATGAAGAGCAAAACTTGAATGACATTCGAGCCAATCTTGACCTCCTCGAGGAAGTCCAAGAGAGGTCTACCCTCCGAAGAAACATCTACCAATAGAGGGTAGAAAGATTTTATAATAAGAGAGTTCGCCCTGCCAACAATCAGGAAGGAGACCTGGTCCTTCGAAAGCTCGAGATATCCAACCCCCGAAAGAAAGGAAAACTCGCCCCTAACAGGGAAGGATCGTACAAAGTTTCACAAGTAGTCCGTCCAGGGGCTTATCAACTTGAAGACTTGGGGGGAAAGAGAATACCAGAACTTGGAATGCCGAACACCTCATGAAGTGTAAAGAGAATACTTAACGCCCTCGCTTAGCAGTTAGCATCAAACATGTAATAAAGGCTGATGATTATAATGGTCACAGCATGTAATAATGGCTTACATTGAAGCAGCTGCTTAAGTTTGAATTTTTTCCATAAAATTAGTCTTTTCTTTTGCAAAATTCCTTGTAATACGTCAACAACTCCTTGAATAGTTCAACCTGAGGAATTAATAAGATAGACACATGGTACGTTCCCAAGAAAACACCATCAATTCACCAAGCACTCCAACGACAATTGCGGGATCCATTCAGGATTCATACAGTCGCACGGGCACGCTTACCCTCGAGCAAGTGTGTGGGGTATAGCTCGCCGTACGAGTGCCCACTCTTGGACAGGTGAGAAATCCATTCATGGTTCTTAGATCCGCTCTAACCACTTGCATCCGAGCAAGTGCAGGGGTCGGCTCGCCATTCGAGTGCTCCCAAAATCTGTCGTCACTTCGTTCGGAGACTACTGACGGTTCAAAGGACTACTTTAGCCTCCTGCCCCTGGGCAAGTGTGAGGAGTTTGGTTCGCCGTTCGAGTACTCTTGAAACGACCCCCGGACAAGTGAGGAGTCCGTTCATGGTTCATAGAACCACTCTAACCACATGCTCTCGAGCAAGTTTATGGAGTTCGGTTCGCCATTCGAGTGCTCCCAAAACTCAATGTCACTATTGTTCGGAGTCCACTCACGGTTCAAAGGGCCGCTTTAGCCACCTGCCCTCGAGCAAATGTACGGAGTTTGGTTGTAGCGCCCCAAATTTTCAATAAATAAAATTAGAAATAAGTGGCACAATTTCCAGAATCGACTTCAATTGCAATCTTAAACATAGTATCAAATACAGGAAAAATTAAAACTTTTTATTACAACTGTTATTTCTTACATTTACACAGTGGAAAATTTTAACACATTAATTACAACACAACCCAACATTCATCTTAAATTCAAGCTTCCACTTTACTCGGGAAACTCTCTTGCAAGTCCTGCGAAATAAACTGAAGAGTGGGCATGTCAGTTGAAGGCAACTGACATCAACTATAATAATATTGATACTTCTAAATCTCACAATCACAAATTTGATGCATATTAATAAACAACAACAAATAACCATAATAATAAAGCATAGAACAACAAATGAAGCATATTAATACGGAAATGTTAAATGGGACGTAAGACAACAATAAATAAAGCATAAAACATTAAGTGAAACTAGGCTAAGTGTCGAGTGTATGAAAAACAGAAAAACAACCATGCATAAAAAGAGTCAAGAAAATGCAAATGCCTATGATGATTTCTAATGCATACTTGTCAGATTCTATGCATCCCATTCTACATAGGTTCGATGCAAGCCCTTATCTTTCTCCACTCATTAGGGATCAGTCCATCATTATAAAACTATCCTACTACGGTGATTACTTTAAGATTTAGATTATTCTGTAAGTATCTAGTGCCACGCCCCGGTAATTCTTAAGAATAAACTTCCCATCGTCCGTGGTTTTGGGTACACTCCCTCACACCCCAATAATTCTGTAAATTGAAGCCTACACCGTCTGCCAAATGGCACCTCATCACACGAATACCCCATGAGCGTCGCCCCGATCCCGAATAATTCTGAAGACACATCCCACACCATCAGTGTTCACACCCCGATATTTCTTGAGAATCAACTTCCCACCGTCCGTGATTTTGGGTACACTCCCTCACACCCCGGTAATTCTAGAATTGAAACCCACACTGTCCGTGATCACACCCAGATAATTCTTGGGATTATCTTCCTGTCCGATCATATGAGGCCTTCCTACCCATGTTTCACTTATTTTGTCACAACTCCAACTAGTGATCGTCCTTATGTTTATTATGTTTAATTAGAATCACAATCTCTCTAGAGTTGGTGCACCCTACCAGACTTAACTTACAAAAGCCCCACTGGCCCAATTTTCTAAAAAAAATCTCATCTGCTGGCATGCTAGGTTCCCACCCAACATCTAGAGTCTCATAACTCAAATATCATCTCAAATATTTTTTGTGTCACATAAAATCAAAGACATCTAGCTCACAACGAGGATTTCCTTCAAATCCAATAACCAAACCAAAGTACCTCCATGTACAAACCATGTCTACCTAATTAGTTAAGAAACTGAAACTAAACATCAATTAAAATGAGAATTTATATCTTCAAAACAGTAGAAAAATCTGAAATGTTATATTCTTGAATTTCGAGAACATTTAGGTTGCGTTTGTTTTGTTGTTTTGAAAAGAGTTTTTTTAAAAGAGTTTTCTGAAAACTGTTTTTCTGAAAATGAGTTTAAAAGCTGTTTGGTTATACTTATTTCTGAAAACTATTTTCTGAAAGTTGTTTTTCTGAAAAAGAAAGTTTAAAAGCTGTTCGGTTATCTTTCTAGCTGAAAACTGTTTTCTGAAAGCTGTTTTTCTGAAAAAGAGAGTTCAAAAGCTGTTTGGTTATATTTCTTGCTGAAAACTGTTATCTGAAAGCTGTTTTTCTGAAAAAAAGAGTTTAAAAGCTGTTTGGTTATATTTCTAGGTGAAAACTGTTTTCTGAAAGCTGTTTTTCTGAAAAAGAGAGTTTAAAAGCTGTTTGGTTATATTTCTTGGTGAAAACTGTTATCTGAAAGCTGTTTTTCTGAAAAAGAGAGTTTAAAAGCTGTTGGGTTATATTTCTTGCTGAAAACTGTTATCTGAAAGATGTTTTTCTGAAAAAAGAGAGTTTAAAAGCTGTTTGGTTATATTTCTTGTTGAAAACTTTTATCTGAAAGCTGTTTTTCTGAAAAAGAGAGTTTAAAAGCTGTTCGGTTATATTTCTAGGTGAAAACTATTTTCTGAAAGCTGTTTTTCTGAAAAAGAGAGTTTAAAAGCTGTTTGGTTATATTTCTTGGTGAAAACTGTTATCTGAAAGCTGTTTTTCTAAAAAAGAGATTTTAAAAGCTGTTGGGTTATATTTCTTGCTGAAAACTGTTATCTGAAAGCTATTTTTCTGAAAAAGAGAGTTTAAAAGCTGTTCGGTTATATTTCTAGCTGAAAACTGTTATCTAAAAGCTGTTTTTCTGAAATTTGAAAGTACACTCTCTGAAAGTAGTAAAATCTGAATCTAATTACTTTGGAAAACTGAGAATCATCGTTTGCAAATTCAGAGAAAAAATCATTCAAAGAAAAGAAAACTGCAGCAAAACAAAGTGTGAAAACCAAGTCATGACAGTCGACCTGACATGCAACCGTACAAAAATTGCGGTCGACTAATAGCAGAAAAATGGCGACAGCCCCAGTCATGACAGTCGACCACTGCAGCAAGTTCAAAAGAACTTCGGTCGACCGACTGCGATCGACTAACATGCAGTCTGCGACATCCATTCAATTTCGAAAATCTCTCAAACTGATATATGTATGTATATATGTAAATACATGGTTGCATATGATGAAATCTGTAATATAACAGGTGCATCTTGGCCAATCTATCACAGTTCATGCCTCAATCAAATCCATTCAAAACCTTCACAAAATCTCAACTCCAAAGTCATAATATTGAATAGCGAGATTTTAAAGAAAACTTTTCATATGAACATTGTAAGTTCTGCATTACGATCAAGATTCTTTCACACACAGAGATATGGGTATATACATATACGTGTCAATACTGAAATCTAGTCACTTTAGAAAACTGATAACCATTGTTTGCAAATTTGGAGAAGCATTCATTCAAAGAAGAAAATGCAGTAAAATAGAGAGTGGCAAATCTAGTCTCGGCAATCGACCGACTACAGCAACACAAGAAACTACGGTCGACCATGGGGTCGACTGACATGCAGTCTGCAACAAACAGATCAACTAAATCGAAATCCTCTCATACTGGTATATATATATATATATATATATATATATATATATATATATATGATGAAATCTACGATATAGCATGTGCATCTTGTCCAGTCTACCTCAGTTCATCAATCAAATCCATACTCAAGAATAAACTAAACACGATCATCACATATTAAATTTTTGGTTTTTATCTTATGGAGTCAATTTACTCTATTTAACCTTCATCACAAAAATCAACTCTTGGTAGAATCATTATTACATGATTCAAAACAATCAAAGATCCACATAATAAATTTCTAGCATGACATCTAATCAACCACGATCTAAAACATATCAAGAGAGTTAAAGAATCATTCACTAATTAGGGTTTTTATTCATGAAGAAGTTATTTGACTACTATTCATTGAGATTTATCCTCTAATAGATCTACTTCAAGTTCTATAATCATGCAAGATCTTAATATATATCATATTTGATCAATCATCATCATACTCTACAAGTATATAATAAATTAAGAGATGAGAAGTACCACCCACCTCGAAGAAGATCAATTTGAAGAACAATAGTAGTAATGGAGAAAAACACCTTCCTTCTCCTTGCAAAAATCCAAGATCCAAGCCTCCACTCCAATAAAATAATGAAGAAAATGAGTTTTATGTTCACAATAGAGGAGAGGCTGTAGCAGCAGTTAATATAGGCCAGGATTCAGAATATTAGGGTTTCTACAAGATTTTTATAAAATATTCCTTAAGAAAATAACTTTACATATATAGATCCTTCAAAAATCAATTAGTTAAATCAATTTGAATCAATTAGAGTAAAAAAAAAAATCTTTTCCCCTAACTTCCCCTGATCTGGCAGGTCTCCAAGTGCAGCCCAGAAAATGGGTTTTCAAAAATTTACCCCCAAGTGGCAATTTTACACAAAAGTCCTTCATTTTGAAATATTTGCAAACATGTCATAATTTATTCATAAAAACCCAAAAAAATTAGAATTATTAACTACTAATAAATGTTAGATTTTCCAAGAAAATTTTCTAACTTTGTATTTCCCAATAATAATATTTGCACGTGTTTTACTGGTGCAAAATGATAAACTTCAGAAAATGCTTAATAAATAACAAAAAGTCAGTTTAAATCATTTATTAATTCCAAAAACATATTTAAAATTTCTAGGGTGTTATATTAGTCCCTTCTTAGAATAGTTCTATCCCTGGAACTATCGCTAATAGGGAGAACGGCAACTTCAAGCAAAAGAATAAAATTACATAAAGGGTTCAGGAAAATCATTCTTCATGCGGTCCTCCGATTCCCAAGTGGCCTCTTCGAACAACTGGTTCCTCCACAATACCTTGCCATAGGTATGACTTTACTCCGCAACACCTTCTCCCATCGATCAATAATCTCCATATGCTGCTCCTTATTGCTCAAATTCAGCTGTAATCCCTCGGGCACTTCCGTCAACTGATGACTCTGATCTGGCATATATTTCCTTAACATCGACACATGGAACACGTCGTGCACTTGTTCCAATTCTTCAGGCAATTCCAACTTGTATGTAGCCCTACCGATTCGCCTCAAAATTTTGTATGGCCCAAATTACCTCAGTGCTAACTTGCCTCCTTTTCCAAATCTGATTACTTCCTTTGGCGGAGATACCTTGAGGAACACTGCATCTCCAACCTCAAACTCCAAGTCCCTACACTGAGTATTTTCATAACTCTTCTGTCGGCTCTGATCTTCGACCAATCTTCTCCGAATCAACTCGATCTTCTCTGATGTCTGCTGCACAATCTCAGGCCCAAACATCGGCCTCTCTCCCACTTCGTACCAACAGACGGGTGTTCTGCACTTCCTCCCGTACAGAGCTTCATAAGGTGTCATACCGATACTCACATGGTAACTGTTGTTGTAAGAAAACTCAACCAATGCCAAAAACCTCTCACAACTGCCACCAAAATCCTTGACGCAAGATCTCAGCATATCCTCCAATACTCAATTCACCCTTTCTGACCATCGGTCTGTGGATGAAAAGCAATCTTGAAGTCAGTTCTGGTACCCAAAGCTGCTTGCAAACTCCTCCAAAATCTCGATGTGAACCTCGCATCCCTGTCGGAAACAATAGACACGGGAAATCCATGAAGTCTTACAATCTCTTCGATGTACAGTTCTACCAGCTTCTCCGAAGATTATGTAATCTTCATAGGTAAGAAATGAGCCGACTTAGTCAAACGATCCACAATGACCCAAATCGAGTTGTTGCCCTTCGGACTCCTTGGTAAACCAGTGATGAAATCAATACTAATATTCTCCCACTTCCATTCAGGTATAGGCAATGACTGCAACAAGCGCCCAGGCTTTTGATTCTCTGCCTTGACTTTCTAGCAAGTCAAACACCTTGCTACAAAATCTACAACATCCCTTTTCATTCCTGGCCACCAAAAATGTTGCTAGATGTCTTGTACATCTCCATACTTCTAGGATGTACTGCTAACAAGGTATTACGTGCTTCCTGTAAGATGCTCTCCTTCAAATCTGCACTCTCCGGCACACACAATCTCTCGCCCATCCATAGAACCCCATCTTGGACGCGAAATTCTGATAGTTGCCATCGGAAATCTGCTGTAACATTCTCTGAATCTCTGCATTTGATTTTTGACCCTCTATAATCCGCTTCCTCAAAGAAGGCTGAAGCCTCAATTGTACCAACGACGCTCCCAATCCTTGCAGTACCACCTCAATACCTTCCCGATCTAACTCTGCAGTCAACTCCTTCTGTGTCGTGATCAAACTCTACAGACTACTCCTCCGACTGAGCCCATCAGCTACTAATTTGCCTTGCCAGGATGACACTTGATCTCGGGATGAATGTCTTCTAATACCTCTAACCACCTCCTTTGCCGAAGATTCAGATCCCTTTGCTGATAAATGTACTTCAAGCTCTTATGATCAGTAAACATATTGACCTTCTCTCTATATACATAGTGCATCCACTACTTCAAGGCAAAGATAATAGCTGCAAGTTCCAGGTCGTGTCGGATAGTTCTTCTCATGCGGATGCAACTGCCTCGATCCATAAGAAATAACCTTCCCCTCTTGCATTAAGACGCAACCCAAATGTCTGTGCGATGCATCACTGTAAATATCATAGTCTTTCCCAGCTTGCAGCAAAGCTAGAATAGGTGTTGTCATCAACCTCTCTTTCAACTCCAGAAAACTTGTCGCACATTTATCAGTCCAAGTGAAATTCACATCCTTCTAGGTCAATCCTGTCAATGAGATCGCAATCTGGGCGTAGCCTTGAATGAACTGCCTGTAATACCCTGCCAATCCTGAGAAATTCCTGACCTCCTTCACAGTCGTCAGTCTAGGCCAATTCTTCACTGCTTCAATCTTCTGAGGATCAGTGTCCACTCCATCCTTAGAAAGGATATTACCAAGGAATGCCACTTTCGATTTCTAAAATTCACACTTTAATAGCTTGGCATACAAGTCATGTTCCTGCAACTTCTTCAACACCTCTGCTAAGTGCTCAGAATGCTTTTCCTCTGACTTCGAATAGACTAGTATATCATCAATGAATACCAACACGAAAGAATCAATGAATGGCTGCAAAATCTGATTCATCATATCTATAAACACTACCGGCACATTCATCACCTCGAATGGCATCACCAAAAACTCATAAAGTCTGTGCCGAGTTCTAAAAGTTGTCTTGCTTACATCCTCCTCCTTAACTCGGACTTGATGATACCCTGACCGCAGATCAACCTTTAAAAATATTGTCGCCCCCTGAAGCCTATCAAATAGATCATCAATCCGCGGAAGTGGATACTTGTTCTGAATGGTCTCCTTGTTCAATTTCCGATAGTCAATGCACATCCTTATTGAGCCATCCTTCTTCTTTACTAGCAACATTGGTGCACCCCATGGCAAAGTACTCGCCCTGATGAACCCGTTGCTCAGCAATTCCTCAATCTGCTTCTTTACCTCATCTTGCTCTACAGGTGCTATCCTGTATGGGGCCTTAGATATTGGAGCACATCCTGGCTGGATATTGATGTAGAACTCAACATCTCGTTGTGGCGGTAACCCTGGTAAACCTTCAAAGAATATAGCAGGAAAATCTCTGACAAATGGGATCTCCCTAGCCTTATTTGAAATCATCAACTTCGATACAGCTGCAATCACCTTCCAGTTTCCTTTCTTCCCTCGAAAAGTCATTGCGGGTCCTCCCGGTGCCTTCACTATAACATCCTTATTCTTTCATTCAATTATAGTATCATAAATTGCTATCTAATTGATGCCTTCAATCACATCCACTCCCAAGACCTGCACATGAGATCGATTCCGAAAAGCCTTGCACCGATTTGTTATCACATTCCTCGTAATACCGATCAGCAATCAACTCCTCTCCTTATGATGTTTCCACTGACAAGACTCTGCCTGGAAAAATCTTTCACTTGTAACATTTTAGCAAAATTTGGCGACACAAATGTATGCGAAGAACCAATATCAAATAAAACCTTTTGCTTTTATTCCATTAATCAAAAAACATCCTGTTACATGAAAATGATACTCAAAATAAATTAAAATACTTGCATACCTTGGATCACATCTTCTGAGTTATCACCATCCTCCTTAGTCAATGCGAACACTTGCTCTTGCCTCTGGAATTTGCTCTCATTTACACCATCCTTCTTAAGCTGCAGACAAAAAGGGTTGGTATGACCCTCTTGCCCACACTGATAACAAGTCGGACCCTTTGCTGGCTTGGTACATGCTGCCCTGTAGTGACCCGCTTCTCCACAGTAATAGCAAGTCACTCCCTGAATTGCTGCTAGCTTTTGCTCGGGCCTACTAAATTTGTCCTTCTCCGAGAACCCCTCTGATTTGTTGTTGCTGGCCCTTTATTTTTGTTCCAGGGTTTCTGCTTCTTCTGAAACTGATCTATATCCTCCTCGGTCATGGTTGCCCTCCTTACAAGTTTGTCGAACCTCTTGATCCCCAATGGTATCATTTGGGGCCTTAGATTCGGCCTCAAGCCCTGCTCAAATTTTCTGGCTTTCTTTACTTCATTAACTACCAGCTCCAGTGCATACCACAAAAACTGTGTGAATTTAGTCTTGTACTCACGTACCGATATATTGCCCTGATGCAGGTTCAGAAACTCCATTGCTTTCTTCTCCTGGATGTCTTAGGGGAAGTAGTGATCCCTGAACTCACCAAGAAAAGCCTCCCAAGTCACCTGCTCTTCATCAAAAGTCCTCTTCACCGACTGCCACCAGACGCCAGTGTCCTTTTCCAGTTGCATTGTAGCCAATTTCACCTTGTTGGCTGCGAGGGTCTCCAGAACCTTGAAGACCACTTCCATCTGCCTGATCCAATTATTGGCCTCATTAGGATTAGCTTGCCCTTCAAAAACTGGCAGCTTCATTTGCTTGAAAGATTCTACTTGCATGATCGGATCTGCATTAATAGGTACAAGCCCTGCTCCCAAACTCTGAGTCGCACTAGCTGCCATGAATGGATTCAGAGTCTGATATACTCTGCAATCTCCGTTTCTAAATCCAGCCTGCCCCTGTGTGAACCTTCAGCCCCATCATCATTCCCACCATTTCTAGTCCGGGGTTTTGCCATTTCACTGAGTACTGCAAAACACGGGAAACTATTAGATCACCATAACATAAATCACATCCACACCAACTACGTACTGTAGGAAATCTATTCATACTCAGACCATTTCATTCAGTTTAATTTCATGTTTAATAGTCACGCTCTAATGTCCACCTAACGCTCTAGTGTCCACACCTAGGTTCATTCCCTATACCATGTTTAACATTACTATTGAAGCATGCTCTAATACCAACTCTGTAGGACCCCGAATTTTCAATAAATAAAATTAGAAATAAGTGGCACAATTTCTAGAATCGACTTCAATTGCAATCATAAACACAATATCAAATACAGGAAAAAATAAAAAAACATTATTACAAATGTTCTTTCTTACAATTACACATCGAAAAATTTTAATATGGATTTTGGTGGCAGTTGGGAAAGGTTTTCGGCATTGGTTGAGTTTGCTTACAACAACAGTTACCATGCGAGTATCGGTATGGTACCTTATGAAGCTCTATACGGGAGGAAGTGCAGAACACCCATCTGTTGGTACGAAGTGGGGGAGAGGCCGATGTTGGGTTGTGCAGCGAGGTACATTGGGCCATGCAAAATTCTGAGGCGAATCGCTAGGGCGACATACTAGTTGGAATTGCTTGAAGAATTGGCACAAGTGCACGACGTGTTCCATGTGTCGATGTTGATGAAGTATGTGCCAGATTAGAGTCATCAGTTGACGAAAGTGTCCGATGGATTACAGCTGAATTTGAGCTATAAGGAGAAGCATATGGAGATTATTGATCGGTGGGATAAGGTGTTGCGGAGTAAATTCAGACGTATGGCCAAGGTATCGTGGAGGAACCAGTTGTTCGAAGAGGCCACTTGGGAACTGGAGGACTGCATGAAGAATGATTTTCTGGAACTCTGTGTAATTTTATTCGTTTGCTTGAAGTTGTCCTTCTCCCTATTAGCGGTAGTTCTGGGGACAGAACTATTCAAAGGATGGAGTAATGTAACACCCTAAAAATTTTAAATATATTTTTCAAATTAATAAATGATTTAAACTGAATTTTTGTGATTTATTAAGCATTTTCTGAAGTTTATCATTTTGCATGTACAAAATACGTGCAAAAATTATTCTTGGGAAATACAAAGTTAGAAAATTTGCTTGGAAAATATAACATTTATTAGTAGATAATAATTCTAAATTTTCTGGATTTTTATGAATAAATTATGACATGTTTGCAAATATTTCAAAATGAAGGAGTTTTGTGTAAAATTGCAACTTGGGGGCAAATTTTTAAAAACCCGTTTTCTGGGTGGCACTTGGAGACCGGCCAGCTCAGGGGAAGTTAGGGGAAAAGATTTTTTTTTACTCTAATTGATTCAAATTGATTTAACTAATTGATTTTTGAAGGATCTATATATGTGAAGTTATTTTCTTAAGAAATATTTTATAAAAATCTTGTAGAAACCCTAAAATTCTGAATCCCGGCCTATATTAACTGCTGCTATAGCCTCTCCCCTGTAGTGAACATAAACCTCATTTTCTTCATTATTTTCTTGGAGTGGAGGCTTGGATCTTGGATTTTTGCAAGGAGAAGGAAAGGGCTTTTCTCTATTACTATTATTGTTCTTCAAATTGAACTTCTTTGAGGTGGTTAGTACTTCTCATCTCTTGATTTATTATATGTTTGTAAAGTATGATGATGATTGATCAAATATGATATATATTAAGATCTTGCATGATTATAAAACTTGATGTAGATCTATTGGAGGATAAATCTCAATGAATAGTAGTCAAATAACTTCTTTATGAATAAAAACGCTAATTAGTGAATAATTCTTTGACTCTCTTGATATGTTTTAGATCATAGTTGAGTAGATGTCATGCTAGAAATTTTTATGTGTATCTTTAATTGTTTTGAAACATGTAATAATGATTCTACCATGAGTTGATTGTTGTGATGAAGGTTAAATAGAGTAAATTGATTCCTTGAAATAAAAACCAAAATTTTAATATGTGATGATCGTGTAATTTATTCTTGAGGATGGATTTGATTGATGAACTGAGGTAGATTGGACAAGATTCACATGCTATATCGTAGATTTCATCATATATATATATATATATATATATATATATATATCAGTATGAGAGGATTTCAATTTAGTTGATCTATTTATCGTAGACTGCATGTCAGTCGACCCCACGGTCGACTGCAGTTTCTTGATTGTTGTGAGGTAGATTGGACAAGATGCACATGCTATATCGTAGATTTCATTATCATCATCATCATCATCATATATATATATATATATATATATATATATATATATATATCAGTATGAGAGGATTTCGATTTAGTTGATCTGTTTATCGCATACTGCATGTCAGTCGACCCCACGGTTGACCGCAGTTTCTTGTGTTGCTGCAGTCGGTCGACTGCCCAGACTGGATTTGTCACTCTCTATTTTACTGCATTTTCTTTCTTTGAATGAATGTTTCTCCAAATTTGCAAACAATGGTTATCAGTTTCCATAGTGACTGGATTTCAATATTGACACGTAAATGTATATACCCATATATTTGTATGTGAAAGAACCTTGATCGTAATGCAGAACTCACAATGTTCATATGAAAAAAAAATTAAAAATTCTGCTATTCAATATTATGACTTCGGAGTTGAGATTTTGTGAAGTTTTTGAATGGATTTGATTGAGGCATGAACTGAGATAGATTGGCCAAGATGCACCTGTTATATTACAAATTTCATCATATGCAACCATGTATTTAAATATATACATACGTATATTAGTTTGAGAGATTTTCGAAATTGAATGGATGTGGCACACTGCATGTCAGTCGACCGCAGTTCTTTTGAACTTGTTGCAACGGTCGACTGTCATGACTGGGGCTGTCACCATTTTCCTGCTATCAATCGATCGCAATTTTTGTACTGTTGCATGTCGGTCGGCTGTCATGACTTGGTTTTCACACTCTGTTTTGCTGCAGTTTTCTTTTCTTTGAATGATTATTTCTCCGAATGTGCAAATGATGATTCTCAGTTTTCCAAAGTAATTAGATTCAGATTTTACTACTTTCAAATAGTGTACTTTCAAAATTTTAATAGAATTCAACTCAAATTTTTGTGGTTTTAGAAAGTAAATGTTCTCGAAATTCAAGAATATCACATGTTGCTGCTAATTTTTGTGTGGGAGCAAACAGATGATTTGTGGGTTCTTTTGGAAACAAATAAGGCAAACATGTTGACTTCTGGCGGGCATTTGACTGTTTCTCATTACTTTCGTTGACCTACAAAAAGTTCGATACCCCGGGATGGATCCTGGCGATGAACCCTCTGACGCTCAAGTCAGTAATCAGGAAGATTATGAAAGAGTGATTTGTATAAAATATTGATTACCTTTCTTATGGTTGGGGAGAGGGGTATTTATAGTCGCCTTTAGAGATAGTTTAGAGATAATCCTATATCTCTATGTCCCGGTGTTTTTGGATAAGAAAGAGTTTCTAACTCGTTCCAGGATAAGAGAGACGGTGTAACCCGTGTTTTTCATTTTTCGTATTTTTGGTGTGTTTTTTTCTCTTTTCTTGTGTATTTGTACTCTTTCTTGTATATTTTTT
Source organism: Hemerocallis citrina (assembly GCA_017893485.1). Classification (NCBI taxonomy): domain Eukaryota; kingdom Viridiplantae; phylum Streptophyta; class Magnoliopsida; order Asparagales; family Asphodelaceae; genus Hemerocallis; species Hemerocallis citrina. Next base: position 97,789,599 of record CM030367.1, read on the forward strand.
TCTGAACCGTATATTTAGTTGTTTCAATATATTTTCACTTCTTTTCTCATTCTTGATTTATTTTTTTGTGAGTTATTTCTGATTTCTTGGTTATTCTTGTTCATGGTTGTTGTTTTCACTCTTTATTGTTATCTCATTGTCTTTATTTGCATTTTTGGGTGCTCTTGGTGATTCGGTGGTCTAACCCATTCCTAATCATATTATTTTGATCCCTAATTGATTACCAAAGTCAAATTACCCAATACCCATTAACCCACAACTAAACCCTATATATAAGTCTCTCTCCCTCTCTTCTAAACCCTAACCCTAACCCTAAACTACCCGGCCTCCCTACCTCTCTCTCTCTTTCGATTGCTGCCCCAACCCGATAGCCCCCAGGCCGGCGCCACCCCTTCCAGGCCGCCGACAACCCACCTCCGGTTGCTCTCCTCCCGGCCACACCCCAACACACCCGAGCCCACTTCTCCACTACTTCCCGATCCTCTCCCCTCGGCCCCTCTCCTACACCACCCTAATACAACCCTCCTTCACCACCGCATACTCCCTCGTCCCTCTCTCTTAATTGGTGCACGTGCACGTAAGTTGCATGTGAGTTGTGGATTCGTGGATCTTCGTTCGTAAGTTGTTGATTCGTGGATCTTCGTTCGTGAGTTGTTGATTCGTGGATCTTCGTTCGTGAGTTGTTGATTCGTGGATCTTCATTCGTGGATTCGTTGATTCGTGGATTCTCGTTCGTGAGTTTTGCTCCTTACTCTTGGATCTCGTTGTTCTTCATCTTCGGTTAAGGCAAGTAACTTGTACTCCAATTCATTTGTTTGATACAAGTCAAAAATACCACATATAGTGTAGTTGGGTCTAGAGACGACTCTTGTTTGGGATATGCTTGATGGGTTTTGTCTCTATTGTGAAAATTTGACCATAGATGACTCACGACACAATATGGACATGAATTAACTTAGATTTTACCCGTTCTTGATTTTTATCATGTATGTGAGACTTTTGTGAGAATTCGTGTTTTGGTTGAGACCTATGTGAAATACTCAGTGTGGACATGCTAGATACCCTAAATTATGATGTTTAGACACTTGGTAGACTCGATTTCATGTTTGGGTGTGTTCTGAACAAGTTTGGTATGAGATATGTTGAGTTGTTGTTAAAGGAAAAAATCTGTATTTGTCGCTAATCTGTTTTGTTTGCTGTTTTGGACTGTCTTGGAGTCCGTATCTTAATTTCGACATAAAACATGAGTTTTAGAGAATTTTGTCTATCTTCAAACCCCTCTGACCTTGCTTGATTTTGTTTTCGTATGACCGAGTTATGATTGTTTTACTACAGGGGTGTCGACTTTTTCCAGATTCTGTTTTTCGGTAAATTTGATGACAAATCATTTTAAAGAACTATGGTACATATATTATTTTGATATGAAACTTTGGTCAGTTTTTCTATACCTATCTAGGGAATACCCAGAATTTTGGTAGATTTTATTGATAAGTTTTATATGTCATTTCATGCATGTTTACAAAAGTCATACTTGCAGTATTTTGCTCACTTTCCTGTAAAGAATTGTGTTTTCACCCTGATTCCTTTTACTGTATGAAAAATGTTTGTGAAATATGAAAGTTATTTTATTTTATCTATTTTCATCTTCCTTTGGCGGATTAGGATTTTGTTTTACGGCTTGCGAGATATTTCAGTTTTTGTACAGCAGTGTTGGGAATTCCAGATTGGCCAAAGTATCGTTTCTTGATATTTTCTTATTTTTGATGACTGAACTAATTTTACTGGAATATTATGAAACTCTATATTTTGATTCTAGACATATAGGGAATACCCCAGATTTTTCTTGGATTTATTTGAGAAGTTTTAATACTGTTTTTCTGACTGAGAATTCGTTCTACTGATTTCTGACTGAACGTGTTTTTTAGATTCAAAACATTTTTGAGTTATGATTTTGTAAAATATGATATGACTTATTTATGTTCTCTTGATTTGGTTGGGAGTCTATTTTCCAGATTCTTCGACGGATCTTGATTTGCATTTCTATAGCGACGGAATTCACTGTTTTAGTACTGTAATGTCTTGCTGTCTTGAATATGAATATACACTATTTTGCTCGGTTATGTGATTGTATATTATCTATGCATATTTATTTGTTTCCTGAACCTAATACTGATTATACCATGTTAGTTTGATACTATTCCGAACACATTCATGCCTATTTGATGACCATAATAAAAGTAACTAAGCCGGGGTTAAGGGAAAGATCTAGTAGTGGAAAAGCATAGAAAAGTATACTTAGAAGGGGGCCCGTGTTTTCCTATCTGATTATCTGTTATCTGTTATGAGATCATGCAAGATTTTGATTATCTGTTACCCAACTACATACTTTCTATGAGAGGGTGTACTTGGAGGGGACTAAGTTCTATCTATTGCATGATCGTCTGTTATCTGTCTGTCTGGATCTGTTATCTGATATCTATCTGAACCCTAAGTACATGGCCCTATATGATCCCCTACAAAATATACAAATGCAACTGTTTTGAATGTAGCAACCATGTGATAAAAGAATGGCACATGAAGTGCTACCTAGCTAGTAATTAATACAAGACATATAAAAATCTGAATCTGTATCTGTATCTGAAATCTGAATATTAATCTGTCATATGCCTCTGGTTATCTGATTATCTGATTACCTATTATCTGTCTGACATTATCACTTGACACCTTATTTGACACTATCTGTATATCTGTCTGTATGCCTTTTGACTTTGACACATGACACATGTTAGTATACCATGCTAGTTGATTCTGCTATACCATGCTAGGTCTGTTTCTGCTATTATTTAGATTTGTTTAATTTTCTCCATGTATTTGTATCCTACATTATAAGTGGCCCATAACTTGCAATTGACGGGTACTTGTTTTCTTTTTCCTTTGCCTGCAAATTTACTAATTGCAGATCAGGATGGTCAGCTGCCAGATGGTATTGGCGAGATGATATATTAGTGCTGGATTTTCTGATTTATTATTATTATTATTATTATTATTTGTTGCTTGAACTTTAATAAAATGTACTTGATTACTTGGATATTTATTTGTATTTGGGCGATGTGACCCAGGATATTTGACTCGTTCGGAATTTAATTATTTGAGATTATTATATTTGGTTTCAAGCAATTTTTGTTGGTATCTTGTTTCAATTATGCATGTTGGTTGATACTTTTGCTTCCGACTCTGATTATTTCAGTGATATGTTGTAAAAATTCTTGAACAGCTTATGGATGATGAAAATCATTTGCTGGGCTTTTGTTACGTATCCGTATTCCGTATTCTTTTTGAGAAGCGGGGCATGACAGGATTTTTAGTGGTATCAGAGCACCAGGTTTGGCTAATGTATTAGTTGCCTAATATATTAGGCAAGCTTGGCTCGAACTGGAAGCTGCGCAACATTTCACCAACCATGCATGCATAAATGAATCAGTTATTATCAACATTGATCTGGTTATAGTCTTATTCCATTCTTTTTTATCCTTTCTTATTTGATTTCTTTTTGGGTATGAATTCATTATTCTCGTACCCGTATTCCTTGATTTTGGTGTCAACCATTCTTTTCCTTGTCTCTTCTATTTTTCTATCTTAGGTGTTGTGCTTGTGTGTTCTTTCCCTGCTCATGTTCTGTTTGATTCTGGGGCAACCCATTCTTTTGTCTCCTCTCAATTTGTCGCTCACCATCAGTTGGAGTGCAGCAACATGTCAGAGGCTTGGAACATTGTGACAGGTGGTGGAGTTGTCATTTATTCCCGGGAGTGCAAGCAATGTCCCGTGGTTATTGGGGATGCAGATTTCAAAACCAACCTGATTATAATTGGGAATTCAGGATTCGACGTCATTCTCGGTATGGATTGGTTGGGTGAAGCCCATGCCATTATTGATTGCCGTGCCAAGAAAGTTGTCTTCAGAATTCCTGATCGAGCAGAATTCGAGTTCCATGCCGGGGAGTCTTCTCTGGGCCGAGCACAGACTGCAGTTGAACATGTGGATTGTGCGATGGAATTGCATTGGCTGTGAGGCTGCGCCTCTAGTAGTTCGGGATTTCTTGGATGTTTTTCCAGATGAGTTGCCTGGCTTACCCCCTGATAGGAAAGTAGAGTTCGGTATTGATGTTCAGCCTGGAACAGTGCCGATATCGAAGAGTCCCTACAGGATGGCACCGGTTGAGCTGGTAGAGCTTAAGGTGCAGATTCAGCAGTTGCTTGATTTGAGGTTCATCAGACCTAGTGTTTTGCCTTGGGGTGCTCCAGTCCTTTTTGTTGATAAGAAGGATGGTAGTCGTCGACTGTGCATGGATTATCGGGAACTGAACAGAGTTACTGTGAAGAATCGGTATCCATGGCCCAGGATCGATGATTTGTTTGATCAGTTGAGTGGGGCTACTATTTTCTCGAAGTTGGATCTTCGTTCTGGGTATCACCAAGTCAAGGTGAAGGCTGCAGATATAAAGAAGACCGCATTCAGGACTAGATACGAGCACTATGAGTATCTTGTGATGCCGTTCGGGTTCACGAACGTGCCGGCTGTATTCATGAGTCTTATGAACCAGGTTTTCTTTCAATACTTTGATAGATTTGTGGTGGTCTTCATTGATGATATTTTGGTGTATTCTTAGAATCGGGAAGATCATGCTGAGCATCTTAGAGTGGTTCTGCAGACTTTGAGAGAGAATCAACTCTATGGGAAACTCAGCAAATGCGAGTTTTGGCTCGACAGGATTTCATTCTTTGGGCACATTATCTCAGGCAATGGTGTTTCTGTGGATCCGACCAAGGTTGAGGCTATGAAGGATTGGCCTATTCCCAAGTCAGTTTCAGAGGTCTGGAGTTTTCTTGGTTTGGCTGGCTATTATCGGAAGTTCGTCCAAGACTTTTCGAAGATAGCAGGACCATTGACTAAGTTGAATGGAAAGGATCAGAAGTTTTGTTGGTCTGATGAGTACAGTGAGGCTTTTGTTGAGTTGAAGAACAGATTGAAGTCAGTGCCTGTGTTGACTATTCCAGATTGTTCAGGCAGATTTGTAGTTCACTGTGATGCTTCTAGTAAGGGTCTTGGAGCAGTTTTGATGTAGAAGGGCCGAGTTGTTGCGTATGCATCGAGGCAGTTGAGGCCGCACAAGAAGAACTATCATACTCATGACTTGGAGTTAGCGGCAGTAATTCATGCTTTGAAGCTGTGGAGACATTATTTACTTGGAGACCGAGTGGAGATCTTTATAGACCACAAAAGTCTCAAGTACGTCTTCACCCAGAACGAGTTAAACATGAGGCAAAGGCATTGGTTGGAGCTTATGGCCGATTATGACATCATTTTGCAATACCATCCTGGTAAAGTAAACTTGGTGCCAGATGCTCTGAACAGGAGACCGGCAGTTATGTTCTTGACTCATCAGGATGATCTCATTGAGCAGATGAGAAGGTTGGAGTTGGATGTTGTGTTGCCGAGTCCTGGTCAAAGTTTTCTTGCACTCCAGCTTCAGTCGTCTCTTGTTGATCAGATTAAAGAGGCTCAGGCTGGTGATGCGCAGTTGCAGGGTTTTTGAGCTGAGGTTGAGTCTAGGTCCAGGACGGACATGGTTATTCATGCAGATGGTTCGCTTCTTTTTGGTTCCCGGTTGTGTGTCCCTAAGGGTGAAGTTCGTCAGAGGTTGCTTGAGGAAGCCCATCAGTCGTCGTATTCTATCCATCCTGGCGGTACTAAGATGTATCAGGATTTGAAGCTTCATTTCTGGCGGCATGGTATGAAGAGGGTTGTGGCTTGGTTTGTTTCTCAATATTTGGTCTGCCAGCAGGTTAAGGCAGAGCATCAGAGGACCGCTGGACTACTTCAACCGCTTCCTATTCCAGAGTGGAAGTGGGAACATATTACTATGGATTTTGTGACCACTTTGCCGAGGAGTCCTAAGGGTCATAATGCTATCTGGGTGACTGTCGACCGTTTGATGAAGAGTGCTCACTTCATTCCTTCGTGTATCGGTCAGTCTACTGAGAGCCTAGCTGAGAGGTATATGCAAGAGATTGTTAGACTTCATGGGGTTCCAGTCAGCATTGTATCCGATAGGGATACGAGATTCAGATCTTAGTTCCGGAAGAGTCTTCAGAACAGTTTGGGAAGTAAATTAAAGTACAGTACAGCTTTTTATCCCCAGACTGATGGACAGTCAGAGCGGACTATTTAGATTCTTGAGGACATGTTGAGGTCCTGTACGCTTTAGTTTGGTGGGTTTTGGGAGGACATTTGCATCTCGTAGAGTTCTCGTACAATAACAGCTTTCAAGCCAGTATTAAAGCTGCTCCATTCGAGACACTCTATGGGTGGAAGTGCAGATCGCCAGTGTGCTAGGATAACATTGGTAAAAGGAAGTTGTTGGGTCCAGAGTTGATCACCAAGACAGTGGATGTTGTAGTTCAGATCAGGAAGCATTTGCAGGCAGCTCAGGATAAGCAGTGGTGGTGGGCTGATGTCCATCGTAGGTCTTTGGAGTTTGTTGTTGGTGACCATGTTTTCCTTAAGGTATCGCCTTGGCATGGTGTCATTCGGTTCAGTGGCGGGGGCAAGCTTAGCCCTAGGTTTATTGGACCATTTGAGATTATGGAGCGAGTAGGCATGATGGTCTATCGTCTTGCATTGCCGCTAGCTTTATCAGGAGTGCACGATGTTTTCCATGTCTCGCAACTCAGGAGATATATCCGAGATGAGAGCCACGTGATCGACTACTCTGAGTTGACCATTCGGTCGGATTTGACTTGTGAGATTCTGCCAGTTGCTATTGTGGATCGGCGGGAGAAAGTGCTTAAGAACAAGGTCATCAAGTTGGTTCGTGTTGCTTGGAATCCTCACTCGCCTAGTGAGTCGACTTGGGAGCTGGAGGAGGAGATTCAGTAGAAGTTTCCTCATTTGTTTGAGTAGTTGTTTTGGTTTCTTTTTTTTTTCTTTTGGGGGTTACCCTATGTATCTTCTTTTTGAATTTCGAGGACGAAATCCTTTCTGTTAGGTGGGTAGGATTGTAACCCCTGTTTTTCATTTTTCGTATTTTTGGTGTGTTTTTTTCTCTTTTCTTGTGTATTTGTACTCTTTCTTGTATATTTTTTTCTGAACCGTATATTTAGTTGTTTCAATATATTTTCACTTCTTTTCTCATTCTTGATTTATTTTTTTGTGAGTTATTTCTGATTTCTTGGTTATTCTTGTTCATGGTTGTTGTTTTCGCTCGTTATTGTTGTCTCATTCTCTTTATTTGTATTCTTGGGTGCTCTTGGTGATTTGGTGGTCTACCCCATTCCTAATCCTATTATTTTGATCCCTAATTGATTACCAAAGCCAAATTACCCAATACCCATTAACCCACAACTAAACCCTATATATAAGTCTCTCTCCCTCTCTTCTAAACCCTAACCCTAACCCTAAACTACCCGGCCTCCCTACCTCTCTCTCTCTCCCGATTGCTGCCCCAACCCGATAGCCCCCAGGCTGGTGCCACCCCCTCCAGGCTGCCGACAACACACCTCCGGCTGCCGTCCTCCTGGCCACACCCCAACACACCCGAGCCCACTTGCTCCACTACTTCCCGATCCTCTCCCCTTGACCCCTCTCCTACACCACCCTCATACAACCCTCCTTCACCACCGCATACTCCCTCGTCCCTTTCTCTTAATTGGTGCACGTGCACATAAGTTGCACATGAGTTGTCGATTCGTGGATCTTCATTCGTGAGTTGTTGATTCGTGGATCTTCGTTCGTGAGTTGTTGATTCGTGGATCTTCGTTCGTGGATTCCTTGATTCGTGGATTCTCGTTCGTGGGTTTTACTCCTTACTCTTGGATATCGTTGTTCTTCATCTTCGGTTAAGGCAAGTAACTTGTACTCCAATTCATTTGTTTGATACAAGTCAAAAATACCACCTATAGTGTAGTTGGGTCTAGAGACGATACTTGTTTGTGATATACTTGATGGGTTTTGTCACTATTATGAAAATTCGACAATAGATGACTCACGACACAATATGGACAAGAATTAACTTAGGTTTTACCCATTCTTGATTTTGATCATGTATGTGAGACTTTTGTGAGAACTCATGTTTTGGTTGAGATCCATGTGAAATACTCGGTGTGGACATGCTAGATACCCTAAATTATGATGTTTAGACACTTTGTGGACTCGATTTCATGTTTGGGTGTGTTTTGAACAAGTTTGGTATGAGGTATGTTGAGTTGTTGTTAAAGGAAAAAATCTGTATTTGTCGCTGATCTGTTTTGTTTGCTGTTTTGGACTGTCTTGGAGTCCGTATCTTAATTTCGGAATAAAACATGAGTTTTAGAATTACGTCTATTTCTAACTCCTCTAACCTTGCTTGATTTTGTTTTCGTATGACCGAGTTATGACTGTTAACTACAGGGGTGTCGACTTTTTCCAAATTCTGTTTTTCGATAAATTTGATGACAAATCATTTTAAAGAACTATGGTATGTATATTATTTTGATCTGAAATTTTGGTCAGTTTTTTTATACCTATCTAGGGATTACCAAGAATTTTGGTAGATTTTATTGATAAGTTTTATATGTCATTTCATGCATATTTACAAAAGTCATACTTGATGTATTTTGCTCACTGTCCTGTAAAGAATTGTGTTTTCACCCTGATTCCTTTTACTGTATGGAAAATGTTGATGAATATGAAAGTTAGTTTATTTTATCTATTTTCATCTTCCTTTGGCGGATTTGGATTTTGTTTCACGACTTGCGAGATATTTCAGTTTTCATACAGCAGTGTTGGGAATTCCAGATTGGCCAAAGTATCGTTTCTTGATATTTTCTTATTTTTGATGGCTGAACTAATTTTACTGGAATATTATGAAACTTTATATTTTGATTCTAGACATAAAGGGGAATACCCGAGATTTTTCTTGGATTTATTTGAGAAGTTTTGATGCTGTTTTTCTGACTGAGAATTCGTTTTACTGATTTCTGACTAAACGTGTTTTCTGGATTCAAAACAGTTTTGAGTTATGATTTTGTGAAATACAATATGACTTATTTATATTTTCTGTATTCATTTGGGAGTCTATTTTCTAGATTCTTCGACGGATTCAGGTTTGCATTTCTGTAGCGACGGGTAACACTGTTTTACACCTGTACTGTCTTGCTATCCTGAATATGAACATACACTGTTTTTCTCGGTTATGTGATTGTATATTATCTATGCATATTTATTTGTTTTCCTGAACCTAATACTGATTATACCATGTTATTTTGACACTATTCCGAACACATTCATGCCTATTTGATGACCATAATAAAGAAACTAAGTCGGGGTCAAGAGAAAGATCTAGTAGTGGAAAAGCATAGAAATGTGCACTTAGAAGGGGGCCCGTATTTCCCATCTGATTATCTGTTATCTGTTATGAGATCATGCAAGATTTTGATTATCTATTACCCAACTACATACTTCCTACGAGATGGTGTACTTGGAGGGGACTTAGTCCTATCTGTTGCATGATCGTATTTTATCTGTCTGTTTGGATCTGTTATGTGATATCTGTCTGAAACCTGAGTACACAGTGCTATATGATCCCTTAAGAAATCTACAAACGCAACTGTTTTGAATGTAGCAACCATGTGATCAAAGGATGACACATGATGTGCTACCTAGTTAGTAATTAATACAAGACTTATAAAAATCTGAATCTGTATCTAGATCTGAAATCTGAATATGAATCTGTCATATGCCTCTGGTTATCTGTTTATCTGATTACCTGTTATCTGTCTGACATTATCAATTGACACCTTATTTGACACTATATGTATATCTGTCTCTATGCCTTTTGACTTTGACACTTGACACATGTTAGTATACCATACTAGTTGATTTTGCTATACCATGCTAGGTCTATTTTTGCTATTATTTAGATTTATTTAGTTTTCCCCATGTACTTGTATCCTACATTATAAGTGGCCCGTAACTTGCAATTGACGGGTATTTATTTTCTTTTTCCTTCTCCTGCAAATTTATTAATTGCAGATCAGGATGGTCAGCTGCTAGATGGTATTGGCGAGTGTTGTGCAATCTAGATGATCTAAATAAATATATAAACTAGACACAAATTAAAAACCTCGCAAGTGTACGAATCGTTTATAGAAGCGTAGTGAAAAGCAAGGGTCGATCCCACAGAGATTGTAGAAGTTAACTTACTAACCAATAAAACAGAAATAAGAATCTTAAAGTTTTGTTCTAAAAGAAATGACTAGATCAAGTAGTTCTGAATCACAATGTTTATTAAGTAGTTGGGCTTTGATTTCCACCTATAGTCAGTAATGCTAAGTCACCCTCTTCACTACCCTAATTACTCGTGTTTGTTCCTTTAAGGGCATGGTATCTACTCCTTAAAGTATTGTTTCCCTAAGCTAAGAATTAGGCATGGTATCTACTCTAATTCGTTTCTTTCCTTAAGTGTTTAGCATGGTATCTACTAAGTTGCACTTAAGGAAAACATAAGAACAATGGAAACGAACAAACACTCGAAGTTCTAGAAATTGGTATCAGATCTAGATCCTTCAAGTTGATTAAACCAAGAACCCCTAAAGATTCCTGTGTTACAAGTTATGAGCACGAGATACAGGTCGTCTCTATACTCATATAACAGATTCAGATTTATAACATGCAAACTTGATAATCTCAGGTTCTGTATGGCAGTCGACTTGCTGTCACTCTCAGTCGACTGCTCTTAGAACTTCTGAACAAGTTTGTATGTTATAAATCTATACCAATACTCTCAGGTTTAATCAATAAGTAACAGAATAGCATTCAGAAGAATATAAGCATTACATAACTACGGTTTCAATCTACCCAACTATGAAATTAGTTCCACATAAGAAAACTTTTATTGACTAACAGTTTTGAATACATGATGAAAATAAATACTAGAAAGAGAAGAAATAAACTGATGATGTTTGGTCTGAGAAGTCGACTGCTGTAACTCAGTCGACTGGCTTGTTGCTTCAGTGTACTCGATCTCCTTCTTCTTCGACGCTGATAGAATAATCCTCTTGGTTGATGATTTGATGATTCAGAAATTCCGTGATTCGGTCCCTCAGAATAACGCCTCTTGGTTGATATTTATAGAACACGGGAAGAGAATTAGGGTTTGCACTTTTTCCAAAAAAAAATCCTCTTCTTTTATTTATTTCCTTCCTTATTTGATCGGCGTTTTATTTCTTTCTCTTCTTCTTTTTCTTCCTTTTCTGCTAACCACGTGCTCTTGCCAATCCCCGGTCTCTAGCTTTGATTTGTTGGAGAAGTTGTTATTCGCATATAACCTGGGTTTGGATAACTAAATCTTGCTTCGTATTTGGAGATGATTCTTCGCTGTTCTTATCTTTTGACTCCGCCGAATGCCAGTCGACTGGCTTTGGAAGCAGTCGACTGTGCCGAGCAGCTTCAGCCTCTCTGTCCAGTCAACTGTTGAAGAACCAGTCGACTGTTGCTCTGCAGTTCCCTGTATATCATCCTCTCAGTCTGTATTAGTCTGGAATCTGCTTCGTTTTGCTGCTTTTGGTTGTTTCCTATGGAAAAGAGAAAAGAAGAGTAAAATAACACATAAAGAGCATTTAAATGTCTAATTGCACTAAGATTATTGCTCCTAAATGTGAATATTATTGGGTTCATCAAATACCCCCAAACTTAGCTTTTGCTTGTCCTCAAGCAAAAAGTAAAATTATGAACAAGGGGAAAATAATAGGAGACTCAACCCATCACACCAAGAATTCTCATTATGCAAGCATCAAAATTTCAATTAAAAATATAAACAATTGCAAATAAAGTAAAAACAAGCATACCCACTTTCTCCAGTGCAATTGTCTATTCATAGCTCCAAACCCAGTCATAGTTGTCATGCAATTAATTATAGTTATAGTATGTAACTACCCAATCTGTGATTATCCCTTTTCTCTACTACAAACCGAGTAGCAAACTAGAGTTTTTTTTTTTTTTTTTTTTTTTTTTTTTTTTTTTTTAATGTCTCTTCTCTAAGTTGTCACTTGCCTTTTGACGCGAGTGCAAGACATTTGTGATGAATCCACCCGGTTACTCAACAAGTCACAAACTTTAAGTGCTTTGCATACTCATATTTCAAGTTGCCGTTTGACGTAAAAGTAAACATTGGTGATGAATATCCCTAGTTACTAAGCAACTCAAAACATTGGAGTAGATTGACTTTATTCAATATTTTTTTTTATTTTTTATTATTATTTTTTTTTATGATACTCTATTTACTTAAACTCTGTTTAGGACTAGATCAAAGGGGATAATCACCAGAAAAAGCATCACATTTGTTTTTTTATGTATAATCGCATGACTCTTATAATTTTGCAAGGAATTATGAAACTCAACAATCCTAAAGTAAATAAGTATACTTACTCTTACTTTATAAGAAATTGTTTATCCCAAATCAAAAGACTCCAAATAACTACCCCCAAACTTAGATGGAACATTGTCCTCAATATTCGCACAAAAACTTAAAATAGGCATGTGTTACCACCCAGTTTGAAGGAAATAAACAAATCAAAATAAAGTTAAGAAATAAAGAAATGATTAAAGAAATAAATAAATAGAGAGTGTAAGTACTTCCCTGAAAAATTGGGTTGCCTCCCAATAAGCGCTGTGTTTCTTGTCTTCAGCTAGACTTGATGAGTTCATGCAATGTATTGAATGGTTTGAAGATTCACATCTTCCTCGTGCAGCTCTATACTCATCTCAATGTACGGCTTCGCCCTATGCCCGTTCACCTTGAATGTTTGATTTTTCTCTTTGCTATGAACCTCCAATGCTCCATGTGGAAAGACTTTTGTAATAATGTATGGGCCATACCATCGTGACATAGGCTTACCTGGAAAGAGTCTTAATCTTGAGTTGTATATCAATACCTTCTGTCCTTCATAAAACTCCTTCCTTGCTAGTTGTTTATCATGGTATATCTTGGTCCTTTCTTTGTACAACTTTGCATTTTCATATGCGTCGTGCCTCAATTCTTCAAGCTCGTTCAGTTGCAATCTTCTTTTGTCGCCTGCTTGTTTCATATCAAAATTAAACCTTTTAATGGCCCAATAGGCTTTGTGTTCCAACTCCACTAGCAGATGACAGGCTTTTCCAAAAACCAAACGGTATGGTGACATGCCGATGGGTGTCTTATATGCCGTTCGGTAGGCCCATAATGCATCATTCAAGCGTAGCGACCAATCCTTTCTCCTTGTATTTACTGTCTTTTCCAAAATGCTCTTGATCTCACTGTTGCTAATCTCCACCTGCCCACTGGTTTGAGGATGATATGGAGTACCCACTCTATGTGTAATCCCATATTTCTTCATCAAAGAAGCAAATGGAAAATTATTGAAGTGACTCCCTCCATCACTAATTATTGCTCGTGGTGTACCAAACCTGGTGAAGATGTTTTCCTGCAAAAACTTGACAACAACTTTGTGATCATTAGTTTTTGAGGGGACAGCCTCGACCCATTTAGACACATAATCCACACCCACAAGAATATATAAATAACCAAATGAGTTAGGAAAGGGACCCATGAAGTCGATTCCCCAAACATCAAAAAGCTCGATTACTTGGATGTTCTGCAGTGGCATTTGATTTCTAGAAGAGATGTTGCCTGTCCTTTGGCATTTGTCACAAGTCCTGCAAAAAGAAAAAGCATCTTTGAATACATTAGGCCAATAAAAACCAGATTGTAATACCTTAAGTGATGTTCTTTTTGGTCCAAAGTGTCCTCCACATGCATATTGATGGCAATATTGTAGAATACTCATTTGCTCTTCTTCTGCCACACATCTTCTTATAATTTGATAAGGGCAGAATTTGAACAAATAAGGATCATCCCAATAATAGTGCTTGCACATGGCCACCAGTCTCTTTCTTTCCTGAATTGTCATACCTGGAGGGAAAACATGAGCAGTGAGATAATTTACAATATCTGCAAACCATGGAAGTTGTATATTTATTTCAAATAAGTTTTCATCTGGGAAATTTTCATTAAGTGGGGGCACAATTCTTTCTTCCTCATGCAGTAATCTGGACATGTGATCTGCCACAACATTGTCACTTCCTTTCTTGTCTCTAATCTCAAGATCGAATTCTTGAAGCAACAGCACCCATCTGATCAACCTAGGCTTAGCATCCTTTTTAGCAAACAAATATCTCAAAGCAGCATGGTCAGTGAAAACAATGACTTTAGACACAATCAAATATGATCTAAACTTCTCTACAGCAAAAATGACAGCTAACATTTCTTTTTCAGTAGTGGAATAATTAAGCTGTGCATCGTTTAAAGTTCGAGAAGCATAGTAAATAACATGGGGTACCTTATTGATTCTTTGACCTAAAACAGCTCCCAAAGCATAATCACTTGCATCACACATAAGCTCGAAAGGATGGCTCCAATCTGGTGCCATGACAATAGGTGCAGAAATGACAAGATTCTTCAATGTAATAAAAGCATTTGTGCACTCTTCTGTCCATGCAAACTCAACGTCCTTAGCCAACAATTCACAAAGGGGTCTGGAGATTTTTGAGAAATCTTTTATAAATCTTCTATAGAACCCTGCATGTCCAAGAAAACTCCTAACACCCTTGACTGTAGTAGGACGGGGTAGCTTTGATATGATGTCAACTTTTGCCTTGTCCACCTCTATGCCTCTTTTTGACACCACATGTCCCAAGACAATACCTTGTTGTACCATAAAATGGCACTTTTTCCAATTCAGCACTAAATTGCATTCTTCACATCTCTTAAGTACAAGCTGCAAATGGTTAAGGCATTCATCAAAACAAGATCCAAAAATACTAAAATCATCCATAAATACCTCGATGAACCTTTCCACCATGTCTGAAAATATACTCATTATGCATCTCTGAAATGTAGCTGGTGCATTGCACAATCCAAAGGGCATCCTCCTGTATGCAAAAGTACCAAAAGGACATGTAAAAGTGGTTTTTTCTTGATCTTCTGAAGCAATAGCAATTTGATTATAGCCACTATAACCATCTAAAAAACAATAATGACTATATCCTGCTAATCTTTCTAACATTTGATCAATAAAAGGAAGAGGGAAGTGATCTTTCCTGGTTTAGTTATTCAGTTTCCTGTAGTCAATGCATACCCTCCATCCTGTGGTCACTCTAGTAGGGATAAGCTCATTCTCTTCATTCTTCACCATTGTGACTCCACTCTTCTTAGGCACCACATGTATGGGGCTCACCCATTTGCTATCTGAGATAGGGTAGATGATGCTAACGTCTAATAGCTTCAAGACCTCTGTTCTTACCACTTCCTTCATGTGTGGATTAAGCCTTCTCTGTGCTTCCCTGCTAGGTTTTGCATTGTCTTCAAGAAGTATTTTATGCATGCATTTGGATGGACTTATTCCCTTGATGTCTGCAATGGTCCACCCTATTGCACCTTTGTGTTCTCGCAGTACCCTCAGCAGCTTATCTTCTTCTTGTGCACTCAAGTTTGCAGCAACTATCACTGGTAGTGTCTGGTTCTCACCCAAATATGCGTGCTTCAGATGTTCAGGCAGCAGCTTAAGCTCCACGTCTGGTGTCCTGGTAGCAGTCGAGACAGTCGACTTGTTCCGTTCACCAGTCGACTGGTCTGAGGAAACACAAGTGCTATCAGACACAAAATTTTCAAATGCAGGTGCAAGCTTACCTGAATATGACTTTGGGGTTTCAAGGTGATATACTGTCTCTGCAATCCTGCAGTCATCGTATTCCTGTTCAACATGAGATAATGTTAGAGACTGTGTAATTGCGGCTTGTAGTGGTTCAATGCTATGTATCTGAAATGTTCGATCAACAATCTCCTGTACCACATCAATATTATAGCATTCATAGTCATCATGTGGTAATTTTAGTGTATCAAACATTTTAAATTCAACCTTTTCTCCATTTATTTTCATACTTATAGTACCCTTTTTAACACAAATTTTTATATCAGCCGTACTCATAAAGGGCCTACCTAAAATGATCGGTAAAGAAGATGGCATTGAAGAGTCCTCCATATCCAACACAATAAAATCTACAGGCAAAATGAATTCATTTACCTGAACTAGGACATCTTCCAAAATACCTCTAGGTCATTTGATGCTGCGATCAGCCAACTGCAAAGTGATGGATGTTGGTTTGAGTTCCCCCAATCCTAGCTTTTCGTAAACAGAGTATGGAAGAAGATTGATGCTTGCCCCCAAGTCTAGCAGTGCCTTTTCAAAGAAGTGCTCACCAACCTTGCAAGGAATGGTAAAACTACCTGGGTCCTTCAATTTAGGAGGTAATTTCCTTAACAAAACAGCGCTCACTTCCTCTGTCAAAGCCACATCCTCCCTAACCTGAAATGTTCTTTTGTGAGTACAACATTCTTTCAAAAATTTAGCATAAGAAGGAATTTGTTTAATAGCATCAAGTAGGGGGATATTAATTTCTACCTTTCTGAGAGTTTCAAAGATATCAAATAAATGTTGTTCTTTCTTTTGCTTGACTAACCTTTGAGGGAATGGTGGCAGAACTGTCCTTTCTTTTTCACTTACCTTGTTGGAACCCAAAACTTTTGATGGTTGTGTATCTGCTTCGTCTGCGTGTGTTCCAACCTTGTTGTCAATTGTCTTACCACTTCTCAGAGTTGTTACTGATTTGAGCTGTTCTTGGCCTCTAGGGTTTGATATGGTTTGTGAAGGAAGTTCTCCTGCCTTTCTTTCACTTAACTCCTTCGCGATTTGCCCGATTTGAGTTTCCAATTTCTGAATTGCCTGCCCTTATTGGTTGCTTGTTTGATGTTGTTGTTGGAGCAATTGAAGAACGGTGGATTCAAAATCCAACTTCTTCTGTTCTTGAACTGGCTGATCAAACCCACTTCCCATCTGGATGTTCCGTGCATGTCCTTGCGAAGATTGAGTGCCTTGATTGTTGCTCCATGAGAAATTTGGATGGTTCCTCCACCCTGGGTTGTATGTGTTCGAGAATGGGTTGTTCTTTGGTGGAAACACTCCTTGTCCCACATAGTTTGCATGCTCCTGATCTGTGAAAGAAGACATGGGACATGTGTCAGTTGTATGATCAAAATGAGAACAAATTGCACAAATTTCTTTTGTTTGATTTTTTACACTGCCCATTGTTGTCATTGCATTAACAAGCATATCAATTTTTTTGTTCATGTTTACCATTTCTAATTGTATGTTATTACTACCAAAAATTTCGTAAACTCCCTGTTTTTTAGAAATGCCTCTTCCTCTTGTTGAGAATTGCTGTGAGTTCTCACTGAGTTCTTCAAATAATTCGATGGCCTCCTCACCACTTTTCCTCATCAAGATCTCGTTGCAAGCTGAATCCACAATTGCCTTGTTAGTATCATTTAAACCTTCATAAAATGCTTGTACCTGATCATCTTTAGGCATGTTGTGCGTAGGACACTTGAGAAGCTTGTTCTTGAAGTCCTTCCATGCTTCGAAGAATAAATCTCCATCTTTTTGTTGGAAGAGTTGAATCTCCCTTTTCAGTTGTTTGGTCTTCTGGGCTGGAAAGAATTCTTTCAAGAATTTTGTTGCCAATTGCTCCCATGAATTAATTGATCCTGGTTCCAAAGAATTATACCACAATTTAGCATTAAGTTTTAAGGAGAATGGAAACAAGATTAACCTGATTTGTTCAGGGGTAAGCCCTTGGACGCTTTGTGTTCTGCAAAGATCAAAGAAGTCTTGCAGATGGAGGTGAGGCTCCTCGTCTGGTTTGCCACTAAAGTGGGGAACCATGCTAAGTAATTGGGGAGATAGATGCATATTCCCTGTGACATTAGGTTGATAAGCAATGCAGGAAGGTTGCTCAATATTCTTAGGCGTGAATTTGTCCTGCATTGGTACTCGATTTGGTACTTCCTCAGCCATTGTTGCTCGTGAATTGGGTCTCTGTGCAGTCGCCTGGTTCTTTGTAGCAGTCGACTGGTTGGTTGCAGACAGCCGACCTAGTCTGTGCAGAGTGCGTTCTGTTTCCGCGTCAATAGGTAGTAGCTCTGGACGAAGTGATCGCCTTCCGTGCATCCACCAAAATCCTGTAACCTACAAGAGAAAATATTTATTAATAAAAGAAAAGAAAATAAAAGAAAAAATTTACTGATTTGTAAGTTAAAATGCTAACAATCCCCGACAACGGCGCCAAAAACTTGTTGTGCAATCTAGATGATCTAAATAAATATATAAACTAGACACAAATTAAAAACCTCGCAAGTGTATGAATCGTTTATAGAAGCGTAGTGAAAAGCAAGGGTCGATCCCACAGAGATTGTAGAAGTTAACTTACTAACCAATAAAACAGAAATAAGAATCTTAAAGTTTTGTTCTAAAAGAAATGACTAGATCAAGTAGTTCTGAATCACAATGTTTATTAAGTAGTTGGGCTTTGATTTCCACCCATAGTCAGTAATGCTAAGTCACCCTCTTCGCTACCCAAATTACTCATGTTTGTTCCTTTAAGGGCATGGTATCTACTCCTTAAAGTATTGTTTCCCTAAGCCAAGAATTAGGCATGGTATCTACTCTAATTCGTTTCTTTCCTTAAGTGTTTAGCATGGTATCTACTAAGTTGCACTTAAGGAAAACATAAGAACAATGAAAACGAACAAACACTCGAAGTTCTAGAAATTGGTATCAGATCTAGATCCTTCAAGTTGATTAAACCAAGAACCCCTAAAGATTCCTGTGTTACAAGTTATGAGCACGAGATACGGGTCGTCTCTATACTCATATAACAGATTAAGATTTATAACATGCAAACTTGATAATCTCAGGTTCTGTATGGCAGTCGACTTGCTGTCACTCTCAGTCGACTGCTCTTAGAACTTCTGAACAAGTTTGTATATTATAAATCTATACCAATACTCTCAGGTTTAATCAATAAGTAACAGAATAGCATTCAGAAGAATATAAGCATTACATAACTACGGTTTCAATCTACCCAACTATGAAATTAGTTCCACATAAGAAAACTTTTATTGACTAACAGTTTTGAATACATGATGAAAATAAATAGTAGAAAGAGAAGAAATAAACTGATGATGTTTGGTCTGAGAAGTCGACTGCTGTCACTCAGTCGACTGGCTTGTTGCTTTAGTGTACTCGATCTCCTTCTTCTTCGACGCTGATAGAATAATCCTCTTGGTTGATGATTTGATGATTCAGAAATTCCGTGATTCGGTCCCTCAGAATAGCGCCTCTTGGTTGATATTTATAGAACACGGGAAGAGAATTAGGGTTTGCACTTTTTCCAAAAAAAAATCCTCTTCTTTTATTTATTTCCATCCTTATTTGATCGGCGTTTTATTTCTTTCTCTTCTTTTTTTTCTTCCTTTTCTGCTAACCACGTGCTCTTGCCAATCCCCGGTCTCTAGCTTTGATTTGTTGGAGAAGTTGTTATTCGCATATAACCTGGGTTTGGATAACTAAATCTTGCTTCGTATTTGGATGAGGATGATTCTTCGCTGTTCTTATCTTTTGACTCCGCCGAATGCCAGTCGACTGGCTTTGGAAGCAGTCGACTGTGCCGAGCAGCTTCAGCCTCTCTGTCCAGTCGACTGTTGAAGAACCAGTCGACTGTTGCTCTGCAGTTCCCTGTATATCATCCTCTCAGTCTGTATTAGTCTGGAATCTGCTTCGTTTTGCTGCTTTTGGTTGTTTCCTATGGAAAAGAGAAAAGAAGAGTAAAATAACACATAAAGAGCATTTAAATGTCTAATTGCACTAAGATTATTGCTCCTAAATGTGAATATTATTGGGTTCATCAGCGAGATGATGTATTAGTGTTGGATTTTCTGCTTTATTATTATTATTATTTGTTGCTTGAACTTGATTAAAATGTACTTGATTACTTGGATATTTATTTGTATTTGGGCGATGTGACCCAGGATATTTGACTCGTTCAGAATTTGATTATTTGAGATTATTATATTTGGTTTCAAGTAATTTCTGTTAGTATCTTATTTCAATTATGCATGTTGGTTGATACTTTTGCTTCCGATTCTGATTATTTCTGTGATATGTTTTAAAGATTCTTGAACAGCTTATGGATGATGAAAATCATTCGCTGGGCTTTTGTTACGTATCCGTATTCCGTATTCTTTTTGGGAAGTGGGGCGTGACAGACGGTTTAAACTGCCTCTTATAGATAACCGCGAATTTGAATTACTCACTAAACATCCTGGGCTGGTCTGTGGAGGGATGCCACCCATACCCAATCGGACAGATCCGGTTTTGGGTTGTTGGGCTTTGAAGAAACATCAAGTTCCCATTTCTGACCCGTTTGTGATGGAAATTATTGCTTTACCCTTGAGAGCTTCCAGATTCATGCCTGATTTGAATGGTCCCAATTTAATCCTATTTTTAGCCAAATCACGAGCCCCCCACTCCCGACGACTGAGTGCAATAGCCTTTGGGGAGTAGTTTTCTTGTTTTAATAGCGTATAGGATTTTATCGGAGTTCTTGGGAGCCTTAGAATCGCTCATGGGGCTTAACAGCACTCAATTATTGAGTTTGTACAATATTTGGATTTGTTTGTGGGATTTCCTGACTCTTCCAATGAATTTTCCCAATTTTTAACCATTTCTCGAATCATTTATTCAACTTGCGAAGTGACAATCAATTTTCAAAAAATATAAATTAATTATTCTAATTAATAATTATTTTTCCAGGAATTCGAAAATATTTTTTCCCGAATTTATAATTATTTTTTTAGAAATTTTAATTAATGTTAAGAATTTTTAATCATTTTTCACAATTTTTAAATAATTAATTCTATTTAATAATCAAAATAAAGAATTAATCAAATGATTATCGACGTGGCACAATCTGAAGCGTCGTTCACGTTCTAGCACAATTTTTTGAATGATCAGATAGCTGGAGATGGTTGACTGGTCGGTGCTTTAACGCCCAAATGGAGGTGGTGGTAAGAGCCTTCGGTGCCAGCGCCAAACCCCAGCGAGACTTCGACAGGTTGACACATGGCGTGTTTAACATCAGTGTCAAGAATGCTCGGTGCCACTTGCCAAACCTCGTTGACATCTCGGCGTGCTGACACGTGGCAGGTTTGACGTCAGTGTCAAGGAAGCTCGGCGAGAGCTACCGAGGTCGAGGAAGGCTTCGAGAAGGCGACACGTGGAGATTTCGACCGTTGACCGTTGACTATTCAAAACCATTTCTCCAATTACGATGTCGGTGTCAAGAACGCTCGACGAGAACTGTCAAGGTCGAGAGTGGCTTTGGGAAGGCAACACATGGATATTTTGACCGTTGACCATTGACTAGTCAAAGTCATTTCTCCAATTACGACATTGGTGTTAAGAACGCTCGGTGAGATCTGCTGAGGTCGAGAGATGCTTCGGGAAGGTGACACGTGGAGATTTTGACCGTTGACCGTTGACTAGTCAAATTCATTTCTCCAATTACGACGTCGGTGTCAAGAATGCTCGGCGAGAGGTACCGAGGTCGAGAGAAGCTTTGAGAAGGCAACACATGGAGATTTTGACCGTTGACTGTTGACTAGTCAAATCCATTTCTCCAATTATGACGTCAGTGTCAAGAACGCTCGGTTAGAGCTGCCGAGGTCGAGAGAGTCTTCGGGAAGGCGACACGTGGAGATTTTGACCGTGGACCGTTGACTAGTCAAAGTCATTTCTCCAATTACGACGTCGGTGTCAAGAACGCTCGGTGAGAGCTGCCGAGGTCGAGAGAGGCTATGGGAAGGCGACACATGGAGATTTTGATCGTTGACCCCCCTCTCTATAAAACCATCCGCCCACTCATTTTCTCATTCTCTAAGTTTTTACTCAGACGATTTTCACTTCCCAGCGAGACCTTCTGGCGAAGATTTTCTCTACGGCGATCTTTTTCGACCGTAGCAGTCAAATCACGGTAACTCTTAGATAATATTATTTACTTTTAGATAATGACTAGTGTCACTTTGGGGCAAGAGATCTCCCCCTTCGTCGCCATCGAGTCGACCTCTAGTCAAGTTTCTACATGCGACAAGGGTAAGGCCATAGTAGGGACTTCTTCGGCGGTGGTGGAGACCATCGTTGAGAGAGATCGAAGAATGGGGGAGTAGGCAGGCTGCCCGGGCCCCTGACGAGGCTTCATCGAGTTCGAGAACTTCCGGATGATCTAGCCGAATGTATTGTGTACGGTCGGTGCCGAGGCTTCGAGGAGAACGCGGTTTGGGAGACCTCAGAGGTCGACGACACCATTTCCATACTCAGCGAAGAGGGTTTAAAGTTAGTTCAGGAGTGCTTTTTGATCCGAGTGAATTCGACTTGATGCTGCCTGGGCCCGGGGTGAGGGCCAATTCGCCGATGCCGGTAGATATGTGTTTTTGGCCCATCGACGCCTTCTTAGCTGGTGCTCGATTACCGCTCCTTCTGTTGTTGCCGAAGTGTTGCGATGGTACCGGATCAGCCCAGCCCAGTATATGCCGAACTCGTGGAGGCTTATCAACGGGTTCATCCTCCATTGTCAAGCAGCGAACATCGAGTCACGGCTGAATGTGTTGCGGATTGTGTACCAGATCCATCAGCAACACAAGACAAATTTCAAGTTCTATTTGTCTCCAAGGCATGGGGTAAGGCTCGTCAGCTGCTCAGACTCGATCAAGAACTGGAGGGACAATTTCTTTCTGATCCGAAGTCGAGAGCCATGGAATATTCCTACTACTTGGGTCGAGGAGATTTCAAAGTAGGCAAAAGAGAGCCCCGTTCTTAGCCCTAAGGAAACAGAGATGGTCCAGACACTCCTTGATTAGCCGAAGCTCGATTGGAAGGACTTGACAGAGGAGGCGCTTTTCGGGGCGGGGGGGGGGGGGGGGGGGGGGTCTTAGCCTGATAAACCATAGTACGCTTTTGTTCTTTAAGTTTTAGCACCCCGTTATTTTTTTTCTTAACTTAGTCAAATCTTTATTTGTCCTTATCCTTGGCAAATTTCCTTCTTTACAGAATCGATGGATTTCGACGATATACTTGCGGGGCGTGGAGTTCTAAGTAACAAGGCCCTTGCCGGCAGGAAGAGAAAGAGGACGGTCGCGAAGATTTCTTCTCCGAAGGTGAAGACAACTGCTGCCACCGTGGTGCACTCCTCATAGGAGGTCACGGTGGTTTTGCAGTCAGTGACTTCAGCTGCTCCGTTAGCCTCCGTTTGTGCGGGGGTCTTCCTTATGTCAGCGGCTTTGGCCTTGGAGGTCCCCCCCTAACTGCCGAAGCCGAGGTGTTCCTGACAGAGGAGCACAAGAAGATCTTTGTCCCTAACTGGCAAGTTAGGAAGCTCGACGGATTCCTCAGTGATTCGTCCTCTTGTATGAAAGCGGTTTGACATCTCGCCACGCCGAAGGACAAGGCTGCCTTGGAGGCGGGGACCGTTCGTGACGACGCGCTTGAAATCGCTCGAGCTGCCAAGTCGGTAAGTTTTCTATCACTTTTGAACCTTCTTCTTTTTGCCAAGTGTTGGTGTTTTCTTCGCTCGAACGACTGGTTTTTGCTTCTCTTGTAGATCACTTGCCACTTCGGGCACCTGATGGAGAATATGACCAAGCAAGAGAAGGAGCTAAAGCTCGAGAGTAAGAGGGCTCGGGCTGACACGGCTAAGATCGCGAAAGACCTCGAGCAATCGCAGATTCAAGCCGAGATGAAAACCTCAAGGGTGGAGCACCTCGAGGCCGTTGTCACCAAGCTGGAGGCGGACAACGCTCGGTTGGTGAAGGAGAAGGAGCTCGCCGCGAAGGAGAAGAAGGAGGCGATCACGACTGTGAAGATCGCCATGGCGAAGGAGGCCGAAGACGAAGCGATGGAGAAGGCCAAGGGGTTCCTATATGTGAAAATGGTGAAGGCCTAAGCCCGTGCCATAGACGAGGTTAAAGCAAAATTTTCTGACGTTGACTGTGCTGGGTGGCATTTGTTCCCCGATCCAGTTCCCGGGTTCGATGACGTTTCCAAGGAAGGTGAAGAAGACGAAGAAGAGGACCGGGAGGAAGAGGTCGAGGGCGACGAGACGGAGGCAGATGCAACTCTAGGTTCCCCGCCCCTAGTGATTGCCACCGAAGCACAAGTGGTCAAGCCTTATGTGGTCGTGGATGCTTCGAAAGAGGTCGACCCCTCACTCAGTTGTGTTTTAGGCCCTTTTAGTCTAGGTATTTTGTATCGACGCCTCATAGCGGACTGGCCACCTCTCTTGTACCTTCGTCTAAGTAATGAAATATCTTTTTTTGGCACAAGTGTTCGCAGCGAGACCTTAAACTATCTCATAGTTTTCGACACTTAGACTTAGAACTATCTTGTAGCTTCTTCTTTAAATTAGAGCCATCTCGTAGGTCTTCATGGGCTTAGAACTATCTTATAGCTTTGCTTTACCTTAGAACTATCTTGTAGCTCTATTTAGACTTAGAGTGATTTACGCTTCTCTCTTTGATTGACTTCCCTAGGGTAGTGAGACGTCGCATCTCCTCACCAAACTCCGTATTACTAAGTTGGGACTCGCTCAATCTCGGAAGAGGCTCGCTAAAGAGGAGTTGGAGCTTGGTCATTTGAGGATGGTCTTGGCCCGTCAAGATATCGAGATGAGGCGTCTTGAGGAGATTCTCCAAGAAGTGCCCCCCGAGGGTGGAGAGGTCGGCCCTTCTATGGCTGCCGGCAAAACTTTGAGACTGAAATTTCTTCGGCACACTCTATTTGCGGTGACGTCAGAAAGGGACAAGCTAAAGAACGTGGTACTCGAGAAGAGTTTAGAAGTGGCTCATCTCCAGAGGACTATCTTTGAGCTCTCGCAAGGGGGTAGCACAAGCAAGGTGCCTCGTTTGAAGTTTAAAGTGACAGATAACTCCCTTAAAGAGTGGCTCGTCGAGTTAGAGGTGGAGAATCTTCCTTTAAAATGACTCTCCGAAGGAAGCAATGTAAGGATCACTTCTTGTCCGCACGAGGAGTACACCCTGGGGAGATCGTTCCATGAATTGGTTCTGCGCATGCCTTCACGAAACCTTGGGGATGCTCAAAGTGTCATGGTTGGTTCGTCTAGTAGGGCATCGGTTGGAGGGGCCGCTGGGCCCATGGATCCTGATGGTATGACTCGGCTCGGGGGTTTAGAGATTTCTTCAAAGGCAACAAGAGAGCAGCACAGCACTCGTCGTCCTCTTGTATCACTTAATAGGAGTGTCTCACTTCCTAGGAAGAGTTAGGGTGACACTATGTAGTTTTGTAGGAGTTTTTGGTCTTAATAAGACTTGTATCCCCAACTTTAGCAGAATAAGATATTTGTAGTATTCAAGCAATGTGTTTGTTGATTCCGCCTTTTTGATCTTGTAATGAGACTCTTTCGCCCAATAACACTTGTAACTTCTCCCTTTTTTGGAACAAGCACTATTTTTTTGGCTAAGTGATTGAGTGTCGTTTCTCAAAGTGTTTGCTAACACTTGTATTCTCTGTTGTTTGTGAAACAAGATTTTTTAGCCAAGTGCTAGAGAGTTGTTTCTCCAACTGTTTGCTAACACTTGTATTCTCTCTTGTTTTCAATAATTATGGGAGCTATTTTGAATGGTGAGCTACTTCGCACTTGCTCGAAAGCAAGTGGCTAAAGTGGCGTCGAACCAAGTGTTTGACTCTGAACTTGTCATTTAAGAGTTTTCAACAGTGTGGGAGTTCGAATGGTGAGCTACTTCGCACTTACTCGTTCGCAAGCGGCTAAAGTGGCATCGAACCAAGTGTTGGACTCCGAACTTGTTGATTTAGAGTTTTCAATGGTTGTGGGAGCAATTTCGAATGGTGGGCTACTCACACTTGCTCATTCGCAAGTGGCTAAAGTGGCGTCGAACCAAGTGTCGGACTCCGAACTTGTTGATTTAGAGTTTTGAACGGTTGTGGGAGCAATTTCGAATGGTGAGCTACTTCGCACTTGCTTGTTCGCAAGCGGCTAAAGTGGCGTCGAACCAAGTGTAGGATTCCAAACTTGTCGTTTAAGAGTTTTCAACAGTTGTGAGAGCAATTTTGAATGATGATCTACTTCGCACTTGATCGTTCGCAAGCGGCTAAAATGGCATCGAACCAAGTGTTGGACTCCGAACTTATTGATTTAGAGTTTTCGTACTTAGTGTACGCTTTGGAGTAAGACAATCAAGATTTAGACAATAGCTTTTTGGAGAACTAAATTGCTTTTATAAAAGAGGACTAAGTGGCTGCTTCTGAGTTGCAAGCCTTTATTACATTGAGAAAATCAACTAAGTAACAAGAAGAAAAACATTAAAAAATGCTTTAGGCAGAAGTTGCTTCAAGCAGTATTTGAACACCCTCTTGGTACTTCATCAGGTGCTCCGCATTGCAAGTCCTTGGTATCTCCCGGCCCCCTAGATCTGCAAGTCGGTAAGTTCCCAGACGAACCACTTTGGAGATCCTATATGGTCCTTCCCAATTTGGAGAGAGTTTGCCCTTATTACGAGAGGCTGAAATTGCTAGCTTTTGCAAAACTAGATCGCCTTCTTTCAGGTTAGTAGGGCAGACTCTCTGATTGAAGAACTTTTCAACTCACTGCTTGTATGCCTGCTGGCGGATAAATGAGTGCTCACGGACTTCGTCTATGAGATCAAGATTACATCTGAAACTGTTGGAGTTTTGCTCTTCATCAAACGCGATAAGGCGAGGGGGGGGGGGGGTAGGCCAACTTCGAGAGGAATAACAACTTCGAAGCCGTAGGTGAGATTGACAGGGGTCCTCTTAGTGGTCCTGTAAGACCATAACACATTTGGGAGCTACTCGACCCACAAGCCTTTGTAAGCTCTATCGAGCCTTCGGTGGAGACCCGTTAAGACTTGCTTATTTGTGTTTTCCGCTTGGCCGTTGGTTTGCGGGTGGGAGACAGAAGAGAATCTCTGCTGAATGCTCTTGTCAGCACAGAACTGCTGAAATGTTGCCCCTGTGAACTGTGTTTCATTATCAGTAACTAGGATTTGGGGGACACCGAATCGGCAAATGATGCTTCTCCATAGGAACTGCTAGACCTTCTTCTCAGTAACCGTAGCAAGTGGTTCAGCTTCAACCCACTTAGTGAAATAGTCAATTGCTACTATAAGAAATTTTCTTTGCCCGTTAGCTGGTGGGAAGCGTCCGAGGAGATCCACCCCCCACATAGCGAAGGGAATTGGGCTGAACAAGGAACGGAGCTCGGCTTGGGGTGCCTGTTTGATGGATGCGAACTTCTGACAAGAAGTGCAGTGGCGGACATGTTGCTGATCATCTCTGAGGAGTGTGGGCCAATAGTAGCCATGATTGAGGATTTTTCGGGCGAGGGATCTGGCTCCAATTTGAGCGCCACCAATCCCTTCATGGACTTCCTTTAGGGCATATTGGGCCTCTTCAGGAGACAAGCATCGAAGGTAAGGTCGGTCGTCAGCCAGAGTATATGAACGTTTGTACAAGACACCTTCGATGACAGTGTAGCATTCTGCCCTTGTTCGGATTCTTCTAGCTTCTTTTTGGTCTGTTGGAAGTATCCCCCCCCCCCTTGAGGAATTCGAACAATGGATACATCCAGTTCTCCTCAGGAGGCGGGGGAAGAATCATCCTAAGCTCATAATGTTCTTCCTCGATGCTGGGGTGGAGGAGAACTTCTATAAGAATCATATGATCGAGTCATTCTAGGGACGAAGAGGCTAACTTGGACAGGGCGTCTGCTTGCCATTTTTTCTCGGGGGTATGCGGATGACTTCCGAACCCCTAGAACATGCTTAGGAGATGCTTAAATTTGGCGAGATATTTAAACCATTCGATCATCTCTAGCCTCATATTCCCCTTGGACCTAATTAACAACTAGCTGAGAGTCACTGTATACTTCAACAAGGCGAGCCCCTGCTTTTCGAGCTAAGAGCAAGCCAGCTATTAGGACCTCATATTCAGCTTCCTTGTTGGATGCCGGAAAATTTTTGCGGAGAGAGTACTGGAAGAAGAAATCGTCTGGTCCCATTAGGATAACACCCGCCCCACTTTCCTCTAGGCACGAGGATCCGTCGACATAGACGCTCCATGATGGAAGGTCCCTGTCTTCCTCAAGAGGGTCTGGAATTGTTCTTTTGACTATGAATTCGGCGAGGGCTTGGGCTTTAATGGCTACCCACGGCTGGAAAATTACATCATGTTGGCTCAACTCGATGGACCACTTCATGAGTCTCCCCAAGCTCTCTGGTTTGTGCAATATCTGCTTTAGCATTTGATCGGTGAGAACGACGATGGAGTGGGCTTGGAAGTAAGGTCAAAGCGTAAGCTATCTTCTCCACTTTTGAATAGCAGAGTTCGGCATCATAAAAGACTTTAATGATGCAATAGATGGGCTTCTGCGCTTTATCTTCTTCCCAACATTGGAGGGAGGTGTAATATCAAGAATTGCTCGGATCTTCTCGGGGTTGGCTTCTATCCCCCTGTGGTTAACCATGAAGCCTAGGAACTTGCCTGACGATACTCCGAAAGCACATTTGGATTGATTGAGTCGCATCTTGTGCCTTCGTAGAATGTCGAAGGCTTCCTGCAGGTCACGGGCATGGTCTGCTTGGGTGAGGCTCTTCACTAGCATGTCATCTACGTAACCCTCCATATTTTTGTTGATCTGCTCTTGAAAGACTTTGTTGACCAGGCACTGGAAGGTATCTCCAGCATTTTTTAGCCTAAAGGGCATGACCCAGTAACAATACAGGCCTTGGTCGGTCACGAAAGAGGTCTTTGGGCTGTCGGAAGGGAACATTCTGATTTGGTTATATCTGGAGTAAGCATCCATGAAACTAAGGAGCTGGTGACCGGAGGTGGCGTCAATAAGAGCGTCGATGCTAGGGAGAGGGAATGGATCTTTCGAGCAGGCTTTGTTCAGATCCGTGAAGTCAATACACATCCGCCACTTACCGTTTGCCTTCTTTAGCATTACTATATTGGTGAGCCACTCGGGATAGTTGACCTCTTGGATGAAGCGAGCCTCGAAGAGTTTATCCACCTCCTCTCTGATGGCTATCTGGCCATCAGGGGCAAACTTACGACGCTTTTGCTGAATAGATTTAGCTTCGGGATTAACGCTAAGGAGGTGAGTGATGAGGTCTTCCGATATACCCGGCATATTAGTCGATGTCCATGCAAATAGGTCTATGCTGCCTCTGATGCATTCGATGATTTGTTCCTTAACTATTTGCGAGAAGACTTTACTGACTCGGAAGGTTTTAGACGGGTCTTCTTCAGAAAACAGGACCTCTTCTAACTCACCGACTGGTTACGAGATAATCTGCCAACCCATCTAGGGGACTTCTAACGAGTCGAGGGAAAGGATTGTTCCTCCCAAAGCCGTGGTGTAGCACCTTCGGACCGTCTCTTGATTTCCCCTGACTTCCTCTACTCTAGCAGGGGTCGGGAACTTCATTTTCATATGGAACGCGGAGGGGACGGCGCGAAGTGCGGCCGAGGATGGTGTTGTAAGCAGCTTTCACATCTACTACCATGAAGTCCATTGCTTCTGTTCGGCTTGTTAAGGCTTTTCCCGCGATCACGTCCAGGGTGAGCACTCCTTCGATTGAGACTGGGGCCCTCGAGAATCAGGTGAGAGTGTACCCTGCTAGTTTAAGACGGTCTCGGGAGAGGCCAAGACCTTGGAATGCATCTAGGAAGAGGATGTTAACAGAGCTCCTGTTATCTACCAGGATCCGTCGTACCACATGATTAGCCATTTGAAGGCTGATTACAAGTGCGTCATAGTAGGGAGTTCGGACACCTTCCAAGTCCTTATCGAAGAAGGTAACTGGGACACCAAAACTCTTGGAAGGAGGGAAATTTTCTACGGAGTTGACTTCCGAGATGAAAGCTTTGCGGGAGGAGTTAGACTCTCCTCCCTTGGGACCTCCGTGTATAGAGTGGAGAGCTGCCCTTGGTTCGAAGTCTTGGGATTTCACTGGCTTCTCGGTTCTTTTATTGGCCCCCCGGATGGTGAAGGGTCCACCCCGTCCTTCCTCACAAACTTGGTAAGTTATCCCCTCTAGATTAGGGCCTCTATTTCGTTCTTCAGGGCCCAGCACTCATCTGTATCATGGCCATGGTCTCTATGAAAGCGGCACCACTTGTCTTTGTTCCTTTTCTTACAAGGTGTATTCATCTTCGGTGGAGGTTGGAGCAGACCCTCCTTGCCGACCTCCATGAGGATGGCTGAAACACTGGCATTCAGAGGGGAACCTTTCAAAATGGGGAGGAGGGTGGCGCTGGCCGTTGTTGTCCTTGTGGAGCTTCTTGGAGCCTTCTTCTTTTGCCCCTTCCATTTGTTCCCAGGTAGGAGCTCCTTCTGGTCTTGAGGATTGAGGGCTTCTTCAGCTCAGATATACTTCCCACTCCTTAGCAGGAGTTCCGAGATGTCTCGGGGCAGCTTTTTGGCAAGGGATGCCTTTAGGTCGGCGTGATTGATGTTGTGGCGGAATACTGCAGAGGCCATAGACTTATCAAGAGAAGCAATGGACCAAGCCTTGGTGGTAAAGTGCCTAACAAAGTCCCTCAATCGCTCGCCCTTCCTCTGACTAAGCTCCAGCAAAGATGTGCTCGTCTTCTCGGCTCGGCGGCTACTAACAAAGTGGGTAAGGAAGAGCTCCTCAAATTGGTCAAAGGAGAATATGGATGCGGGGGATAGGAGGGACTACCATTCTCTCGCTTGTCCCTTCAGCGTGGCGGGAAGGTTTTGCAAAGAAGCGCATCAAAGGCTTGGTGGATCAACATGAGAGTTTTGAAACTCTCTATATGATCAGCTAGGTCTGATTCCCAATTGTAATACTCGAAGTGAGGGGGCTTGAAAGTCTATGGGACCGGAGCTTCCATGATGGCTCTGGAGAAAGGGGGCCTACTCGAGGGGAAATTCCTCGCCCGCTGTTCTTCTTCCCGATTGAGCCTGCTGAGGAACCTCTCCATCTCATGGAGACGGCGATGACCGAGTCATCCCTCCAGTCGGATCTGGTCGACCCTCGGGACTCCCCTTCATAGGTGGCGGTATGACGAGGGCTGGGCATATGTTGGTCATGACCCGGGGTGTGTCGTGGGCTAGGCTCACGACGTTCATGATTCAGGGCATGGTGAAGGCTAGGCGCACACTGATCGTGGCATGTGGCGATATTGAGAGCTCGCAGAATATCTTCTTTGAAGTTCTGGAACTCTGCTTGAGTGACCGGTGCCCCTCTGGCTCGGCAGTCTCTAGGCGCAGCTTGACTTATTGGGGTAAGACTCCTCTGCCGACGATGTGGAGAGGACTCCCTTTGCCTCCTCACGGAGGCGGTTCTTCTAGGCCTTGTTCTACGTGGGGACCGGGCTCTAGGGGCCCTCTGGCGCTCGGGTTGAGGGACTTCCTCAAGGGATCGCCTTTCGTTCAAGCGAGTTCGAAGGTCGACCCCCTGCTGACGATTAACAATTACTTGACCGCGATCTGGCCCGAGAGGGCTTTGAGAAGTCATAGACTCAGTTGAAGGATTTTGAACTGAGATGTGGTCGTGGTGGGAGTGTTGTCCCTGATGGCTCCAATGGGAGCCCCTCGGGGCAGCCCCCCTAGACCTGGGAGGAGGCTGTTCAGGCTGCGGTTGCTGAACTTGTTGATCGAGTTGAAGGGGAAGATCTTAGAGTTGTGGAGGAGGAGGAAGAGGAGTGGCTCTTCGGCTGGATATCGCTGCCTTCCCTTTTCCTTTAGGAGGCATGACTCGGAAACAGCCTTTACCAGATATATGTGACTGGATTGCTTTTTCTTTTCCCACAGATGGTGCTAATCTGTTGCTGCTAATTATGGTGTGGGAGAAAACAAATGATTTGTGGATTCTTTTGGGAAAAAAATAAGGCAAACCTATTGACTTCTAGCCGGCGTTTGACTATTTCTCGCTGCTGTCGTTGAACTGCAGAAAGTGCGATACACCGGGATGGATCCCGGCAACGAACCCTCTGACGCTCAAGTCAGTAATCAGGAAAATTATGTTTCATGCCCCGCTTCCCAAAAATACGGAATGCATGCAAGTGACATTGGCCCAGCGAATGACTTACGTCATTCATACGCTGTTATCGATTCAACTCAACTATATAAACAAGAAAGTAATACAACCATGCATGCAGTAAAGGGGAAATCACAAGAATAACAATACTTGGAATTTAAGCATAAAATAACCAAACATAATAACAATCCAACAACTGGAATCAACAAAAACAATATTCGGGTCAAAAGCCCACAATACAACAAATAACAATGTTCAATTTATTTAAGTCTTCAAAACAAAACAATAATTATTTAGGCGGCGATGCAAATCAATTCTTTCACCATTGTTGTTTTCCCAGTCCATCAGGCAATTTTTCTTGATTATCTGTAAGCTGTTCATCTAAAAGAGAGAAAAATATGTTCTTAGAGCAAGTCGTGGACAGCAAGTAGAAAAACAGAGAAACAATGACATTTATGGTATAACAATGAATTCCATAAACAATAGAGTCGATGGCAATGAACAATGGCAAAATGATAAAGATGTAATGTACAATGACGATGATTGATAATGATGACAATAAACGATAACAATAACGGTAAACAATAACGATAACACTGTTCAATAACGATGACAATATGCAATGACGATGCGATGAAAATCTTAAGTCTATTATTCATTTTAATCCTAACTAATACATGTACTACTGTGTCCCATATGTTTCATACCACATGTTCGATGCATACAATCAATTTCGTTTAGACTAAGGTGGTAGATTCTATAGGTCATGTACTCGGCACGATATAACATTAAAATGATAACATTGGCTATTGCAACAATTTTTTGCACAATAACGATAATACTGGCTATTGCAGCAATTCCTTGCATAATAACGATAACACTGGCCATTGATGCAATTTCTTGCACAATGAAGATAACAATATTTTGGGAACAAGGCCCACACTTCCGAGTACAGTCACTATATTATCAACTACTCTAGTCAACCCTTAACCCCGGCTTGATTAACATTCTTTATTAAATCATCATGCAATACTAATAGGGAATAATAGGGACAAAATATTAATTGGTAAATGATAAGGCGATTAATAAGGGACACTAGAATGATGACAATACAACCCTAAGATCATGCAATGTACTCCAGATAATTAAATGCACCAAATACAACATTGAAGATTCAATTATATATTATCAAACATGGAAACTCAATTCTAGACAGCAGTAGGTTGCTGTACACAAATTAAATTTCCCGCTGCTATATAATAGAAAATGTGGTTCCGTCAGAAGTTCTAGAAACTAGACTACTTTCCGGTTCCAACGCATATTAAAAGTCCAAAATCCGACAACAGTAGCTAGGTGAATTATAGTGTTCTTTACAGGTTACAAGTTCTGGCTGGTTATTAATGTTAACTAGTTTCAATTGTAAAAGCAGTAAATATTCATTTAAAAAATCAGAAAAAATAATTTTCATTACCCTAAGCATATTGACTATCAATCTGGAAATTATCATGGTAATATTTGATCATTAGTTCATCTATTTAATCAGGTTAACATGGTATATGCATCAATCTGAAAACAAAACGCAGCAACAGTAAAATGGTCATAACTCATGCAATATAAATCGGAATTCAAAAATTCTAGATGTTCTGGAAACTAGACACCTGGGGCTACATTTCATATTCAGAAAGTTATTGATTTTGATGGAAGTATCTAGGTCGAAACAGCATGACAATGTTCAGGTTGGCAATAAATTTCAGAATTTCAACATATTTTTCATAAATAAAATAATTAAAATGTTATGAACGATGAGTTAGGGGTCGAAAACATAAATCACCGCAAGTTACATCTATGTGAACATGGTATTAAGGTGTATAATGTCCATAATCTTAGTAATCACAATCAACCAATACACCAACATCAATCATATAACAACTAACACTAGCATACAATCTAAAATAGTTGTGTAATGTCATGACATGAATTACAATAACAATCCCTATTCATATGTTCGATAATTATCTATATGAATGCATGCAAGATCTATATAAATCGGAGGCAAAAGACGGCACGAAGCCAAGACTACTACTTGGATTCGCTCGTGTAAATTCGTAGGATCCCAACGATAGATAACAATAGACATATACGATAGTCAATATAGATATACTTGCGGGATTCAATAAACAATCTTGAATACGATACAATACAATTTGAGGGTGAGATGACTTGCCTTTAGAATGACATTAGATCCGATTTAGGGAATAACGGGATTAGGATCCCAGGCAACAAACCACGAACACGAAGCACAAAAACATGTGCTAACTACGTGCAATGCTCACACAAAATGGCAAACACCCGATCGGCTCCAAAACACCAATACCAAGATCAAAACATCAAAACACCAATCTTCTTTCCAAAACACCAAACACAGATCAAACCCAACAGAACGCCAAACACCACATAGCGATCCCATACTCCACAAACACCAAACAGCAAGAAACCCAACTCTTCTCTTCTCTTCTTCAGCGATGAAGAGAGAGATATGGTGGGTGGGAACCGACGATAAATGCGGTGATCATGGCGACTGGACGGCGAGCGGCAAGAGCAAGGGTGGTGACGGCGAGGCACTGGCGGTCGGGAAGCAACGCAGCAATGAGGCGACAGCACCGAGCGACACTCTGTTTCGCAGTCGAAAACAGAGGAGACAAAACGATGGGGCTTCGGGCGACTGGATGACTGGGTGGCGACGGAGCAACGGAGAGAGTGGCAGGGAGCTCGATTGCGGCAATGGTGAGTCGACGTCGACTGGTTTGCGAGCAAGTGGGTGGCGGAGGACGAGGAAGGTGAGGAGCTCGAGGTGCGATGGGGGCGATGGTTGTCGTAGGCAACAGTGGACTCGCCGATCGAAGTTGGGTGCTTGTGAATGAGGAGGAGGCGTTCAAGCGGGAGTGGAGCGATGGGATCGATGAAGCTGGCGAGGATGGTTGTGGTGATCAGGCGAGACGGGGCTGCGGAGTCGAG
Organism: Hemerocallis citrina; assembly: GCA_017893485.1. Taxonomy (NCBI): domain Eukaryota; kingdom Viridiplantae; phylum Streptophyta; class Magnoliopsida; order Asparagales; family Asphodelaceae; genus Hemerocallis; species Hemerocallis citrina. The sequence continues at coordinate 97,824,700 of CM030367.1, forward strand.
CGGGATGAAGAAGGGAGGAAGACGAAGGGTTTGCAGGTGGTATTGGGTTTGTACAGGAGAGAGGGGAGGGGGTTGAATAGTAGGCGACTGAGGGGGTGTTAGGGTTTAGGGTAGGTTTTAAATATAATAATATTATTATAATAACCATATTAATGGGGAGGGATTCATGGCTGAATATTAGGGATATCAAATTGGGGGTTACATTATGGGATAGTGATTGGGTGGGATTTCTGGAGATTGGCTGTTAGTGGAGATTTGGGGTGGTTTGGGTTTATGGGTTTGTGGGTCAAGATCCAATAGGAGGTGGGTTATAGGGTTTAGGTACAAAATGGGTCAAATAGGTGGGCAATTATAAACCCAAAAAAATAAGAGACAAATTCATGAAATTAAATTTGAATTAGGAATACAAGAAGTAAGATTCAAATAATCAGACTGAGATCAAGGATAAATCATGAATAATAGAACTGATATCATTCGATACAATACATGAAACAAAATGAAATGTTATTGAATTGCAAAAGAGATTACAATGGAGATCAATAATTAAATTAAAAAATAATAATAAATGAAAACGGGAGTTAAAATCCGACCCACCTTACAATAAAATTTCGTCCTCGAAATTATTCAAGTGGCAATAGGATAACCCCGAAGAAAAGAAAAAGAAACACACAAAAAGATGGGGAAACTTCTTCTAAATCTCTTCCTCAAGCTCCCAAGTCGACTCACCCGGCGAGTGAGGATTTCAAGCAACCCGAACCAACCTGATGACCTTATTCTTCAAAATCTTCTCTCGTCGGTCCAAAATAAAAAACGGACGGATCTCAGAAGATAAATCTGGCCGAATAGAAAATTATGAGTAGTCGATAACATGACTATCATCCCTGATATACTTCCTGAGTTGGGAGACATGAAAGACATTATGCATTCCAGATAGAGCTGGCGGCAACGCGAGTCTATAGGCCACCTTGCCTACTCGCTCCACATCATCAAATGGCCCAATGAATCTAGGGCTTAGCTTTCCCCCGCCTCTAAACCGGATAGCTCCCTTCCATGGTGATACTTTGAGGAATACATGCACTTCGAACTCTAATGGTCTCCTGTGAACATATGCTCATTTTCTCTGCCTGTCCTGAGCTGCCTGTAGGTGTTTCCTGATCTGGGCCACTGCATCAACAGTCCTCGTGATCAGGTCAGGCACCAAAGGCTTCCTCTCACCAATGTCATCCCAGCACACTGACGATCTACACTTCTGACCATACAAGGCTTCATACGGAGCTGCCTTAAGACATGCTTGGTAGCTATTGTTGTACGAAAACTCCACCAAGTGTAGGTGATCTTCCCAAGATCCTCCAAACTGCAGAACACAAGATCTCAACATATCTTCCAATATCTGAATGGTCCTCTCCGATTGCCCATCTGTTTGCAGATGGAACGCAGTACTGTAGTTCAGCTTGCTCCTAAGACTGCCTTGAAGACTCTCCCAGAACTGCAATCGGAATCTAGTGTCTCTATCTGATACAATGCTAACAGGGACCCCATGAAATCTGACAATCTCCTGCATGTACTTCTCTCCAAGGCTCTCTGTAGACTGGCCCACTATGAAGGGAATAAAATGGGCACTCTTCGTCAAGCGATCCACAATTACCCTGATGGCATTGTGACCCTTGGGACTTCTTGGCAAATCAGTCACAAAGTCCATGGTCTCCCATTTCCACTCAGGAATAGGAAGAGGTTGAAGAAGTCCAGCAATCCTCTGATGTTCTGCCTTCACCTGCTTGCAGATCAAACACTGCGAAACATATCTCGCCACGGCTCTCTTAATACCATGCCACCAAAAGTGCAATTTCATATCCCGATACATCTTTGTACCACCAGGATGGATAGAATATGGCGAGCGATGAGCTTCTTCGGGTAGCTTCTGCCTGACTTCCCCCTTCAGAACACATAGGCGGGTCCCAAAGCAAAGAGATCCATCCTCATGAATAACCATATCAGTCCTCGAACCTCCTTCGATTTCAGCCTGAAACTCCTGCAACTGCTCATCACCTGACTGTGCTTTTTTAATCTGTTCTACCAACGACGACTGCAGCTGAAGCATCATATAGCTCTGCTCGGTACTAGGCAAAATCACTTCCAACTCCAATCTCTTCATCTCTTCGAAAATCTCCTTCTGCTCAGTAAGAACCATAGCGATCGGCCTTCTGCTCTGAGCATCAGGTACTAAGTTGGTCTTACCAGGATAGTACTGCAAATTAATATCGAAGTCTGCCATCAGTTCCAGCCATCGTCTCTGCCTCATATTCACCTCCTTCTGGGTAAATACTTACTTGAGACTTTTGTAGTCAGTGAAAATCTCCACTCGGTCTCCAAGTAAGTAGTGCCTCCAAAGTTTCAGGGCAAGAATCACAGCAGCAAGCTCCAAGTCATGTGTAGGATAATTCTTTCCATGCGGCCTCAATTGCCTAGAAGCATATGCGACAACCTTGCCTCGTTGCATCAGAACAGTACCCAAACCTCTGCCCGAGGCATCACAGTGAATTACGAAACCTCCTGATCCATCCGGTATTGTCAACACAGGTGCTGATGTCAACCGATTTTTCAGCTCGGCGAAGGCTTCATTACAGGACTCATCCCACACAAATTTCTGCTCTTTCCCAGTCAATTTCGTCCACGGCCCGGCAATCTTTGAAAAAACCCGAACAAACATCTTGTAGTAACCTGCTAGCCCAAGGAAACTACGAAGTTCAAATACAGACTTTTGTGTCGGCCAATCCTTAACTGCAGATATCTTAGACGGATTGATAGAAACTCCATCAACAAAAAAAATATGCCCCAGGAAGGTAACCCAGTCCAACCAAAACTCGCACTTGCTAAGCTTCCCATACAGTTGATGTTCCCTTAACGTCTGCAAGACAACTCGCAAGTGCTCAGCATGCTCATCACGACTCCGAGAATAGACGAGGATATCGTCGATGAACACCACAACGAACTTGTCCTAGAAGGGAGAGAAAACCTGATTCATCAAGCTCATGAACATGGCTAGAGCATTCGTAACTCTGAAAGGCATCACCAAGAACTCATAGTGACCATATCGAGTGCGAAAGGCAGTCTGCTGTACATCCTCAGCTTTCATCTTGACCTGATGGTAACCAAAATGAAGATCTAGCTTCGAAAATATAGAGGCACCTCCCAATTGGTCGAACAAGTCACCAATCCTCGGCAACGGATATCGGTTTTTCACTGTGACATTGTTCAGCTCACGATAGTCAATGCACAACCTGCGACTACCATCCTTCTTGTTGACGAACAGTACTGGAGCTCCCTAAAGACAGACACTTGACCTGATCAAACCCTTACTCAGCAACTCCCGAATCTAATCCTTTAACTCTGCCAACTCAACTGGCACCATCCGATACGGGATCTTAGAAATAGGAGATGTACTCGACTGGACGTCAATCCCGAACACAACTTCTCAGTCTGGCGGTAGACCTGGCAAATCATCCAGAAATACATCAAGAAACTTTCGCACAGCCAAAGGTGCGACAACACCATCAACATCCACTTCCTACATTACTCTAGTTTCAAGACTTGCCGACTTCTCAACACGGCCAAGCGGCGTTTCACCAGCGTGGAATTCAAATTCCTGAAAGTCTGGTATTTGGAACACCACCTTCTTCTTACGGTAGTCAATCACAGTATGAGTAATACCGAGCCAGTCCATACCCAAGATCACATCAAAACCAGAATTGCTAGATGACAATTAGATCGGCTACAAAATTAACTCCTCCAATAACCAAAGGGCTCTACTCACAGATCTTAGAGCACACAATGGTACTTCCACCTGTAGTGATGTTCCAAGCTGCTTACATCTCACTACAGACCAAATTGTGCAAGCCGACGAAGCGAGAGGAAACAAAAGAGTGAGTTGCCCCGGAATCAAAGAGGACATAGGCGGAAAAGGAGTAAACAAGAATAATGCCTAGCAAGAATTCAAAGATGAGAACACAATATGCAGATGGCAAAATGCAAGAACAGACATGGATGAAAGAATAACATGACAGAGCGACAGAATAACTAACAAGATAGCAAGAAAATATCAAAATAAACACAACTAAAGATATACCTGCAACAACGCCCAAAGCAGTCTCATCCTCAGTAATCAGGTTGTATACCTGACTACGACCTTCAGAAGGACCTCACTGAGGAGCGGCTCTCCTCTGACCGAAAACCTGCCTCTGAGGTGGGATTGGTGGTCCGCCGTGACCACGAGCAAGTGCTCTTTGCGGAGCGGAACCTCCAACTGGTGCAAGGGGCCTGGACCTTGGGCAATCACGAACCATGTGGTCGTTACTACCACACATGAGGCATTGGCAGTTGGATATCCTGTAGTTCTCGTGCAAGTGCCCAGTCGTATTACAGTGCGTACAAACCAGGTTCATCCTCTAGGTGGCAGGCAGATACGGCAGTGCCCTGGTAGGAAGGGTCGGAACTGGCCTCCTGATAGGCCCTCCAAACGGCCTAGCAGTGACAGGATGCGGAACGAACCGCTGAATGGCGCACTTCCGCCTACTAGTCTGCTCCTGGCTTCTAGCAGCCTCTAGGATATCGGTATAGGATCTGAGTCGCAAGGCAGCCAGGCGATCCTGGATCTCAATATCCAAGCCCAACAAAAAACGGTGGCCCCTATCTTCATCATTTGCTACCATAGAAAAGGCAAAGCGACTCAGTCGGGTGAATTCCGCAGCATACTAGTCTACAGTCCGACCCCCCTGGGTCAAAAAAGTGTTTTAGTTAAACATTGATATATTGTGAAATAACAACGAAAATTGCATAATAAATACTATTTGATGAACCAGAGTTAACGTGACAAACTGTCGTTCCATTTCATTCCTGGTGACATCGGAAAAGAACTTCATGAGAAAGCTCCCTCTGAAGATGGCCCAGGCGATGGGGCACTCTAGCCATTCCATCTCAGCTCGCCACCAGATGTGGGCAAGGCCAACAAGCTGGATGCTCACGACATCCACGCGATTAACATCTACTATCCGTGTTGCGGTTAACAGTTGCTCAGTCCTGATAAGCCATTGCTCGGCTTCAAGCGGGCCTTCAGTGCCCGAGATTTATCTGGGTGTAGCCTCATGAAGTCCGCCACATTGCCAGGTCTCTGTGGAAGCACCCCGGGTGCAAGTACAATGGGCTACCTGTTGGCAGCTCCCAAAGCCACCCTCATCAATTCACTATGCTCTAGCTGCATCTGCATTATATGTTGCATCAGTAGTTCATTCTGCTCACGCTGCATTTGCATCACTTGTGCAACAGTAGGCTCTTCCGGCTGATCATTCCTAGTTCTGGAGGACAAAGATACCTTTCTAGCCATGGTCTACAATAAGAATCAAACAGTCAGCATCCAGATCATAAGTTGGTTATCAATTATCCATGTGATTCACGTGTTGTACATATTGTTGAGTCAAACCGATTAAACCCAAACTAATCAAGGTCCAACCCCAAAACTAGTTAGAGTCAAACATGGCTCTGATACCACTAAAAACCTTGTCACGCCCCACTTTCCAAAATTACGGAATGCATGCACGTGATGTTGGCCCAACAAATGACTTGCGTCATTCATAAGCTGTTATCGATTCAACTCAACAATATAAACAAGAAAGTAATACAACCCCGCATGCAGTAAAGGAGTAATCGCATGAATAAAAATACTTGGAATTTAAGCATAAAATAACCAAACATAATAACAATCCAATATTTGGAATCAACAAAAACAAAATTCAGGTCAAATGCTCACGATATAAGAAATAACAATGTTCAATTTATTTAATTCTTCAAAACAAAACAATAATTATTTAGGCAGGCGATACAAATCAATTCTTTCACCATTGTTGTTCTCCTAGTCCATCAGGCAATTCTCCTTGATTACATGTAAGCTATTCTTCTAAAAGAGAGAAAAATATGTCCTTAAAGTAAGTCGTGGACAGCAAGTAGAGAAACAGAGAAACAATGGCATTTACGGTATAATAATGAATTCCATAAATAATAGAGTCGATGGCAATGAACAATGGCAAAATGATAACGATTCAATGTACAATGACGATGATTGATAACGATGAAAATAAACGATAAAAATAACGGTAAACAATAACGATAACACTGTTCAATAACGATGACAATATGCAATGATGATGCGATGAAAATCTTAAGTCTATTATTCATTTTAATCCTAACTAATGCACGTACTACTGTGTCATACAATCAATTTCGTTTAGACTAAGGTGGTAGATTCTATAGGTCATGTACTCGGCATGATATAACATTAAAATGATAACACTGGCTACTACAGCGATTTTTTGCACAATAACGATAACACTGGCTATTGCAGTAATTTCTTGCACAATAAAGATAACACTAGCCATTGACGCGATTTCTTGCACAATGACGATAACGATATTTTAGAAACGATGCCCGCACTTCTGAGTACAGTCACTATATTATCAACTACTCTAGTCAACCCTTAACCCCGGCTTGATTAACATTCTTTATTAAATCAACATGCAATACTAATAGGGAATAATAGGATAGAAATATTAATGGGAAAACGATAAGGCGATTAATAAGGGACACTAGAATGATGAAAACACAACCCTAAGATCATGCAATGTACTCCAGATAATTAAATGCACCAAATACAATATTGTAGATTCAATTATATATTATCAAATATGGAAACTCAATTCTGGAAAGCAGTAGGTTGCTGTACAAAAATTGAATTCCCGCTGCTATAGAATAAAAAATGTGGATCCATTAGAAGTTCTAGAAACTAGACTCATGTCCGGTTCCAACGCATATTAAAAGTCCAAATCTGACAACAGTAGCTAGGTGAATTATAGTGTTCTTTACAGGTTACATGTTCTGATTAGTTATTAATGTTAACTAGTTTTAGTTGTAAAAGTAGTAAATATTCATTTTAAAAATCAGCAAAAATTATTTTCATTAACCTAAGCATGTTGACTATCAATCTAAAAATTATCATGATAATATTTGATCATTAGTTCATCTATTTAATCAGGTTAACATGGTATATGCATAAATCTGGAAAAAAAAATGTAGCAGCAATAAAATAGTCATAACTCATGCAATATAAGTCGGAATTCAAAATTTCTGGATATTCTAGAAACTAGACACCTGGGGCTACATTTCATATTCAGAAAGTTATTGATTTTCATGGCATTATCTAGGTTAAAACAGTATGACAATGTTCAGGTTGGCAATAAATTTCAGGGTTTCAACATATTTTTCATGAATAAAATAATTAAAATGTTATGAATGATGAGTTAGGGGTCGACAACATAAATCACAGCAAGTTACATCTATGTGAACATGGTATTAAGGTGTATAATGTCCATAATCTTACTAATCACAATCAACCAATATACCAACATCAATCATATAACAACTGACACTAGCATACAATCTAAAATAGTTGTGTAATGTCATGACATGAATTACAATAACAATCTCTATTCATATGTTCGATAATTATTTATATGAATGCATGCAAGATCTATATAAATTGGAGGCAAAAGACGGCACGAAGCCAAGACTACTACTTGGATTCGCTTGTGTAAATCCGTAGGATCCCAATGATAGATAACAATAGACGATATATAATAGTCAATATAGATATACTTGCGGGATTCAATAAACAATCTTGAATACGATACAAGACAATTTGAGGGTGAGATGACTTGCCTTTAGAATGACATTAGATCCGATTTAGGGAATAACGGGATTAGGATCCCGAGCAATAAACCAAGAACACGAAGCACGAAAACACGTGCTAGCTACATGTAATGTTCACACAAAATGGCAAACACCCGATCGGCTCCAAAACACCAATACCAAGATCAAAACAACAAAACACCAATCTTCTCTCCAAAACACCAAACACAGATCAAACCCAACAGAACACCAAACACCACACAGCGATCCCATACTCCACAAACACCAAATAGCAAGAAACCTAACTCTTCTCTTCTCTTCTTTAGCGACGAAGAGAGAGATATGGCGGGAGGGAACCGACGATAACTATGGTGATCGTGGCGACTGGACATCGAGCGGCAAGAGCAAGGGTGGTGATGGTAAGGTGCTGGCGATCGGGAAGCAATGCAGCAACGAGGCGACAGCGCCGAGCGACACTCTGTTTCGCAGTCGAAAATAGATGAGACAAAACGGCAGGGCTTCGGGCGACTGGAAGACTGGGCAGCAACGGAGCAAAGGAGGGAGGGGCAGGGAGCTCGACTGTGGCAATGGTGAGTCAACGTCGAATGGGTTGTGAACAAGTGGGCGGCAGAGGACTAGGAAGGTGAGGAGCACGGGGTGCGACGGGGGCGATGGCAGTCGCGGGCAGTGGTGGACTCGACGATCGAAGATGGGTGCTTGCAAAGGAGGAGGAGGCTCTCGAGCGGGAGTGGAGCGATGGGATCGATGAAGCTAGCAAGGACGGGGCTGCGGAGTCGAGCGGATGAAGAAGGGAGGAAGACGAATGGTTTGCAGGGGGTATTGGGTTTATACAGGAGAGAGGGGAGGGGTGAGGGGGTGTTAGGGTTTAAGGTAGGTTTTAAATATAATAATAGTATTATAATAACCATATTAATGGGGAGGGATGCATGGCTGATTATTAGGGATATCAAATATGGGGTTACATGATGGGAAAGTAATTGGGAGGGATTTTTTGAGATTGGCTGTTAGTGGAGATATGGGGTGGTTTGGGTTAGTATGTTGTGGGTCAAGATCCAATAGGAGGTGGGTTATAGGGTTTGGATACAAAATGGGTCAAATAGGAGGGCAATTATAAACCTAAAAAAATAAGAGACAAGTTCATGAAATTAAATTTGAATTAGGAATACAAGAAGTAAGATTCAAATAATCAGACTGAGATCAAGGATAAATCATGAATAATATTAGAATTGATATCATTCGGTACAATACATGAAACAAAATGAAATGTTATTGAATTACAAAAGAGATTACAATGGAGATCAATAATTAAATAAAAAAATAATAATCAAATGAAAACGGAAGTTACATTATGAAATAGCAATTTTTGGAAAAAATATTGATTACCTTTCTTGTGGTGAGGGGGGGGGGTATTTATAGTCGCCTTTAGAGACAGTTTAGAGATAATCCTATATCTCTTTATCCAGGTGTTTTTGGAAGAAAGAGAGTTTAACTCGTTTCATGATAAGAGAGGCAATTTAAACTGCCTCTTATAGATAACTGCGAATTTGAATTACTCTCTAAACATCCTGGGATGGTCTGTGGCGGGCTGCCACCCGTACCCAATAAGGCATATCCGTTTTTAGGTTATTAGGATTTGAAGAAAGACACAGTTCCCATTTTGGACCCGTTTGTGATGGAAATTACTATTTTACCCTTGAGAGCTTTGAGATTCGTGCCTGGTTTGAACGGTCTCGATTTAATCATATTTTTAGCCATATCATCACATTTCAGATTTTTCTACTGTTTTGAGATATAAAATCCCAGTTCAATTGATGTTTAGTTTCAGTTTCTTAACAATTTACGTGGACATGGTTTGTACATGGAGGTACTTTGGTTTGGTTATTGGATTTGAGGAAAATCCTCATTGTGGGCTAGATGATTTTGGATTTATGTGACACAAAGAAATGTTTCAGATGATACTTGAGTTATGAGACTCTAGAGGTTGGGTGGGATCCTAGCATGCCGGCAAATGAGATTTTGTTGGAAAATTGGGCCAGTGGAGCTTTTGTAAAGTTAAGTTTGGTAGGGTGTACCAACTTTAGGGAGACTGTGATTCTAATTGAACATAATAAACATAAGGACAGACACTAGTTGGAGTTGTGACGAAATAAGAGCAAACATGGGTAGGGGGGCTCATATGATCGGACGATGGAAGATAATCCCAAGAATTATCGGGGTGTGATCACGAACGGTGTGGGTTTCAATTTTCAGAATTACCAGGGTGTGAGGGAGTGTACCTAAAATCAAAGACGGTGGGAAGTTAATTCTCAAGAATTATTGGGATGTGAATGTTGGATCCTGTAGGCAGGGCAACAAACACTAGAAGGGGGGTGAATAGTGTTTATAATAAATTAAATTGCGGAATAGAGATTTTTCTTCTGTACAGTCGACTTAAGGGATAAACCAGTCGACTGAATTAACAAAATGAAAAAGTAATTTAAACAAGTCTGTGAAGTCGACTTAGAGTTGAGACAGTCGACTTAACATACAGAAAACTTTCAGAGTATACGAGTCTGACCAGTCGACCTATCAAGCACTCAATCGACTGTCCCGACAAGTTTCACAGTAAAAACACAAACTGAGAAAATATAAATGCAAGTAGAGAGATACAACCACAGAGTGCACAAGATGTATCCTGGTTCGGTCCTTCCGACCTACATCCAGTCCCCAAGCAACCCACTTGAGATTTCCACTATTCTTGAAAAAGTTTACAAGAATACCCTACGGCATTCTGACAACAACCTTGTCTTACCCGTAGTCCTTTCTCTCAACCAGAGAAAGCAACCCACTCTTCCACCAAGAGTGACAAACCTGACTCTACACCCTAGAGTCCTACTCTCCAACCGAGAGAAAAAGAAAAATAATAAAATTGTTTACAATCAACCTAGTCTTGTTTGTAATTGTGATATAGTACGTGGCTAAATGGTTGACTTCTATATCCAGTCCAGAACGAAATCAAATGTTATACTGGACTGAAGACAGAGAACCAAGTCTTAGTGAATTGAAAGCTTTTATCTCTTGAAAGTATGAAACTTAAGATCTCAAAAAATGCTTGGAGTATTAGTATCTTTTACAGTGGATTCTAACCTCTATTTATAGAGTTAGATACACTGGACGTTGGGAAACAGTTGCTCCAACTATCATCCAACGGAAAAAAAGATTTTAATTTTGAAAAAGCGATTTTAAAAACAGAAAACTGTCAAACGCACTTGATCAGTCGACTGGGTTGCCATAATGAGTCGACTGGTCAGAGTTTGAATAAGATTAGGCAGTTTTGTATAGATTCAGTCGACTGGAAAAAGTAGCAGTCAAGTGGTACTCAACAGCTAATCTAGTTCAAGCTGTTTTGACTTTTGGTTTTGAAAACACACATTTAGAATGAGTTATATGTGAGTGTATGTGTGTGTGACAAGGCTGTACATCATTCTAAGACTGAAAATAAAAAATATTACATTTGTTTACAAGACATAAAAATAAATGTCTTTTGAAGTATAGGTCTTGACTTGAGTCTTGAGTGAAGTCATTGTCTTTATCCAGAGCTTGTGCTTGTTTATTTGTTCAGCTGTATAGAAATGAGGCATTTGTGTATACAACCTGCAATTATATAGTATAGCACAGATACCTGTTGCAGTGTGTTGTAATCACCAAAATCAAGAATCAACATTCTCCCCCTTTTTGATGATGACAACACAATATTTGACAACAACATAATAATACAAGCATTGATATGCTCCCCCTATTAAAAGCACATAATGCATAAGCACATAAAAAATATATCAGATCATATCAAATCAGTCGACTTAATCATATCAGGTCAGTCGACTTAAAAGAATTTAAAAAATATGAGGTTTTCTCCCCCTTTGTCATCAAAAAAAAAAACACAAGTGGGAAGAACCAAAGTAGTGAGACAATATGGTAAGATAATAATGAACAACTGAACGAGCTGAATAATGGAGTCTTACAAAGAAACAACAGATTCTTACAACATATAAAAATGCAATAAGGAAAATACATAGTAAAGAAAACAAAAAATCAGCAATCTTCGTCTTCGTCGTCGTCATCAACGTCTTGAGACGGAGGTGGAAATTGAGTGGTAAATAACTGAGTCAGATTGGAGATTTTGGATTCAAGGGAATCAATATGGGAGTCAAGGGTATCTTGACGATCCATGAGATAGTTAACAGCATGATATAGACTACGTGGATTATCAAAATCAGCACGAGGACGAGAAGAGCTGGAGGATGAAGATGGTCTAGCAGAAGTTGCTAAAGGAACTTGGGTTTGGGGAGTAGGCCTAGGGGAATATCTAGGTGAAGGATCAAGAAGCTTCATTCGTGCTAGACTGGCATGATCGAAACACTCATAATGCTTAACAACATTGGTCTCGGAATCGAGATCAATATCATAAGCAAGGAAGACACGAGTGAGGAGACCACCAAAAGGTAGAAAGTGAGTATGAGACTTGTGGGGTCTAGAAAAGATGACACGACCCCAATTGATATTTATTTTACCAAAAATTGCATAAACCGCTTGTTGCAATTCCATAGAATACTGATCAAAACTTCCTGTTTTGGGAAGAATATTATATGATAGTATTCTTGCAACAAGTTTTGCAATAGGTGTGATTGATTTATTAGACATGGGGGGTCCATGGTTTGGCAAAAATATTTTAGATAAAATAGATGCATCATCTAAAATGATCTCACCTAAATCAAGTCCTTCATCATCAATACCCATAATAAGATTAATTCGCTCGGATGTGAGTTTAATCTTCTTATTTTTTACAGAAGAATAAACAATGACTTCTCCTTCATCCGATTGAACTACTCTCATATTAGTATAAAAAAGATAAATGAGTTGTGGGTAGTAGTAAGGTTGATTTTCCAAGGATAAAAAGTCATAAAGACTACAATTTTGAAATAGGGAAATAAGATTGAACCTATCTAGATCATTGAAATTTACAAATCTACCTGGAAAAATCATAATGGTACAAATAAGATACCATTTCTCCAGGAGATCAGGACTCCTAAGATACTGAGAATAGTCCTTAGATGAAGAACTATCATCAATATGGGAGGTTTTAGATCTTTTCGGTGCCATTAAAAAGAGGGAAAGGGACGAGAGTATACCAACAAAGAGAAGAGACTCAAACAACAAAAGAAGTTGGAAATCAGCAGCTCCAAACAGCAGATCCAAGCAGCAGATCCGGCAGTCAACTTAATGTTGATTCTAGATTTTCCTCTTTTCTCCTTAGGGTTTTAGATCTTGAAATTGGTTAAAAGTGAAAGTGAAAAGGATGGAGGTAGTGAAGAGAGTTTTATCAGAAGCGAACGACTGAGATTGAAAGTAAATGAGACCAACGGCTCAAAAGAAGTCAAGAAAGAGTCAAAGGATAAAAATGTTCTCAAAAACTGTGTGACGATTCAAAGTTGAAGACATACTGATTCGCGACAGTCGACTGGTATTAAGGTACATTCGACTTAGTCGAGAGAAAATATAAATGATTATTGCAACTGATCAGTCGACTTGTTGATATCTCAGTCGACTGGTCAGAGAAGAAAATAAGTATATAAACAAATACAGGACAATCGACTGAACTTCATATACAAGTCGACTTAAAAGAAATATTTTCAACAAAAATCAAGAAAATTACATATCTCTAGTTCTCTTCTTAAAGAAATAAAAGTATCTTCTTTAAGGGGTTTTGTAAAGATATCAGCTACTTGTTTATTAGTAGAGATAAAGTCTAAAGATATGTCTCCTTTTAAAATATGATCACGTAGAAAATGATGTCGAATATCAATATGTTTCGTATGTGAATGTTGAACCGGATTTTTAGATAAGTTAATTGCACTGGTATTATCACACATTATTGAAGGTTTTTCAAAAGAAATACCATAATCTAATAGGGTTTGTTTCATCCACAAAATTTGTGCACATGCCAAACTTGCAGCGATATATTCAGCTTCTGTAGTAGATAGGGATACCGAATTTTGCTTTTTACTACACCAAGAAACTAGTGAATGTCCTAAAAAGTGACATGTCCCACTAGTGCTCTTGCGATTAGTGTTACTACCAGCAAAATCAGCATCACTGTACGACAAAAGTTGGAAATTATCGGTACGTGGATAGAATAAACCATAATCAGATGTGCCTTTAATATATCTTAAAATTCGTTTCACAGCTTTTAAATGAGATTCTTTAGGACTAGATTGATATCTAGCACACAAACATACACTGAACATAATATCTGGTCTACTAGTGGTTATATATAAGAGTGAGGCAATCATACCTCGATAGAGTTTCTGATCGACACTCTTACTTAATATATCTTTGTCAAGGGTAGTGGTAGTAGCCATAGGTGTGGATTTACTACTTGTACTATCCCTGTTAAACCGTTTGAGTAATTCCTTTGCATATTTTCCTTGATTGATAAATATGCCATTTGAAGACTGTTTAATTTGTAGTCCAAGGAAATAATTAAGTTCACCCATGTGACTCATCTCAAACTCGTTTTTCATGGTGTTAGCAAACTCTTGACATAGATTATTATTAGTAGAACCAAAAATTATATCATCAACATATATTTGTATGATTAAAATATCATTCTTAATTCTCTTAATAAACAAAGTAGTATCTACTTTACCTATCTCAAAACCTGTTTCTAAAAGAAAAGTTTTCAATCGATCATACCAAGCACGTGGTGCTTGTTTAAGACCGTATAAAGCCTTTTTCAATTTAAAAACATGGTTTGGAAATTGTTCATGTTCAAAACCTGGTGGTTGTTTAACATAAACATTCTCTTTTATAAACCCATTAAGAAAAGTACTTTTTAACATCCATTTGATAAAGTATAAAATTCATGAAACAAGCAAAAGATAATAAAATACGAATTGATTCTAATCTAGCAACAGGAGCATATGTTTCATCAAAATCTATACCTTCTTCTTGATTATATCCTTGAGCAACTAGTCTAGCTTTGTTCCTAACAACTTGTCCTGATTCATCTAACTTATTTTTGAATACCCATTTGGTACCAATAATAGTATGATCAGGAGGTTATGGAACTAAATCCCATACATCATTCCTTATGAATTGGTTTAACTCATCTTGCATGGCTTTCATCCAAAATTCATTCTCACATGCTTCTTGTATATTTTTCGGTTCAAAATCCGACAAGAAGGTTGTATGAGATATCATATTAATATGTGATCGTGTCTGAATACCATGGGAGATGTCACCAATTATTAAGTTATGAGGATGATCTCTAACTTCAACAAAAGATTTTGGTAAAGTTGAAGATATCAGAATAGGATCAGTCGACTTGACAAGTTCCTCAGTCGACTGTTTCACATCAGTCTACTTGACTTCCTTATCGGTCGACTTATCCGCGAGACTAGTTTGTTCTAAAGATGTAATTACTTTATTTAAAGGTGATGAATCAGTTTCATCATCTTTAATTAGATTTGATGAAGGCAGAGATTCATCGAATGTAACATGCATTGATTCTTCAATAGTCATTGTTGACTTGTTGAAAATTCTATATGCTTTACTCCTATTTGAGTATCCTATAAAGATACCCTCATTAGATCTAGGATCAAATTTATCTAAATTATCTTTGGTGTTCAAAATAAAACACTTACAACCAAATGTCTTAAAGTAAGAAACTTTAGGAATTTTGTTAAAAAATAACTCATAACAAGTCTTCTTTAGCTTAGGTCTTATTAAAATCCTGTTTAAAACATAACAAGCTGTAGCAACGGCTTCAGCCTAACAGTACGTAGGTAAATTGCTTTCAACAAGCATGGTACGTGCGCATTCTTGCAAAGTCCTTTTTTTCCTTTCAACCACTCCATTTTGTGGTGAAGCCCTAGGAAATGCAAATGAATGTGTTATACCATTCTTGTTGCAATATTCTGTAAACATTTCATTTTCAAATTCTCCACCATGATCACTTCTAGTAGTGACTATGGTTAGAGATCTTTGGTTTTGAATTCGTTTACAAAAATTTGCAAATTCATCAAAAGCATCATTTTTATGTTTTAAAAAGAAAGTCCAAGTGAATCGTGAAAAATCATTTACTAAAACAAATACATATCTACTTTTATTTAAAGAAGCAACTCTAGTAGGGCCAAATAAATCCATATGAATTAACTCGAGCGGCCTACTAGTAGAAATTACTTCTTTTGTTTTAAACGTAGATTTGATTTGTTTTCTTAGTTGACATGCATCACATAACTTATCCTTTTTAAATGATAGTTTTGGCAGTCCTTTAACTAGTTTTTACTTCGATATTTTAGAGAGATTTTTCATATTCACATGACCAAATCGTCTATGCCAAAGCCAAGAATCATTATTAGAATCTATTAAACAAAAATCATTTGAAAACTCATTTGTATTCAAACATAATTCATAAATATTGTTTTTGCGAAAACCTTGAAAAATAATGTTTTGCATAGTAGAATCATAAATTAAGCAAGCATCTTTTTCAAATACAATTTTATAACCTTTATCACATAATTGACTAATACTTAACAAATTATGTTTTAGTCCATTAACTAACAAAACATTTTCTGTAGTAGGATTAGTGTTTTTACCAACCATGCCGATTCCTATGACTTTTCCTTTATTGTTATCACCAAAGGTAACTGTTCCTCCATTGATGCTTTGTATGGTGGATAGGAGATTGGCATGACCAGTCATATGCTTTGAACATCCACTGTCAAGTATCCAACGATCTTTCTTTGGTACCTATAAGATATTCAATGTGAATATGGTACCCTTTTCATTGGGTCTCAAACATATTAGTTTGTAGGAAACCAAACCCATAATGAGTTTGATTTTCCTCCATAAGCAGGAATAAAATTCACAGAATTACATACATTTAACATATATGAGTTGATATAAGCAGTTCTATCATTCAAACTCAAATTGACTGGAACTCATACAAGTTTGCTCTGTCCAGTCGACTTTATAACATCCTTCAGTCGACTTCTACTGTATGTCAGTCGACTGGATGATAATGTAGGTCGACTTATAAGAGGTTTTGGTTTTGTTAAATAAGACTCAGTACCTCTGGACAAACGACTGGTGGATGGACTCAGTCGACTTGGCTGAACTTTAGATTTGCTTTTATCCATAAAACTTACAAGCTTAGGCTTTTTAAAGAACTGATACAGCTTATGTTTAACACTAGAAATAGATTCAGGTTTATTTATACTAGTGTTTTTAGAAGAAAGATCCTGTACAAGAGACTTTTTAAAACCAAGTCCAAATTTTTGACTAGATTTTACTTGATTTTGAAGAACATCGTTTAAATTCTCTTTTCCTTTATTAAACTTAGATACGTTCTTGGAAATCTCTTCATAATTCTTCTTTAGAGACTCAAGATCCATATCTAAACTTGAAATACGAGAATTTAAAGATTTTACTTCTTTATCAAGGTTAAGATTCTCTTGAGAAAGTGTTTGATTAACTTTCTCTAGGTTCTTAACTCTAATCTTTTCTTTTTTCAATTCTTGAAAAATTTCATTGAATGCATCGAGTAAATCATCTGAATCATAATCAATACTTACTTGATTCTGTGATGCCATGAAACACATGTTCGCAACCTCGTTGGTTTCATCAATTTCTTCTTCTGAAGAAGAATCGCTGTCATCCCAAGTTGCTTGATATGCCTTTTTATTTTTGAAAAACTTGTTCTTAGTGTACTTATCCTTCTTGAAGTTGGATATCTTTCCTTAGACTTTGTATTTTCTAGAGGACAATCCTTCTTCATATGGCCTATTTTGTTATACCTGAAACAAGTTGGAGGATCATTAGAATCTCTAAATTTCAAATTGAACTTACCTTTCTTTAGAAATTTTTTGAAACTCCTTGTGAACATAGCTATCTCCTCCTCATCTTCTTCTTCATCTTCTGAATCTGTCATGGCTTTAAATGCTAATGATTTCTTCTTGGACTGTTGTGGTTCTGCTTCCTTCTTCCTTTCTTCAATTTGAACTTCATAAGCCATTAGATTTCCCACAAGATTCTCAAGAGAAAGTTGTGATAGATCATTGGCCTCTTCTATTACAGTGGTCTTCTTTTCCCATTCAGGAGTAAGTGCACGATAACTTTTCTCACCATCTCTGCTTGAGTGTATATTTTTCCAAGTGCCACAAGTGAGTTTGTAATGTCAGTAAATTTGGTAATCATTTCGGACACACTTTCATTTTCCTTCATGTGGAACATTTCAAACCTGTGAACAAGAACAGATATTTTAGATTCTTTCACTTTGTTTGTTCCTTCATGAGTTACCTCGAGTGTGTGCCAGATTTGATGTGCGGTTGTTGAATTTGACACACGATTGAACTCCTCCTTTGTAAGAGCACAAAATAATGCATTCATCGCTTTTGCATTGTTCATTGTTTGGTTCTTCATGTCATCATTCCAATGTGCATATGGAATAGTGGGAGGAGTGTATTCTGTTTCAGTCATATTCCATATTTCATAATTGATGGATTGAAGGCAGATCTTTATTCTGCACTTCCAATAGTTGTAATTTGTTCCATCGAAGAGAGGTGGCCTTTGTGTAGATTGGCCTTCATGGTACTGATTTGCATTTGAAGTAATTGCCATAGCCCTTAACCTCGCTCTGATACCTAGTGTTGGATCCTGTAGGCAGGGCAACAAACACTAGAGGGGTGGTGAATAGTGTTTATAAGAAATTAAATTGCGAATATAAATTTTTCTTCTGTACAGTCGACTTAAGGGATAAACCAGTCGACTGAATTAACAAAATGAAAAGGTAATTTAAACAAGTCTGTGAAGTCGACTTAGAGTTGAGACAGTCGACTTAACATACAGAAAACTTTCAGAGTATACGAGTCTGACCAGTCGACCTATCAAGTACTCAGTCGACTGTCCAGACAAGTTTCACAGTAAAAACACAAACTGAGAAAATATAAATGCAAGTAGAGAGATACAACCACAGAGTGCACACGATGTATCCTGGTTCGGTCCTTCCGACCTACATCCAGTCCCCAAGCAACCCACTTGAGATTTCCACTATTCTTGAAAAAGTTTACAAGAATACCCTACGGCGTTCAGACAACAACCTTGTCTAACCCGTAGTCCTTTCTCTCAACCAGAGACAGCAACCCACTCTTCCACCAAGAGTGACAAACCTGACTCTACACCCTAGAGTCCTACTCTCCAACCGAGAGGAAAAGAAAAACAATAAAATTGTTTACAATCAACCTATAGCCTTGTTTGTGATTGTGATATAGTACGTGGCTAAATGGTTGACTTCTATATCCAGTCTAGAATGAAATCAAATGTTATACTGGACTGAAGATAGAGAACCAAGTCTTAGTGAATTGAAAGCTTTTATCTCTTGAAAGTATGAAACTTAAGATCTCAAAAAATGCTTGGAGTATTAGTATCTTTTACAGTGGATTCTAACCTCTATTTATAGAGTTAGATACACTGGACGTTGGGAAACAGTTGCTCCAACTGTCATCCAACGGAAAAAAAAGATTTTAATTTTGAAAAAGCGATTTTAAAAACAGAAAACTGTCAAACGCACTTGATCAGTCGACTGGGTTCCCTTAATGAGTCGACTGGTCAGAGTTTGAATAAGATTAGGCAGTTTTGTATAGATTCAGTCGACTGGAAAAAGTAGCAGTCAAGTGGTACTCAACAGCTAATCTAGTTCAAGCTGTTTTGACTTTTGGTTTTGAAAACACACATTTAGAATGAGTTATATGTGAGTGTATGTGTGTGTGACAAGGCTGTACATCATTCTAAGACTCAAAATAAAAAATATTACATTTGTTTACAAGACATAAAAATAAATGTCTTTTGAAGTATAGGTCTTGACTTGAGTCTTGAGTGAAGCCATTGTCTTTATCCAGAGCTTGTGCTTGTTCATTTCTTCAGCTATATAGAAATGAGGTCTTTGTGTATACAACCTGCAATTATATAGTATAGCACAGATACATGTTGCAGTGTGTTGTAATCATCAAAATCAAGAATCAACAGTGAACCCGAACAGTGTGGGGCGTGTCTTCAGAATTATCGGGGATCAGGACGACGCTCATGGGGTATTCGTGTGATGAGGTGCCATTTGGCGGACGGTGGGACTTCAATTTCCAGAATTATCGGGGTGTGAGGGAGTGTACCCAAAACCACGGATGATGGGAAGTTGATTCTCAAGAATTACCGGTGTGTGGCACTTGATATTCACATGATAATCTAAATCTTAAAGTAATCACCGTAGTAGGATAGTTGCATGACGAGGGATTGAACCCTAATGAGTGGAGAATGATAAGGGCTTGCACCAGGCCTATGTAGAATGAGATGCATAGAATCCGACAAGTATGCATTAGAAATCATCTTAGGCATTTGTGTTTTCTTGACTCGTTTTATGCATGCATGTTTTTCTGTTTTTCATACAATTGACACTTAGCCTAGTTTCACTTGATATTTTATGCTTCATTTATTGTTGTCTGACGTCCCATTTAACATTGCTGTATTAATATACTTCATTTGTTGTTCTATGCTTTATTATTATGGTTATTTATTGTTGTTTATTAATATGCATCAAGTTTGTTATTGTGAGATCTAAAAGTATCACTATTATTATAGTTGAAGTCAGTTGCCTTCAACTGACGTGCCCACTCTTCAGTTTATTTCGCATGACTTGCAAAAGAGTTGCTCGAGTAAAGTGGAAGCTTGAATTTAAGATAATTAAAGTTTAAATGTTGGGTTGTGTTTTAATAAATGTACTAAATTTTTCCGCTATGTAAATGTAAGAAAGAACAGTTGTAATAAAAAGTTTTAATGTTGCCTTTTTTTTAACTATGTTTATGATTGTAATTGAAGTCGATTCTTGAAATTGTGCCACTTATTTTTAATTTTATTTATTGGAAATTCAGGGACTACATAGGTTCTCCATTCAAGTGCACCTGAAACAACCCCGGATAGGTGCGGAGTTCATTCATGGTTCATAGGGAACTTTAGCTATAGGCTCCCGAGCGAGCACGTGGAGTTTGGCTCGCCGTTTGAGTGCTCCCAAAACTCGTCGTCACTATTGTTCGGAGTCTACTCATGGTTCATTGAGTCACTTTAGACACTTTCGCAGAGCAAGTTTCCGAAGTGGGGCTCGCCGTTTGGGTGCTCCTGAAACATCCGCAAGTTTAAAAAGACACAATTCACAAAAACATTGCTCAAACACTTAGGAGAATCTTATTTCACAAGAAGAATCCGATTACTAGTTTTATTAAGAAACAAGCCTCTACAAGATTACAATATCTCATTCAGTGCCATCTTTACTCTTTCTGGGTAACGGGATGCTCCTTTTGAGGCACACACGTGGTCTACGGCCCCCAGTAGACACTCGAGCACTATTCTGTTCACTCGAACCATCGAGGGGATATTCAAACCTGCTAATCGGGTCGTACCCTCTGAGCCTACCGCTCGTGCAGCCCCTCTGATTGACACCCCGCTGGATGAACCGGCAACCCCGCTCTGAGCATCACCTGGATTCTTTGGAACTCTAGGCAAACGTATGGCCAGCTCTCCTATCATTACCACCCTAGAGAATTCGTCTCAATCGATGAACTTCCATCTCTAGTTCAACCAGCCTTTCTCTGAGGGAAGTATCCCTCACTTTAAGTTTCAAACGAGACACGCTAGCATATGTCGAACCACCTGGACCGGCTCCCGTAGAAAATTCGAGGACTGTTCTCCTAAGTTGTGCCACTTATAAACTTCTCTCAAGCACTACGTTCTTCAGCTCGTCTCTTTCGGTGGTGGCCGCGAGCAAAGAGCGATGAATGACTTTGAGCCTCGAGGAGTTTCTAGTGGACTCTTCTCCCGAAGGATGATCTTCTACAGTGGATGGAGGCACCTCTCGTAGGATTTCATCGTTACGTCTCGCTTCTATATCCCTTCGGGAAAACACTCTTCTCACGTGGCTGAGCTCCGCTTCAGCTTTTGAAAGCCTTTCCCGTGAACAAGCAAGACCCAATTCAGTCACATGGAGCTTGGTACAGATGAGGGCAACCTCGCTGTCGTAAAGAGCCTGTGCATTAAGCATGACGACCTGCTGGCAAAAAAAATGGTATATCACTCTGATGGAAATGACCAAAGTCACAAGACACATAATAACTCAAGGAGATCAAATGCCATACAAGATGTGAACAACTAAGGAAAGAAAACATTTTTATTGCAGTGTAAAGATACAACAAGCTGTGGTCAGTTCGCAATTAGGCGAATACAAAAAAACGACTACTAAGAAAAAGACAGATGTCACGCCCCGCTTCCGAAAATATAGAATGCAAGCACATGACGTTGTCCCAGTGAATGACTTGCGTCATTCATAAGCTGTTATCGATTCAACTCAACAATATAAACAAGAAAGTAATACAACCACGTATGCATTAAAGGAGTAATCACATGAATAACAATACTTGGAATTTAAGCATAAAATAACCAAACATAACAACAATCCAACATCTGGAATCAACAATAACAATATTCGGGTCAAAGTCCACAATCCAAGAAATAACAATGTTCAATTTATTTAAGTCATCAAAACAAAACAATAATTATTTAGGCGGCAGTGCAAATTCAATTCTATCACCATTGTTGTTCTCCTAGTCTATCAGGCAATTCTCCTTGATTACCTGTAAGTTGTTCATCTAAAAGAGAGAAAATATGTCCTTAGAGCAAGTCGTGGACAGCAAGTAAAGAAACAGAGAAACAATGGCATTTACGATATAACAATGAATTCAATAACAATAGAATCGATGGCAATGAACAATGGCAAAATGATAATGATGAGATGTGTAATGACAATAATCAATAACAATAATCAATAACAATAACAATAAGCGATGTCAATAGTAGTAGTGATAATGATAACACTGTTCAATAATGATGACAATATGCAATAACGATGCGATGAAAATCTTAAGTCTATTATCCATTTTAATCCTAACTAATGTACGTACTACTGTGTCTCATATGTTCCATACCACAAGTTAGATGCATACAATCAATTTCGTTTAGACTAAGGTAGTAGATTCTATATGTCATGTACTTGGTACGATATAACATTAAAATGATAATACTGGCTATTGCAGCAATTTCTTGCACAATAACGATAACACTGGCTATTGCAGCAATTTCTTGCACAATAACGATAACACTGGCCATTGACGCAATTTCTTGCACAATGAAGATAACGATATTTTGGGAACGAGTTCCACATTTCCGAGTACAGTCACTATATTATCAACTACTCTAGTCAACCCTTAACCCCGGCTTGATTAACATTCTTTATTAAATCAACATGCAATACTAATAGGGAATAATAGGGACAGAAATATCAATGGGGAAACGATAAGGCAATTAATAAGGGACGCTAGAATGATGATAACACAATCCTAAGATCATGCAATGTACTCCATACAATTAAATACACTAAATACAACATTGTAAATTCAATTATATATTATCAAACATGGAAACCTAATTCTAGACAGCAGTAGATTTTGTACCAAAATCAGAATTTCTGTTGCTACAGAATAGAAAATGTGGATCCGTTAGAAGTTCTAGAAACTAGACTCCTTCTCGGTTCCAACACATATTTAAAGTCCAAAATCCGACAACAGTAGCTAGGTGAATTGTAGTGTTCTTTACATGTTATAGATTCTGGCTGGTTATCGGTGTTAACTAGTTTCAGTTCTAAAGCAGTAAATATTCATTTTAAAAATCAGAAAAAATAATTTTCATTACCCTAAGCATGTTAACTATCAATCTGGAAATTATCATGGTAATATTTAATCATTAGTTCATCTATTTAATTAGGTTAACATGGTATATGCATAAATCTGGAAACAAAACAAAGCAACAGTAAAATGGTCATAACTCATGCAACATAAGTCGGAAATCAAAAATTCTGGATGTTCTTGAAACTAAACACCTGGGGCTACATTTCATATTCATAAAGTTATTGATTTTGATGACAGTATCTAGGTCGAAACAGTATAACCATGTTCAGGTTGACAGTAAATTTAAGTGTTTCAACATATTTTTCATGAATAAAATGATTAGGATGTTATGAACGATGAGTTAGGGGTTAACAATCATAAATCACAACAAGTTACGTCTATGTGAACATGATATTAAGATATATAATGTCCATAACCATACTAATCACAATCAACCAATACACCAACATCAATCGTATGAACAATCAATTCTAGCATGAAATCTATGATAGTTGTGTGACGTCATGACATGAATTACAGTAACAATCTCTATTCCTGTAATCAACAATTAACTATATGGATGCATGCAAGATCTCTATAAATTGGAGGCAAAAGATGGCACGAAGTCAAGACTACTACTTGGATTCACTCGTGTAAATCCGTAGCATCCCGACGATGAACATAAACAATATACGATAATCAATATGGATCTACTTGTGGGATTCAATAAACAATCTTGAATACGATACAATACAATTCGAGGGTGAGATGAGTTGCCTTTAGAACGACGTTAGATCCGATATAGGGAATAACGGGATTAGGATCCCGGGTGACAACCCACGAACACGAAGCACAGAAGCACGTGCTAGCTACGTGAAAAACACCAAAACTGCGAACCAAGATCCACACCACAAAACAACAAACTCCACAAACAGCAAACGTCGACACCAAACAGCACACACCAAAATACTCCAATCCCTGTGCTTATTCTCCAATGCGATAGCGAGAGAGATGGCAGGAGAGGGAAACGGCGACTGCGACGGCTGATGACAGTGGTGACTAATGACGGGGATGCTGGCGGTTGGGAAGCGATGCAGCGCCGAGAGCGAGGAGCTCTACGGTACTCTGTTTTGCACCGAAAACAGAGGAGACGAAGCGGCGGGGCTTCATCATTCGACAACGATGACGAGTTCGAGCTCTGGCAATGGCGATGGGTTTGGCGACGAGTGGAATTACTGTAATGGCAGGGTCACTCGACGATCGAGTGAACGAGGTTGGAGAAGAGGGGCTCGACGGAGAAGTTGACGGGCGATGACTGCAGTAGGGCAGTCGATGGTTCAGGAGATGAGGAGGATGGGAATGCGAGGTGATGGCAATGGCATCGCGGGGAAGCCACGACGGGGAGAGGTAGTGGCTTGGTGATGGGGTGACTGGGAGGTCGAGGGAGAGGATGACGGAGGGTGAGTGCGGAGATGAGGACTGGGTTCGACATGCAGTGGAGGAGGGAGAGCTCGAGAGCGGGAAGGTGAAGAGAAAGGAGGGTGAACAGTAGGGGGTAGGTCTGCACAGTATAGGGGTTAAACAGTAGGGGGTTAGGGTTGGGTAATGGCGGTTGATTATGATTAGGGTTTTCTGAATTGTAATGAGGGTGGGTTATTATAATATAATAATAGTATTATAATAGCCATATTAATGGGTAGGAATGCAAGGCTGATTGTTAGGGATTCAAATTTGGGGGTTACAGGATGTGATAATGGTTAGGAGAGATTTTTGAAGATTGGCTGTTAGTGGAGTTATGGGGTGGTTTTGGGTTTGTGGGTTTGTGGGTCAAGATCCAATAGGAGTAGGCTTATAGGGTTTTGGGTACAATATGGATCAAATAGAAGGACAATTCTCAACCCAACAAGATAAAATATAATTTCATGAAATTAAATTTGAATTAGGAATACAAGAAGTAAGATTCAAATAATTAAACTGAGATCATGGATAAATCATGAATAATATAAGAATTGATATTATTCGATACAGTAAATGAAACAAAATGAAATGTTATTGAATTACAAAAGAGATTAATAGAGATCAATAAATAAATAAAAATAATAATAAAATGAAAACGGGAGTTACAATAGATGAAGAGAAAGGAGTCAAGGTTCTACCTCACTAGGCGGCACCGTAGGGATTGTGGACTCGCCTACAGCTTCCCCGCC
Source organism: Hemerocallis citrina (assembly GCA_017893485.1). Lineage (NCBI taxonomy): Eukaryota > Viridiplantae > Streptophyta > Magnoliopsida > Asparagales > Asphodelaceae > Hemerocallis > Hemerocallis citrina. The sequence continues at coordinate 97,850,459 of CM030367.1, forward strand.
TACCCATGTACTACTCATAACCACGGCAAGAGGGTCTACCTCTACCTCCTCATCCTCTGCTTCCTCTTCCTCCTCCACTCCGCTTCCTCAGTAGGTGGCGGGAACAACGAATACCCCGAGGGATCGAAGCATGAGATGCGCTCGCTCACATGATTCAAGGCCCTGGTATAAACCTTCTCCATGTTAGTAGCCAGGTACCCCATGACCTTCTTCTTCGCCTCCTCATCAGCGGCATGCACTGCACCGTCTCTCTCTGGCCGTGCTTTCCCTCTCACAAGCCGCCAGCTCCCCCTCCCGAACTACTTGCTCTCTCTCTGAGGCCACTAACTCCTTTTCCTTTCCCAGGGCAACCACCAGCAAAGAAATTCGAGTCTCCTGAGTCTCTGCTCGAAGTGCAGCAGCCTCTAACTCCTTAGCGGCTTTGACCGCTCAACCCTCTCCCTATCCTGGATCACCTTAAGCTCTCGCTCCTGCTCTGCCACTTGTTTCAACAAGTGGAAAAAGTGATAGATGGTCTACGAAGAAATAATTCAAAGTTACAAATCAGAAGATAGATACCAATGCTCCGCTAAAACAATTGTAGGAAAAGGAGATAACAAATACATATCGTCATGCTCGCCTTGGCAATCTCTAAGGCTGAGTCTCCCACGGTCCCGTGCTCCATTGAGGCCTTATCCTTATGAGTAGCTAAGTGGCAAATCGCATCCATGCAACTCGCTGAATCCCCAAGGAAGCCGTCGTGCCTCCTAACCTGCCAGTCGGGTACAAAAATCTTCTTCAGCTCTTCGGTCAGGATTGCATCCACCGCCCACCGTAAGAGGGGGAACCTCTAGAGCTAGAGCCGCAGACAATGTGAAATCACCTGCAGCAGTAGAGGTAGCAAGGGGAGATTCCAAGTCCACCACAAGGGGAACACCCCCTGCACTCCTGGAAACCTTCGACGAGAAGGCTTGGTAACCGTCCTCTTTCTCTTCTTCTCGTCGGGGCGCCTGCTACTCATGCCCGAATGCTGGAACATGATCTCACCGAAATCCATGTCTTCCTCTCCTGCAAATAGAAGATATGAAATATATATATATATATATATATATATATATATATATATATATATATATATATATATATATATATATATATATACGCAAATAACAAGACAAGGCAAACATATCAAAGAAGTCATGTACCAGGGTTCATCGAGCTGAGACCCCCCTTGAAGAGAAACTCCTACGTTATCTTTCTCCAATGAAGGTCGGATGACCCAAAAGAGTGTCAACCATACCTTCCTCGGGGCTCAAAATCAGGTCTGCCTTCGCCCTCTTTGGCACATCCTCCTCCCTACGGCTCACGACTACAGATCACAAAGTACTTGTCTCTCCAAGCTTTGACTGAATCGGGGCTATAAAGTAGTCGCACACCCCTACGAGCTGTAAGGTAGATATGATACTCCGACCTATTTTCTGGTGGATCTTGTACAACTTCCGCAGAACGTTGAGTCGAGGCTCGAACCCCACTTCCTAGCACAAACCCAGTAACATGTCTCCATATGTTTGGCATGAGCTAAGTGGGACCCAAGCCGTACCACCTCAAAACTTCTCTCACAAAGGGATGGAGAGGAAGGTGGAGCCCTACATGAAAGGCATCAAAGGGGAAGATGCACAAGTCAGGGGAATGCAACGAACAAGCTCGAACTCTAGGGCCTGGCACAACAAGATTAAACTCCACCGGGATCTTATAGTACTTTCTAATAACACCCAAAATCTCCCTCCGTAAGCATGGAAATGACATCATTAGCCGACGAATGCTCGCGTGGCGCATTCTCTTCATAGAATCGCTCCATACTATGCTCATCTCGCCTCAACTCCTCAGCAGTATACTCTCAAATGCCGCCTAGATGCAACACAACGATCGAGTGTCTCCTAAACTCCCACATTCTCCTCTCCCTCTCTATAATCCTCCACGACGACCGAAGGCAGATCTGCTACACCTTTCCCCTTGTCCACCTCTATTAGAAGGAGTTGGCGGTTGCGTTTCAACGCGACTAGAAGGGGAGGTCTCATCGGCCGAGGAAGCTCTAGACATCTTTAATTAAATATAAAAATAATAATTTATCTAAAATTTGACAAATACGGTTAGAATTTCTCACCGGAGATCGGAAAATCTTGTCGGAGTCTCTTTAGAGGTAACTCTCGCCGGAGAAGAGAAATTTTTGGGGAAGAAAAATGAAGAAGTGAGGAAGAAGTGAGAAGGGGGGGATTTATAGGAGTCCTTCAAACTCTTGGGCTACCAAGTTATTGGGCCCTCCCGGAAGCCCAAGAGACAGGGAAGTGCAATGGTCGAGGAAGACTAATCGACAAAACTCAATATTTGACCAGTCAAAGTAGTCAACGATTAAAAATGTCATGTGTCTCCTTGTAATCGTTCGCCAACGCTCGCCCCACTGTTCGTCAGTGCTCCCCCCATTGTTCGCCAATATTCGTTCGACAACATTCAACTAGCTTCCAACATCATTCGGCAGAGCGCGCCGAACAGACGAAGAACCGAACGAAAAGGGGCCAAAACGGCATTGACCAGTCAATGTTGACAAGTCAATGGTCAAATGCCACGCGTTGCCTCGTAATCATTCGCCAGCGCTTGCCCCACCGTTCTCCAGCGCTCCCCATTGTTCGCCAACATTCATTCGATAGCATTCAATTGACTCCCAACATTGTTCGCCAAAGTGCACTGAGCAGACAAAGAACTGAATGAAAAGGGGCCAAAATAGAGTTAACCAGTCAACGGTCAAACACCATGTGTCGCCTTGTAATTGTTTACCAGCGCTCGCCCCACCGTTCGCCAGTGCTCCCCCCATTGTTTGCCAACATTCATCGACAGCATTCAATTGGCTCCCAACATCGTTTGCAAGAGTGCACCAAGCAGACGAAGAACCAAACGAAAAGGAGCCAAAATGAGATTGAACGGTCCATGTTCACAATTCAACGATCAAATGCCACGTGTCACCTCGTAATCATTTGCTAGCGCTCGCCCCACTGTTCGCCAGCACTCCCCCCATTGTTCACCAACATTCGTTTGACAGCATTCAACTGGCTCCCACCATCGTCCGCCAGAGTGCGCCGAGCAGACGGAGAATCGAACGAAATGAGGCCGAAATGGCATTGACCCGTCAATGGTCAATGTTGACCAGTCAACGGTCAACTCCATGTGTCACTTTTTCATTGTTTGCCAAATGCTCGCGACATCGTTCGCCAGAGTGGGCCGAGCAAACAAAAAACCGAACGAAAGAGGCTGAAATGGTGTTAACCGGTCAACGGTCTACATTAACCAGTCAACGTCAGTGTCGCCTCATCATCGTTTGCCAATGCTCACCAGTTGCTCGCCACATCGTTCTCCTGAGATCGCCGAGCAAACAAGAAACCGAATGAAAATATGTTGAAATGGTGTTGACCGGTCAACATTGACTAGTCAACGCCACGTGTTGGCTCGTCATCGTTTGCCAATGCCCACCAGTCGCTCGACACATCGTTCACTAATGCTGACCAGTCAATGGTCAACGCCATGTGTCACCTCATCATCATTCGCCAATGTTTGCCAGTCGTTCGCCGAAGTGTGCCACGTCGTTCTCCAAAACACACCGAGCAGACGAAGAACCGAACGAAAAAGCGCAGAAGTGTTGACCAGTCAACACCGGCGCGCCATTCGATCTCGTTGATTTTTGGGCGCATCGTGATCGACGATCAAGATTTCACCACTTCATCAAGGTAATTTCTTTTTTTAATTAACTTCTTTATTTAATTATTAAATCAAATTAATTATTTTAAAATCCGAATAAATGATTAAAAAATCTTTTAAAATTATTTAAAATTTCTAAAAATAATTATTAATTCAAAAAATAAATTTAAATTCAAAAAATATAATTAAATTAGAATAATTAATTAAAATTTTGGAAAATTAATTATTAAAATTCGGGAATTGAATAAAAAATTCAAAAAAAGATTAAAAATTGGAAAAAATTCAGAAAACCTGAATAAATCACAAAAAATCTTGAAAATTCTAAAAATAAATTATAATTGTTTTACAAACTCAGAATAACATCGTTACACCCTAAGCGAGATCTAAATGTCTCTGAAAATGCTGATAAATTCTATCAGCTACTAAAAATGGGCGAACTACTCCTCAAAGGTTGTGAAACTCAGCCTTCGGGAGTGGGAGGCTTTTGATATGGCTAGAAATAGAACCAAATTAAGACCATTCAAATCGGGCACGAATCTCAAAGCTCTCAGAGGTAAAATGGTAATTTCCACTACAAGCAGGTTTGAAAATGGGAACTGAGTCTTTTCCAAGCCCAATAACCCAAAAATGGTCTACCTTACTGAGTCAAGATGACAGATCATTATGAATAAACCCATACTAGTTTAAGAGTTATTTAAATTCATGATTATCCATAAGAGGCAGTTCAAAAACTACATCTCTTATCTTGAAGGAGATTTAAACTCTCCTCAACCACTCTTATCTCTTCATGAAGAAGAGATAACCGATTCAATCCAAAACATCAGGAAGTAAAGATAAATTATTATCTTGAAACTAACCAAAGTGACTATAAATACCCTCATACCTCCACCCGAAACATGTAATCAGTATTTTCTCCACAAAAGCTCTTTTAAAGTCGTCTTGATTTCTAACTTGATCGTTGGAGGTTATATCGCCGGGATCAACCTCGGTATCTCAGACTTTTAGCAGGTCAGCGGAAGCGATCGTCACTGCACGAATCGAATCCCACGGTGCAAACGAGTCAGATTGTCAAGTCAATTGTATTCAAAGGCAGTCAACACCATTGAAAGTCAAAAGGTCAAATTCTTGATTGTTCCTCCAAAGAATCCACATCATCTGGTTGCTCCCACACGGAAATAAGCAGCAACACTATGTACAGTTTCTGGCTTTTTGTGTATATGAAAGAAATGCTAAAGTAGAAGTTGAATTTAGTTCCACATCTGATAAAAAAAGAGCTTTAGTTTATATAGACTCCTATATAAGGAGACCCTATATTCTCTTACTAGTAATCTAACGTGCAATGCACGTTTTTTTTAAGCTCCTGCTTTCACAAATTAATCTTAAAAGGTACAATTTCTATTTTACCAAAATTGAGGGATTTAATCTGCACGAGTGATGCAAGTTCTTTTTCTTAAGTTGGAGAATTTAATTTACACGGATGATGCACGTAAGTTGGATTGCTTACAAATTACACAATCCCAACACTCTCATTATGATATTAGAGATATAATATCAGTAAAGTGTTTTCTTCTCTCTCATATTTATTAGTACTCCTAAAAGCAGCTATAATAACTGCTAACACCCCCCCCCCCCTCCACTCAGTTTTCTTCGTCTAGTGGTAATTTTGTAAATATGAAAATAGTAGTACATAAACCAAAAAGTATTTTTATAAAACCATTTTGTCTCTCAAATTCCTTTTGAATTTTTAAATTTGAAAGTAGTAGTACAGAAACGAAAAAGTAGTTTTATAAAACCGTTTAGTCTCTCAAATCCCTCAAATCCTTATAAATTTCAGGGACATATGAATATCCCAATCTTTCTCCTTTTGCAATCCCTCTCCTTTATCTTCTACTTTTTTCGTTGATATCGGATTAACAATCGTGTTTCCTTGTATGAGTCATTTCTGGTGATTTTTAAGATACTTATGTAGTATGCTTTCACTGCTATGACTTTGGGTTACTTCTCTTTGCGATAGTGTAAGAAGCTCATGTGACTTTGTATTTTAAGAAAGGGGGTTATTTTGAACTCTATATTATTCCCCAAAAAAAAAGATGTTAGAAATGGGGGGAAATTATTTTTGCCAAAAGTTGAATCCTGGTTTATTTTTAAACCCAGCGAGTTTCATAAATAATAAAAAACCTAACTCCCTAAAATTGGTTATTTTTAGACCCAGTTCTTATTTTTAATTAAATTATTCATTGATTTAAATATGGTTTCTATGTATTTCCTATATTTCTCTTTTTTAAATAAAGAAATGAGTTATTTTTTCTTCATCTTTCATTATCTCTCACAAAATAAGAAGATCGAAAATCCTCAACTGAATATTGATGTATATAATTAGTGTTTCATATGAGAACAAAGTCTTGTATGGAACATTGAGGCAAAGGAAAAATAGATGGTAATAATGAACGTACAACAAATCTTATGATCCATTCTCAAAATAATTCCATTCTCTTTCTCCTTGTTTTTTTCTTTCTTTTTTCGGAGTATAAATCAAGGAATTTGATGGAGTACATGAGATCCTAATTATATACCTCTACTCACGCTCCCCTCAGTCTTCTAATAAGACTTGATTCTCATATGAAACCATAATTAATTAACTCTTTGTTTTGTTGAGGAATTTTGATATTTTTATTTTATAATTTTTTGGAATCAATATTGAATCTCATAGAACAACATGTGGATTTTTTCTAATTGCATCTATTACTTTTTATTGGATTATTATGTGAAGAAAAATGTATTTCCTGTATTTCCGTTATAGGAAGGTAATATAAGAAATGCACGAGAAATAAATAATTAAATCAGTAAAATTTAATTTTAAAAAAAAGTTTGGGTGTTAAAATAATAAATTTTATGATGTTGGGGCTTTTAATATTTATGAAACTCTATGGGTTTCAAAATCAATCAACCTCTAGCTTTGGGCCTTGAATTGTAACGCCCCGAATTCCAAATACATGTAATTCGTAGCACAAACCGGATCTTTTACTTCCAACTTCGTACAAAAATACAAGAAATTCAAAACTTTTTATTTACAACATCGTTCTTTATAATAGCACAGCGAAAATAAAAAAGTACAATACAACATATGATAATGAAAGCTCTTCAGTCTTGTGACATCTCTCACTGTGACTTCAATTCCATGCCAAATCCAATCCTGCAACTAGAAAATTGTGGGCATGTCAGTTGCATACAACTGACGCAATGCTATAATACAGCGATTCTTCACTTTTAACAAACAAAAACTTGAATGCGAAACAAAATATGAGAAGTGACTATCCTAAACATGTTAGTGTATGATATGAACTTAATGCCTAATGCAGACATTTATGCTTACGAAGACACTAATGCATACTTTTTCGGATTCTATGCATCACGTACTACATAGATCTGAAGGCAAGCCCTTAACGTACTCCACACTATAGGGTTTAACCCCTCGCCATGCAACCTACAACCATGACTACTACGAGATTTAGATACATAGCAAGTATTGGCTTTCGCCCCGGAATACTGGAGATCAATCTCACTCTACAGATCATTTTTTGGCCTATTTCATCCATCGTCCTGGAACACTGGGAACCAGCTCACTCCGCAGGTCATCCTGGAGCTCTCAATGCACAAATATTTCATGAGTGTCGCTGTCACGCCCCGCTTTTCAAAAAGAATACAGAATACGGATACGCGACTCAACCCAGCGAATGATTTGCATCATCCATAAGTTGTTCAGAATCTTAACAACAAATCTAAGAATAATCAGAGTCGGAAGCCAAAAGAATCATCCTCACACAGACATATATATCTCAAAACAAAACAAAGTGCAGAAATTAATTGAAAACCAATAATACAATAGTCTCAAATAAACAGATCCGAACAAGTTAATATCCTGGGTCACATTGCCCAAATACAAATAAAATCCAGGTACTCAAATACATTGTTCAAAAGCAACTGATAATAATAATAGCAAAAGAAGTCCAACACTAATATTTCATTTCTCTAATACCATCGGGCAAACGACCATCCTGATCTGCAATCAATAAATTGCAGGAGAAGGAAAAGAAAACAAGTACCCGTCAATGCAAGTTACGGGCTGCTTGTAATGCAAGATACAAATACAAGGAAAACTAACAAATCTAAATAATAGCAGAAATAGATATAGCATGGTATAGCAAAATCAACTAGCATGGTATACTAACATGTGTCAAGTATCAAAAGTAAAATAGCATGCAGACAGATATACATATAATGTCAAATAATGGTGTCAAGTGATAGTGTCAGACAGATCACAAATACTCAGATAATCAGATGATCAGAAAATCAGATAACAGATACAGATACAGATGTCAGATTCATATTCTTATAAGTCTTGTATTAATTACTAATTAGGTAGCACTTCATGTGCCATCTTTTAATCACATGGTTTCTACATTCAAAACAGTTACGTTTGTAGATTTTGTAGGGGATCATATAGGGCCGTGTACTTAGGGTTCAGACAGATATCAGATAACAGATCCAAACAGACAAATAGAACCTAGTGGTTCTCTTCTTCTCTACACCTTCCTATAGGAAGTAATGTAGACAGGGTACAGAATAACAGATAACAGATAATCATATGGGAAACACGGGCCCCCTTCTAAGTACATATTTCTATGCTTTCCCACTACTAGATCTTTCCCATGAACCCTAGCTTGATCATTTTATAATTATTATCAGACAGATGTGTATGTGCACGAAACAGAGTAAATCTAGCATGATATGTCAATCCACAAGTTCAGAATAACATATAAGCATGTACAGATGTTAATTACTCACACAACAGAACAAAATAGGGTACTTCCTAATTCAGGACAGCACGACATTACAGTACTAAAACAGCAATTCCCGTTACCACAAATATCAAAACCTGAATCCGTCAGAGAATCTGGAAAATAGACTTCCAACCGAATCTAGATAATATATAAGTCATATAGTATTTTAGAAAAACATAACTCAAAACTGATTTGAAACCAGAAAATACGTTCAGCCAGAAATCAGTAAATCGAATTCATAGTCAGGAAAACAGCATCAAAACAACTCAAATAAATCCAGGAAAAATATGGGGTATTCCCCTATATGTCTAGTATCAGAATATAAAGTTTTATAATTTTCCAGTAATATTAGTTTAGCCAACAAAAATCAAAAAACATCAACAAATGATAGTTTGGCAAATCTGGAATTCCCAACACTGCTGTACGAAAACTGTAATATCTCGCAAACCATGAAACAAAATCCAGATCTGTCAAAGGAAAAAAGAAAATAGACAAAATAAGCTAACTTTCCTATTTGATAAATAGTTTTCATACAGGAAAAGGAACTATGGTGAAAATACAAATCTTTACAGAACAGTGAGCAAAATCCAACAAGTCTAGTTTTTATAAATAAGCATGAAACGGTATATAAAACTCATCAATAAAATCCACCAAAATTATGGGTAATTCCTAAATAGATATAGAAGTACTGTCCAAAATTTCAGTTCAAAATAATATGCTTAGCACTAGTACCAAAATAGTTCAGTCATCGAAATCATCAAGAAACGAAATTTGGAAATATAATACACCTCTGTAGTAAAATAGACATAATTTGTAAACCAAGAATCGAAACTGAGTTCCGTCGAAAGGGTTGGAAAATAGACATAATTCTCTACAAATTATGTTCAAAAAATATTTTCAAATACAGATCTTAATATGATCTAAAATACCAATCAAAACTGATCGCTGACAAAGTACCGATTTTCCTCTTAACAAAAAATCAACATACAACATACGAAACTCGTTCCAAACACAACTAAACATATTATACAGTCTACTAATCATCCAAACATCATGAAATAAGGTATATAGCATGTCCACAACAAGTATATCACATGGATCTAAACAAACACACAAATTCTCATAATTATCTCACAAATATAATCACATCAAGAACGGTCAAAACCTAAGTTGTTGCATGTCAAATTTGTGTTGTGACACAACTATGGTCAAATAGCACTATAGAGACAATACTCATCAAACATACATCACACACGAGTTGTCTCTAGAACCCAACTACACTACAAGTGGAATTTATGACTTGTATCATACAAAGGAATTGAGTACAAGTTACTTGCCTTAACCGAAGACGAAACGAACACCAAGAATAACAGGAACGGATCCTGGAAACGAACAAATCCCACGAACAAAAACCACGAACCAAGCAATCACACGTGCAACTCCGTGCACGAGCAAAACCAAGAGAGAGAGGTCGAGAGTGGCACGGCGACGACGGCGGTACTGGCTTCGGCTGGCGCCGCTGCTATCCTGGGCGCACAATGAAGAGAGCGGAAGTGACGGAGAGAGATGGGACGGAAATGGAAAGATGATGGGGGAGCTCTCAGGTGCAATGGGTCGGTGGGGTTGGCTGGCGATCGAGAGGGCGGCGGATGGGTGCAGTCGGGAGCGGAAAGGGGAGGGGTTGTGCGGGATGTGGGCGACGGTGCAAAGAGAAGGGATCGGGGGTTAGGGTTGCACAGGGTTAGGGTTAGGTTTTCGGTAGGAGAGAGGGAGAAGGGTTTATATAGGGGGTGAGTTTAGGGTTGTGGGTATTGGGTTGTGGATAGTTTAGGAGTAGTAGTAGGAGATTTGGTTTAATAGGATTTGCATAGGATTTAAACTATGATTGTAGGCTAATTTGTCTTTGGTAGTTAATGAGGGATCAAAAGCAATATGAATAGCAATAGGATTAGCAACCAAAACACCATGTGCACCCAAGAACAAAATAAGAGAACAAGAGCCAAATAAAGAGCAAAATAATAATAATAATCCAGAACAAATCAAGGGACAGAAAAATTAATCACAAGAAGAAAAAAATGAACAAAATGAATATATATTGAAAACAAATCCAATATACGGTCCAAAATACAAGAAGAGTATAAATACTCAAGAAAGAAGAAAAATACACCAAGAATATGAAAAACGAAAAACAAGAGTTACAATCCTACCCACCTAACAAAAAGAATTGCGTCCTCAAAATTCAAAAAGAAGATATATAGGATAACCCCGAGAGAAAAAGAAAACAAAACAAAACAAAACAACCACTACTCAAACAAATGAGGAAACGTCTGCTGAATCTCCTCCTCCAGCTCCCAAGTCGACTCACTAGGCGAGTGACGATTCCAAGAAACACGAAACAGCTTGATGACCTTGTTCTTGAGCACTTTCTCATGTCGATCCACAATAGCAACTGGCAGAATCTCACAAGTCAAATCTGGCCGCACGGTCAACTCAAAGTAGTCGATCATGTGACTCTCATCGCGGATATATCTACTGAATTGTGAGACATGGAAAACATCGTGCACTCCTGATAATCTGGTGGCAAAGCGAGACGATAGGCCACCTTGCCTACTCGCTCCAAAATCTCAAACGGTTCAATAAACTTAGGGCTAAGCTTGCCCCCACCACTGAACTGAATGACACCGTGCCATGGCAATACCTTCTGGAAAACATGGTCACCAGCAACAAACTCCAAAGCCCTCTGATGGACATCAGCCCACCGTCTCTGCCTATCCTGAGATGCCTGAACATGCTTTCTGATCTGAGTCACAACATCAACTGTCGTGGTGATCAACTCTGGACCCAACAACTTTCTCTCACCAATGTCATCCTAGCACACTGGTGATATGCACTTGCGCCCATAAAGTGCCTTGAACGGAGCAGCTTTAAGACTGGCCTGAAAGCTGTTATTGTACGAGAACTCTACGAGATGCAAGTGGTCCTCCCAAGATCCACCAAACTACAACATACAGGATCACAACATGTCCTTAAGGATCTAAATAGTCCGCTCTGACTGTCCATCAGTCTGGGGATGAAAAGGTGTACTGTACTTCAACTTACTCCCCAAACTAGCCTGAAGTGTAATGCCCCGCCCTAATACTCAGACAATTTTAATATTTTTAGAATACAAATTAGATACTATGTAGTACAACTGCCCACCACAGGCTGCCTCTCAAAAGGTGGTTAACCAATTAGGTGACTCTTGATCATTAGCTAACAGAATTTATACTCAAATTATTCTTCCAAACTTCCCATGTGGGACTAAATTTCTCAAATCCTTCTCAAATATGCAGTACCAGTCGACTGTACGATCGACCAGTCGACTGTTCGCTACCAAACTGGGGTATTACATGAAGACTCTTCCATAACTGAGATCTAAATCTCGTATCCCTGTCGGATACAATACTAACTAGAACCCCATTAAGCCTGACAATCTCTTGCATGTATCGCTCAGTAAGGCTTTCAGTAGACTGACCAACACGAAAGGGAATGAAGTGAGCACTCTTCGTCAAACGGTCGACAATCACCCAAACAGCATTGTGATCCTTAGGACTCCTTGGCAAAGTGGTCACAAAATCCATGGTGATATGTTCCCACTTCTACTCCGGAACAGGAAGCAGTTGAAAAAGTCCAGCGGTTCTCTGATGCTCTACCTTAACCTGCTGACAGATCAAACACTGAGCAATAAACCGAGCTACAGCCCTTTTCATATCATGCCACCAGAAATGAAGCTTCAAATCTCTATACATCTTAGTACTGCTAGAATGGATAGAATACGAAGACTGATGAACTTCCTCAAGCAACCTCTGACGAACTTCACCCTTAGGGACACACATCTGGGAACCAAAACGAAGCGAACCATCGGCATGAATAACCATGTCCGTTCTGGACCCATACTCAACCTCAGTTCGAAAACCCTACAATTGCGCATCACTAGCCCGAGCCTCTTTGATCTGATCAACAAAAGAAGACTGAAGATGAAGCGCAAGACAACATCAACCATAACTCGACAACAAAACCTCCAAATCCAACCTTTGCATCTGCTCAATGAGATCACTCTGCTGAGTAAGAAACATAACTGTCGGTTTCCTGCTCAAAGCATCTGGCACCAAGTTTACTTTATCGGGATGGTATTGCAAACTGATGTCATAATCGGCCATAAACTCCAACCATCGCCTTTGCCTCATGTTTAATTCCTTCTGGGTGAAAACATACTTGAGACTTTTGTGGTCTGCAAAGATCTCCACTCGGTCCCCAAGTAAATAATATCTCCACAGCTTCAAAGCATAGATCACTGTCGCTAACTCCAAATCATGAGTAGCATAATTCTTTTCATGCGGCTTCAACTGCCTCGATGCATACGCAACGACACGGCTCTTCTGCATAAGAGCTGCTTTAAGACCCTTACCTGAAGCATCACAGGGAATTACAAATCCACCTGAACTATCTGGAATAGTCAACACAGGCGCCGAAGTCAATATGTTCTTCAACTCAACAAAAGCCTCATTGCCCTCATCAGACCAATAAAATTTCTGATCCTTTCCTGTCAGTTTAGTTAATGGCCATGCAATCTTCAAAAAATCTTGGACGAATTTTCTATAATAGCCAGCGAGACCAAGAAAACTCCGCACTTCGAAAACCAACTTAGGAATAGGCCAATCCTTCACAGCAACAATCTTAGAACGGTCTACAGAAACACCATTGCCAGAAATGATGTGCCCCAAGAAAGAAACCCTGTCGAGCCAAAACTCACACTTGCTGAGTTTCCCATAGAGCTGATTCTCTCTCAAAGTCTGCCGAACCACTCTAAGATGCTCAGCATGATCTTCACGATTCTGAGAATACACCAAAATATCATCAATGAAGACCACCATAAATCTATCCAAGAACTGAGAGAAAACCCGGTTCATAAGACTCATGAACACAGTTGGCGCATTAGTGACCCCGAACGGCATCACAACATACTCATAGTGCCTGTATCTAGTCCTGAATGCAGTCTTTTGTATATCCGCAGCCTTCACCTTGACTTGGAGATATCTAGAACGAAGATCCAACTTCGAGAAAACAGCAGCCCCACACAACTGGTCAAACAAATCATCGATCCTGGGCAAAGGATAACGGTTCTTCACAGTAACACTGTTCAGTTCCAATAATCAATGCACAGACGATGACTACCATCCTTTTTGTTGACAAAAAGGACCGGAGCACCCCAAGGCGAAATACTAGGTCTGATGAAACCCAAATCAAGAAACTCCTGATTCTTCACCTTAAGCTCTGCTAACTCAACCAGTACCATCCTGTAGGGATTCTTCGATATCTGCGCAGTACCAGGCTGAACATCAATACCGAACTCCACATCCCTATCAGGGGGTAAGCAGGGCAAGTCATCTGGAAAAACATCCAAGAAATCCTGAATTACTAGAGATGCAGCCTTACAGCCTGAGTGCAATTCCATCGCACAATTCACCTGTACCACTGCAGTCTTTGCTCGGCCAAGGGAAGACTCTCCGACATGGAACTCAAATTCTGCTCGATCCGGAATTCTGAAAACAACTTTCTTGGCACGGCAATAAATGATGGCATGGGCTTTACCCAACCAATCCATACCCAGAATGATGTCAAATTCTGAATTCCCAATTATAATCAGGTTGACCTTGAAATCTGCGTTCCCAATAACAATGGAACATTGCCTGCACTCACGGGAACAAATGACAATACTACCACCTGTCAAAATGTTCCAAGCCTCTGACATGTTGTTGTAATCCAACTGATGGCGAGTCACAAATCGAGAGGAGACAAGAATGGGTTGCCCCAAAATCAAAGAGAACATGGGCGGAAAAAGAGCAAACAAGGATGACACCTAAGGAAACAAAGACAAGGAGAAAGAAAAGCAGACAATCAAGTGTGAGGGAAAACAACAATGCAGAAAATAACAGAAAGAAATAAAGCAAGACCAAGAGAAAACAAGGAAAGGAACAAAAAAGGGAAAGCAACAAAACAGCAAAAGAAAAATATACATGCCACAACTCCATCAGCTGTCTCAGACAGCAGTCAAGTTGAAAGCCTGACCTCTCCTCGGAACAACGGCCCTCTGACCGGCAATCTGTCATTGAGGAGGAAGCGGTGGCCTAACTAGACCACGAGCTGGAGCTGCCTGCTGGACAGGACCCCTGGCAGGAAGAGCCACAAGCTGCTGCGGGCAATCCCGCACAGAATGATCGGTAGCACCACACCTAAAGCATCGGCGAGAGGCACGGAAATAGTTTTTTTGCTCATGCCCAGAGATCTGGTAAAAGTCACAAAAACCACCCCTCAGAAAACTAGCAGAAGGATACGGAGCTGCCCTGACAGGATGGGCATGCATAGGCCTCCAAACAGGACCAACAGAAGGCTTAGCAACAGCAGCGGGAACAGTCCACTGAGAAGAAGTTAAACCACCAGGAGCCTGCTCCTGAGCTTGAGCCGCCTCAAGAGCTTCATCATAAGTACGCAAACAGAAAGATACAAGATGCCTCTTGATATCCTGCTCAAGCCCATTCGTGAATCTACGAGCCCTATCCTCTTCGGTAGCCACAAGAATGGCAGCAAAGCGGCTAAGTCTAGTAAACTCAGCGGCGTACTCATCTACAGACCTGGAACCCTGTTGCAAGAAGTCTCATGTTACAATATTGTTTGAACAATTATGTAACAAACTCCAAAATAGAATAATGACTTAACCTGTTTAAGGGCCAGGAACTGCTGCTCCATCTCAACTCGAGTACTACTGAGGAAGAATTTCTCCAAGAATCCCCGAGTAAAGGTAGCCCAAGAAATAGGCCTCTCAATTCGCTCGGACTCGGCCATCCACCAGATATGAGCCAGATCCACCAACTGGATAGAAACTACACCCACCCTATCAGCCTCGGCAACACGAGCCGCTGACAACAAGCGCTCAGTCCGAATCAACCACTGTTCAGCCTCTAAAGGCATCTCAGTGCTGAAAAAACGATCGGGATGCAGTCTCATGAAATCCGTGACTGTACCTGGACGAGGCGGAAGAGCGGCCTGCACAGGCACAGCAGGAATCTGACCCTGAGAAGCTTCTAGAGCAGCCATCACTAGATCACTGTGGTTCTGCTGCTGATTAACCAGCCGCTCGAGCACAGTAGTGACCGCCTCAATCGGATCAGGCTGAGAATGAGAAGGACCCTACGAGCCATAGTCTGCACAAAAATCAAAACAATCGGCATTCGGATCTGAGTTGGTAAAAATTTCATTTTGCATATATATATTTGTGTGGTTGATGAAATGTTGTGCAGATCCCAGTACGAGCCAAGCTTGTCTAATATATTAGGCAACTAATACAATAGCCAAACCTGTGCTCTGATACCACTAAAAGCCTTGTCACACCCCGCTTCCAAAAAAGAATACGGAATACGAATACGCTACTCAACCCAGTGAATGATTTGCATCATCCATAAGCTGTTCAGAATCTTTACAATAAATCTCAAAATAATCACAGTCTGAAGCCAAAAGAATCATCCTTACACAGACATATATATCTCAAAATAAAACAAAGTGCCAACAGAAATTAATTGAAAACCAATAATACAATAGTCTCAAATAAACAGATCCGAACAAGTTAATATCCTGGGTCACATTGCCCAAATACAAATAAAATCCAAGTACTCAAATACATTGTTCAAAAACAACAGATAATAATAATAGCAAAAGAAGTCCAGCACTAATATTTCATTTCTTCAATACCATCGGGCAAACGACCATCCTGATCTACAATCAATAAATTGCAGGAGAAGGAAAAGAAAATAAGTACCCGTCAATGCAAATTACGGGCTGCTTGTAATGCAGGATACAAGTACAGGGAAAACTAACAAAATCTAAATAATATCAGAAACAGATATAGCATGGTATAGCTAAATCAACTAGCATGGTATACTAACATGTGTCAAGTGTCAAAAGTAAAATAGCATGCAGACAGATATACATATAGTGTCAAATAATGGTGTCAAGTGATAGTGTCAGACAGATAACAGATACTCAGATAATCAGATGATCAGAAAATCAGATAACAGATATAGATACAGATACAGATGTCAGATTCATATTCTTATAAGTCTTGTATTAATTACTAACTAGGTAGCACTTCATGTGTCATCCTTTTATCACATGGTTACTACATTCAAAACAGTTACGTTTGTAGATTTCATAGGGGATCATATAGGGCCGTGTACTCAGGGTTCAGACAGATATCAGATAATAGATCCAGACAGACAGATAGAACCTAGTTGTTCTCTTCTTCCATACACCTTCCTATAGGAAGTAATGTAGACAGGGTACATAATAATAGATAACAGACAATCATATGGAAAATACGGGCCCCCTTCTAAGTACACATTTCTATGCTTTCCCACTACTAGATCTTTCTCATAAACCCCGGCTTGATCATTTTATAATTATTATCAGACAGATGTGTATGTGCGCGAAACAGAGTAAATCTAGTATGATATGTCGATCCACAAGTTCAGAATAACAGATAAGCATGTACAGATGTTAATTAATCACACAACAGAACAAAATATGGTACTTCCTAATTCAGGACAGCACGACAGTACAGTACTAAAACAGCGATTTCCGTTACCACAAATATCGAAACCTGAATTTGACAGAGAATTTGGAAAATAGACTTCCAACCGAATCTAGATAATATGTAAGTCATATAGTATTTTAGAAAAACATAACTCAAAACAGATTTGAAACCAGAAAAAACGTTCAGCCAGAAATCAGTAAATTGAATTCACAGTCAGAAAAATAGCATCAAAACACCTCAAATGAATCCAGAAAAAATCTGCGGTATTCCCTTATATGTCTAGTATCAGAATATGAAGTTTCATAATTTTTTAGTAAGATTAGTTTAGCCAACAAAAATCAGAAAATATCAAGAAACGATATGTAATATCCTAAATTTTCATTTAATGAGAAATGTTGATTTTTACGTGTTGTGCACGTACAAATTTTGTATGCGTATTTTCTTATAAAATTATCTTTTATAACATGGACAATTATTTTTTTTTTCTCTTTATTTTTCTAAAAAACCTATTTTATAAAGCCTAAACTTGTTTTCTTATTTTTAAGCCCACCCTAATAAATTAAATATTTTATTAAATAGTCCATGAGCCTAAAGCCCATTATTTTTGAAACCCAAAACTTAATTAATCTTTTAATTGTCACAACTTGTCATGTAGACATAATTAGTGGACAACTGATTAATTAAATTTCTACAACTTTTAATAGGGGGTACTAGAATGGATACATGCACACACTAGAGTGTGCAATGCACACCCTAGAGGTGGCCGGTTTTGAGCAAAGAGAGGGGGAGAGTGGATGGAGTTGAGGGGAGTGGTTATGTGATCATGGAAGTTACTACAACTTTCCAATTCATCTTGGTCCTTAATCTCTAACTCCTTGATTGAATCCTAGCCTTCTATTCTCATCCTAAATATGTATAAATACCCTTAGCTATTCTTCTCATTAGTGCACTAAATTTTTATTAAAAGAAAAGATAAGAGAGGAAAGGATTGAGTATAAATAGTGAGTAGAAGATTATAGGGTGAAACTTTTGTGTGTTCCAACAAGAGGAGGCCGGCCAACTATCCAAAAAAGCAAGGAGTTCGGGTTCCATCAAACACAAGGAGGGGGAGAAAATTTGCTACACAATCTAGGAGGAGAAGGCCACTTTTCTTGCATTCTAGGAGATTTCAATTTGTTTTCTCCAATAGGTGGGTGTTTCTCATGCTTCTAGATATAGATGTCATGCTAGGGATGTTTGATAAAATAGTTGAGAAGAAATTGATAAATTGTTGTCCTATGGTTGGTTGATTAGAGATAAAATAGTAGTTTAAAGAATGATTGTTAAGATGATTGCTAATGGATAAAGATGTGAAATTGAAATGCTAGAATCTATCTTATCATCATGCTTTATGTTTATAAATTATGCTATGTGAAATAAATTTGTACTTATGAGACACAAATTGACTAAATGCATCTTGTAGAATTAGAAAAACTCAATTGTAGAGAACAAGATCTAGTGCTCTAATCATGGTAATGGGTTAATGAAGTATTAAATAGAGACATAAAGTGAATTTTGGGAAACTAGATTTATAAATTATGTAGAAATGGAAAGTGTTTTCAATGTCGAAATTATGGATATAAAACACAAAATATGACTCAAATATATGTTTTTATAAAGCAAATAATGACTATAAAAATACTGGTTTACTGTATTTTCATATAATTTACATTCTGAAAATTTTGAGTTCAAAAAGTGAAGAAAAAGAATTAAAAATGTTTTTGGAAATTTTTAAAACTAGTAATGAACAGAAAATTGGATCAAAAGGATTCTAATTCACTTTGAAACGATATGGTCACTTAGACTAGTTGGTCAGGTTGGTCTCAGTCGCTACAGTAGCGAGGGGGGCCTGGTCTCTGGTCTCGGGTTCGATTCCTAGTAGGGGCACTTTGTTTTTATTTTGAAAAATAAAATAAAATAAAACCCAAAATTGCCGAGACTGAATATAAAAGAATTAAAACCCATTCTCTATCGCTCCAGCGGGTTGGCACAGCGGTCTTGGGCGCTGTCTTTGGGGCGCTGGTTGTGGGTTCGAGGCTGGGTGTAGGCTTTGACTTTAAAAAATCGCTTTTTTGGAAGAGTGTATTAATGAAATTGGGTTATAAAAAGAATGAGTTATAAATTGGGAAAAAATGTGGAAAATTACTTTAAATTATTTAGACTTCATGAAATAAATTTATATGACTTTTGATGAAAAGTAACAGAGAATTTGAGACTAAATTTCAAGAATGAACTTGTGTTTAATTATTAAATTAAATTGTCTCTTTTGATGAAAGAAAAAAAAAATTGATTATTTTGGGTGTTTAAAATGAGATTTTTGTAAAGATAAAATTTAGTATGAATTTGTGAAATCAAATGAAATTGTGATTGTGAATTTGGTATTGATAAAAAGAGATTAAGAGCATTATGCGGGAGATATGAACTATTAATTGTGATATGTTAGAAGGATTGAATTAAATTTTTTATGCATGATATTGTGTATGAAATTGAATTAATTGACATGATGAGTTATGAAGAAATGCGAATATGAATACATGAATACCATGAACATGAAATGTGAATTATGATTAATCATGAAAAAGGCGTTATGATTATGAAAACTCGACGTTATTATTATGAGTGAAATTAAGAACTAGGGTGTAGCTAAGCCTTATACCGACAAATAAAAGAAATATTGAGATGATATATGAAATGAAAAGACCAAGTTTGGGTCAACATGAAATAAATGAATAAGACCGGTATAGTGGGAGTGCTAACCCTAAGTAATTGATTTTGTTCATGATTCAATTAAATTAAGAACTAGTTACATAGTGAAGATGTGATGAAAGTAAGAGAAAAATATTGAGTATGAGGGTCATTGGATTGGCGGCGTGAGAGTATCCACAGAATGTCCCATGATGAGTCATGAGTAGGACGTGGATACTACTCCAGAGTACCGTCCCGGTGGCGACGCTCGTGGGGTGTTTGGCAACTACGGGTGGTGTCATGTCTATGGTAGGAGGTGAATTACCGCAGGATGCCTGCGTGATGAGTCATGTGTCAGTGCATTGGGATTCTCTCCAGGGTGTCTAGACATGAGTTCGTAGTGCATAGAACATCTAGGATACTTACCGTAATTACAGAAGTAGATTAAGTCATAACGAAGGATTGAACCCTACAAGATGAAGAACGATTAAGAGCTTGCCCTCGGACCTATGTAATATGGGATGCATAGAATCCGAACAAGTGCACATTAGTGTCATATAACATAAATAATTGCATTAAGGACTAAGTGCACATTCACAACACGACATCAATAGGATAGCCCTTTTAGCTTTGTTTGTGAACAAGTTTATAATTGTTTAAGTTTTGAGAATCGTTATACTATTTCTGGCATAGAGAGGATGGACGTGTATAATATTTCATCAGTTGAATGAACTGACGTGCCCACAGTTCTTATGCAGGATAAAAGTACATGGAAAAGACTAAAGAGGAATTGATGCTTAAAGATTATTCAAGTGTTATTGTATTTCATTCATGTAATAATTGTAACATTGCTTCCTGATGAACTCAAGAATATTCACATTTAGGAGCAGTAATCTTATTTCAATTGGACATTTTAATGCTCTATATGTGGTATTTTACTCTTCTTTTCTCTTTTCCATAGGAAACAACCAAAAGCAGCAAAACGAAGCAGATTCCAGACTAATACAGACTGAGAAGATGATATACAGGGAACTGCAGTGCAACAGTTGACTTGCTCTTCATCAGTCGACCAGACAGAGAGATTACTGGGGCTCGGCCCAGTCGACTGCCCCAACATCAGTTGACTTGACTGAGGAATCATGAAGCCACAAATGTCTCAGCACCAGTCGACTTACGCCCAACACTAGTCGACTGGTAGTCGGCGGAGTGAAAAGATAAGATGCATCCGTATCTAGATCCAAATCTATCTGAACCCAGATTATATGCGAATAACAACTTCTCCAACAAATCAAAGCTAGATACAGGGGATTGGCAAGAGCACGTGGTTAGCAGATAAGGAAGAAAAGAAGAAAAGAGAAAGAAATAAATTGCCGATCAAATAAAGAAAGAAAGAGGAGGACTTTCCTGAAAAAGTGGCAAACCCTAATTCTTGTGCCGTGTTCTATAAATATCAATCAAGAGGCATTATTTTGGTCTCTCCTCCGCTCTCCCCACCAGCCGAATCACAGAGTTCCAGAATCATCAAGACATCAACCAAGAGCATTATTCTATCAGCATCGAAGAAGGAGAGAGGAGATCAAGTACTTAGAAGGGAACAAGGCAGTCGACTGAAGTGACAGCCAGTCGATCTATCTGCTGGACGTCATCAGTCTATTTCTCCTCTTTTCAGTTCTTTTATGTTAATCATGTATTCAAACTTGCTGATCAATAAAAATTTTATTATGTGGAACTAATTTTATAGTTGGGTAGATTGAAACCATAGTTATGTAATGCTTTTATTCTTCTGAAGACTACTCTAGTACTTATTGATTAAATCTGATTGAATTGGTATAGATTTATAATAATCAAACTTGTTCAGAATTCTAAGGGCAGTCGATTGAGGTGACAGCAAGTCGACTGACATACAGAATCTGAGTTTATCAAGTTTGCGTATTATAGATCTGAATCTGTTATATGAGCATATTGAGACGACCCGTATCTCGTGTTCATATCTTGTAACAAAAGAATCTTTCGGGGTTCTTGGTTTAATCAACTCGAGGGATCTAGATCCGATACCAATTTCTAGAACTTTGAGTGTTTGTTCGTTTCCATTGTTCTTATGTTTTCCTTAAGTGCAACTTAGTAGATACCATGCTAAATAATTAAGGAAAGAAACGAATTAGAGTAGATACCATGCCTAATTCTTGGCTAGGGAAACAATACTTTAAGGAGTAGATACCATGCCCTTAAAGGAACGAACATGAGTAACTAGAATAGTAAAGAAGGTGACTTAGCATTACTGACTACAGGTGGAAATCAAAACCCAACTACTTGATAAATATTTGATTCAGCACTTCTTGATATAGTTTTTAATCTTTTCATTTCTTTTAGAACAACACTTCGAGATTCTTATTTCTTCTTATTGGTTAGTAAGTTAATTTCTACAATCTCTGTGGGATCGACCCTTGCTCGTCACTACGCTTCTCCAAACGATTCGTACACTTGCGAGGTTTTTAATTTGTGTCTAGTTTAGATCATCTAGATAGCACAACAAGTTTTTAGCGCCGTTGCCGGGGATTGCTAGCATTTTAACTTACAAATCAGTAAATCTTTTCTTTTATTTTCTTTTCTTTTATTAATAAATATTTTCTTCAGGGTTACAGGATTTTGGTGGATGCACGGAAGGAGATCACTTCGTCCAGAGCTACTACCTATTGACGCGGAAACAGAACGCACTTTGCACAGACTAGGAAGGCTGTCTGCGACCAACCAGTCGACTGCTACACGGAACCAGTCGACTGCACAGAGGCCCAATTCACGAGCAATAATGGCTGAGGAAGTACCAAATCGAATACCAATACAGGACAAATTCATGCCTAAGAATATTGAGCAACCTTCCTGCATTGCTTATCAACCTAATGTCACAGGGAATATGCATCTATCTCCCCAATTACTTAGCATGGTTCCCCACTTTAGTGGCAAACCAGACGAAGAGCCTCACCTCCATCTGCAAGACTTCTTTGATCTTTGCAGAACACAAAGTGTCCAAGGGCTTACCCCTGAACAAATCAGGTTAATCTTGTTTCCTTTCTCTTTAAAACTTAATGCTAAATTGTGGTATAATTCTTTGGAACCAGGATCAATTAATTCATGGGAGCAATTGGCAACAAAATTCTTGAAAGAATTCTTTCCAGCCCAGAAAACCAAATAGCTGAAAAGGGAGATTTAACTCTTCCAACAAAAAGATGGAGATTTATTCTTCGAAGCATGGAAGGATTTCAAAAACAAGCTTCTCAAGTGTCCTACACACAACATGCCTAAAGATGATCATGCACAAGCATTTTATGAGGGTTTAAATGATACTAACAAGGCAATTGTGGATTCAGCTTGCAACGGGATCTTGATGAGGAAAAGTGGTGAGGAGGCCATCGAATTGTTTGAAGAACTTAGCGAGAATTCACAGCAATTCTCAACAAGGGGAAGAGGTATTTCTAAAAGACAGCGAGTTTACGAAATTTCTAGTAGTAATAACATACAATTAGAAATGGTAAACATGAACAAAAAAATTGATATGCTTGTTAATGCAATGACAACAATGGGCAGTATAAAAAATCAAACAAAAGAAATTTGTGCAATTTGTTCTCATTTTGATCATACAACTGACACATGTCCCATGTCTTCTTTCACAGATCAGGAGCATGCAAACTATGTGGGACAAGGAGTGTTTCCACCAAAGAACAACTCATTCTCGAACACATACAACCCAGGGTGGAGGAACCATCCAAATTTCTCATGGAGCAACAATCAAGGCACCCAATCTTCCAAATGGGAAGTGGGTTTGATAGGCCAGTTCAAGAACAGAAGAAGTTGGATTTTGAATCCACCGTTCTTCAATTGCTCCAACAACAACATCAAACAAGCAACCAACAAGGGCAAGCAATTCAGAAACTGGAAACTCAAATCGGGCAAATCGCAAAGGAGTTGAATGAGAGAAAGGCAGGAGAACTTCCTTCACAAACCATTCCAAATCCTAGAGGCCAAGAACAGCTCAAAGCAGTAACAACTCTGAGAAGTGGTAAGACAATTGACAACAAGGTTGGAATACACACAGAAGAAGCAGAACCATCAAAAGTTTTGGGTTCCAACAAGGTAAGTGAAAAAGAAAGAACAGTTTTGCCACCATTCCCTCAAAGGTTAGTCAAGCAAAAGAAAGAATAACATTTATTTGACATCTTTGAAACTCTCAGAAAGGTAGAAATTAATATCCCTCTACTTGATGCTATTAAACAAATTCTTTCTTATGCCAAATTTTTGAAAGAATGTTGTACTCACAAAAGAACATTTCAGGTTAGGGAGGATGTGGCTTTGACAGAGGAAGTGAGTGCTGTTCTGTTAAGGAAATTACCTCCTAAATTGAAGGACCCAGGTAGTTTTACCATTCCTTGCAGGGTTGGTGAGCACTTCTTTGAAAAGGCACTGCTAGACTTGGGGGCAAGCATCAATCTTCTCCCTTACTCTGTTTATGAAAAGCTAGGATTGGGGGAACTCAAACCAACATCCATCACTTTGCAGTTGGCTGATCGCAGCATCAAAAGACCTAGAGGTATTTTGGAAGATGTCCTAGTTCAGGTAAATAATTTCATTTTGCCTGCAGATTTTGTTGTGTTGGACATGGAGGACTCTTCAATGCCATCTTCTTTACCGATCATCCTAGGTAGGCCCTTTATGAGTACAGCTGATATAAAAATTTGTGTTAAAAAGGGTACTATAAGTATGAAAATAAATAGAGAAAAGGTTGAATTTAAAATGTTTGATACACTAAAATTACCACATGATGACCATGAATGCTATAATGTTGATGTGGTACAGGAGATTGTTGATCAAACATTTCAGGTACATAGCATTGAACCACTACAAGCTGCAATTACACAGTCTCTAACATTGTCCAATGTTGAACAGGAACACGATGACTGCAGGATTGCAGAGACAGTACATCACCTTGAAACTCCAAAGTCATATTCAGGTAAACTCGCACCTGCATTTAAAAATATTGTGACTGATGACACTTGTGTTTCCTCGGACCAGTCGACTGGTGGACAGGATAAGTCGACTGTCCCGACTGTTACCAGGACACCAGACGTGGAGCTGAAGCCGCTGCCTGAACATCTGAAGCACGCATATTTGGGTGAAAACCAGACGCTGCCAGTGATAGTTGCTGCAAACTTGAGTGCACAGGAAGAAGAGAAGTTGCTGAGGGTACTGCGAGAACACAAAGGTGCAATAGGATGGACCATTGCAGATATCAAGGGAATAAGTCCATCCAAATGCATGCATAAAATACTTCTTGAAGACAACGCAAAACCAAGCAGGGAAGCACAGAGAAGGCTTAACCCACACATGAAGGAAGTGGTAAGAACAGAGATCTTGAAGCTATTAGATGTTGGCATCATCTACCCTATCTCAGATAGCAAGTGGGTGAGCCCTATACATGTGGTGCCTAAGAAAAGTGGAGTCACAGTGGTGAAAAATGAAGAGAATGAGCTTATCCCTACTAGAGTGACTACAGGATGGAGGGTATGCATTGACTACAGGAAACTGAATAACGAAACCAGGAAAGATCACTTCCCTCTTCTTTTTATTGATCAAATGTTAGAAAGATTAGCAGGATATAGTCATTATTGTTTTTTAGATGGTTATAGTGGCTATAATCAAATTGCTATTGCTCCAGAAGATCAAGAAAAAACCACTTTTACATGTCCTTTAGGTACTTTTGCATACAGGAGGATGCCCTTTGGATTGTACAATGCACCAGCTACATTTCAGAGATGCATGATGAGTATATTTTCAGACACGGTGGAAAGGTTCATCGAGGTATTTATGGATGATTTTAGTGTTTTTGGATCTTGTTCTGATGAATGCCTTAACCATTTGCAGCTTGTGCTTAAGAGATGTGAAGAATGCAATTTAGTGCTGAATTGGGAAAAGTGCCATTTTATGGTACAACAAGGTATTGTGTTGGGACATGTGGTGTCAAAAAGAGGCATAGAGGTGGACAAGGCAAAAATTGACATCATATCAAAGCTACCCCCTCCCACTACAGTCAAGGGTGTTAGGAGTTTTCTTGGACATGCAGGGTTCTATAGAAGATTTATAAAAGATTTCTCAAAAATCTCCAAACCCCTTTGTGAATTGTTGGCTAAGGATGTTGAGTTTGCATGGACAGAAGAGTGCACAAATGCTTTTATTACATTGAAAAATCTTCTCATTTCTGCACCTATTGTCATGGCACCAGATTGGAGCCATCCTTTCGAGCTTATGTGTGATGCAAGTGATTATGCTTTAGGAGCTGTTTTAGGTCAAAGAATCAATAAGGTACCCCATGTTATTTACTATGCTTCTCGAACTTTAAACGATGCACAGCTAAATTATTCCACTACTGAAAAAGAAATGTTAGCTGTTATTTTTGCTGTAGAGAAGTTTAGATCATATTTAATTGGTTCTAAAGTTATTGTTTTCACTGACCATGCTGCTTTGAGATATTTGTTTGCTAAAAAGGATGCTAAGCCTAGGTTGATCAGATGGGTGCTGTTGCTTCAAGAATTCGATCTTGAGATTAGAGACAAGAAAGGAAGTGACAATGTTGTGGCAGATCACATGTCCAGACTACTGCATGAGGAAGAGAGAATTGTGCTTCCACTTAATGAAGATTTCCCAGATGAACATTTATTTGAAATAAACATACAACGGGGGCAGTCGACTGGTAACAGAACCAGTCGACTGGTATCTCACTGCTCATGTTTTCCATGGTTTGCAGATATTGTAAATTACCTCACTGCTCATGTTTTCCCTCCAGTTATGACAAGTCAAGAAAGAAAAAGATTGGTGGCTATGTGCAAACACTATTATTGGGATGATCCTTATTTGTTCAAATTCTGCCCTGATCAAATTATAAGAAGATGTGTGGCAGAAGAGGTGCAAATGAGTATTCTACAACATTGCCATCAATATGCATGTGGAGGACATTTTGGACCAAAAAGAACAGCACTCAAGGTATTACAATCTGGTTTTTATTGGCCTAATGTATTCAAAGATGCTTTTTCTTTTTGCAGGACTTGTGACAAATGCCAAAGGACAGACAATATCTCTTCTAGAAATCAAATGCCACTGCAAAACATCCAAGTAATCGAGCTTTTTGATGTTTGGGGAATCGACTTCATGGGTCCCTTTCCTAACTCATTTGGTTACTTATATATTCTTGTGGGTGTGGATTATGTGTCTAAATGGGTCGAGGCTGTCCCCTCAAAAACTAATGATCACAAAGTTATTGTCAAGTTTTTGCAGGAGAACATTTTTACTAGGTTTGGTACACCACGAGCAATAATTAGTGATGGAGGGAGCCACTTCAATAACTTTCCATTTGCCTCTTTGATGGAGAAATATGGTATTACACATAGAGTGGGTACTCCATATCATCCTCAAACTAGTGGGCAGGTGGAGATTAGCAACAGAGAAATCAAGAGCATTTTGGAAAAGACAGTAAATACAAGGAGGAAGGATTGGTCGCTGCGCTTGAACGATGCATTATGGGCCTACCGAACAGCATACAAAACACCCATCTGCATGTCACCATACCGTTTGGTTTTTGGAAAAGCCTGTCATCTACCAGTGGAGTTGGAACACAATGCCTATTGGGCCATCAAAAGGTTCAATTTTGATATGAAACAAGCAGGCGACAAAAGAAGATTACAACTGAACGAGCTTGAAGAGTTGAGGCACGACGCATATGAAAATGCAAAGTTGTACAAGGAAAGGACCAAGTTGTACCATGATAAACAGCTAGCAAGGAAGGAGTTTTATGAAGGACAGAAGGTATTAATATACAACTCAAGATTAAGACTCTTTCCATGCAAGCTTATGTCAAGATGGTATGGCCTATACATTGTCACAAAAGTCTTTCCACATGGTGCATTGGAGGTTCATAACAAAGATAAAAATCAAACATTCAAGGTGAATGGGCATAGGGCGAAACCGTACATTGAGATGAGTTTAGAGCCGCACGAGGAAGATGTGAATCTTCAAACCATTCAATACACCGCCTGAACTCATCAAGTCTAGCTGAAGACAGAAAACACAGCGCTTATTGGGAGGCAACCCAATTTTTCAGGGGAGTATTTACACTCTCTAGTTATTTATTTCTTTCATCACTTTTTTATTTCTTTACATTATTTTCTCTCCTTCAAACTAGTTGGTAACACATGTCTATATTTTAAGTTTTGTGCGAACATTGAGGACAATGTTCCATCTAAGTTTGGGGGTATTAGTTAGTTACATTTAGAGTCTTTTGATATATTTTTTTAGGATAAACAATTTCTTATAAAGTAAGAGTAAGGATACTTATTTACTCTAGGATTGTTGAGTTTCATAATGCCTTACAAAAATTATATGAGTCATGCGATTATACATATATAAAAAAAAAAAAAAAAAAAAAACAGTTGTGATGCTTTTTCTAGTGATTATTCCCTTTGATCTAGTCCTAAACAGAGTTTAAGTAAATAGAGTAAAAACGAAAAGAATATATATATACGAATAAAGTCAATCTACTCCAATGTTTTGAGTGCTTAGTAACTAGGGGTTTTCATCACCAATGTTTACCTTTACGTCAAACGGCAACTTGAAATATGAGTATGCAAAGCACTAAAAGTTTGTGACTTGTTGAGTAACCGGGTGGATTCATCACAAATGTCTTGCACTCGCGTCAAAAGGCAAGTGACGACTTAAAGAAGAGACTAAAAAAAAAAAAAAAAAAAAACCCTCTAGTTTGCTACTCGGTTTGTAGTAGAGAAAAGGGATAATCACAGATTGGGTAGTTACATACTATAACTATAATTAATTGCATGACAAGTGTGGTTGAGTTTGGAGTTATGAATAGACAATTGCACTAGAGAAAGTGGGTATGCTTGTTTTTTATTTTATTTGCAAATTGTTTATAAAATTTTGATGCTTGCGCAATGAGACATTTTCTTGGAGTGATGGGTTGAGACTATTATTTTCACCTTGTTCATAATTTCACTTTTTGCTTGAGGACAAACAAAAGCTAAGTTTGGGGGTATTTGATGAACTCAAGAATATTCACATTTAGGAGCAGTAATCTTATTTCAATTGGACATTTTAATGCTCTATATGTGGTATTTTACTCTTCTTTTCTCTTTTCCATAGGAAACAACCAAAAGCAGCAAAACGAAGCAGATTCCATACTAATACAGACTGAGAAGATGATATACAGGGAACTGCAGTGCAATAGTCGACTTGCTCTTCATCAGTCGACCGGACAGAGAGATTACTAGGGCTCGGCACAGTCGACTGCCCCAACATCAGTCGACTTGACTGAGGAATTATGAAGCCACAAATGTCTCAGCACCAGTCGACTTACGCCCAACACTAGTCGGCGGAGTGAAAAGATAAGATGCATCCGTATCTAGATCCAAATCTATCTGAACCCAGATTATATGCAAATAACAACTTCTCCAACAAATCAAAGCTAGATACAGGAGATTGGCAAGAGTACGTGGTTAGCAGATAAGGAAGAAAAGAAGAAAAGAGAAAGAAATAAATTGCCGATCAAATAAAGAAAGAAAGAGGAGGACTTTCCTGAAAAAGTGGCAAACCCTATTTCTTGTGCCGTGTTCTATAAATATCAATCAAGAGGCATTATTTTGGTCTCTCCTCCGCTCTCCCCACCAGCCGAATCACAGAGTTCCAGAATCATCAAGACATCAACCAAGAGCATTATTCTATCAGCATCGAAGAAGGAGAGAGGAGATCAAGTACTTAGAAGGGAACAAGACAGTCAACTGAAGTGACAGCCAGTCGATCTATCTACCGGACGTCATCAGTCTATTTCTCCTCTTTTCAGTTCTTTTATGTTAATCATGTATTCAAACTTGCTGATCAATAAAAATTTTATTATGTGGAACTAATTTTATAGTTGGGTAGATTGAAACCATAGTTATGTAATGCTTCTATTCTTCTGAATACTACTCTAGTATTTATTGATTAAATCTGATTGAATTGGTATAGATTTATAATAATCAAACTTGTTCAGAATTCTAAGGGCAGTCGACTGAGGTGACAGCAAGTCGACTGACATACAGAATCTGAGTTTATCAAGTTTGCATATTATAGATCTGAATCTGTTATATGAGCATATTGAGACGACCCGTATCTCGTGTTCATATCTTGTAACAAAAGAATCTTTCGGGGTTCTTGGTTTAATCAACTCGAGGGATCTAGATCTGATACCAATTTCTAGAACTTTGAGTGTTTGTTCGTTTCCATTGTTCTTATGTTTTCCTTAAGTGCAACTTAGTAGATACCATGCTAAATACTTAAGGAAAGAAACGAATTAGAGTAGATACCATGCCTAATTCTTGGCTAGGGAAACAATACTTTAAGGAGTAGATACCATGCCCTTAAAGGAACGAACATGAGTAACTAGAATAGTAAAGAAGGTGACTTAGCATTACTGACTACAGGTGGAAATCAAAACCCAACTACTTGATAAATATTTGATTCAGCACTTCTTGATATAGTTTTTAATCTTTTCATTTCTTTTAGAACAACACTTCGAGATTCTTATTTCTTCTTATTGGTTAGTAAGTTAATTTCTACAATCTCTGTGGGATCGACCCTTGCTCGTCACTACGCTTCTCCAAACGATTCTTACACTTGCGAGGTTTTTAATTTGTGTCTAGTTTAGATCATCTAGATAGCACAACACTTCCGCTGTTTTTAAGGTTTAAAT
The DNA here is from genome assembly GCA_017893485.1 of Hemerocallis citrina. NCBI lineage: Eukaryota > Viridiplantae > Streptophyta > Magnoliopsida > Asparagales > Asphodelaceae > Hemerocallis > Hemerocallis citrina. The sequence goes on from CM030367.1 coordinate 97,881,156, forward strand.
GTAAATGTAACTCTGATGTAAAGTAAAGTTTTATTTCCTTTCAAAATTGTACGAAGTGAAGTGAAAAGATCACGTGGAACTCGAATTCAGTTGTATTTGGAATTCGGAATTCGGGTGTTACACGATAGTTTGGCAAATCTGGAATTCCCAACACTGTTGTACGAAAACTGTAATATCTCACAAACCGTGAAACGAAATTCAGATCCGTCAAAGGGAGAAGAAAATTGACAAAATAAGATAACTTTCATATATCATAAATAGTTTTCATACAGGAAAAGGAATTAAGGTGAAAATACAAATCTTTACAGAACAGTGAGCAAAATCCAGCAAGTATAGTTTTTATAAATAAGCATGAAATGATATATAAAACTCATCAATAAAATCCACCAAAATTCTGGGTAATCCCTAAATAGATATAGAAGTACTGTGCAAAATTTCATATCAAAATAATATGTTTAGCACTAGTAACAAAATATTTTAGTCATCGAAATCATCAAAAAACGAAATCTGAAAATATAATACACCTCTATAGTAAAATAGACATAATTCGCAAACCAAGAATCGAAACTGAGTTCCATTGAAAGGGTTGGAAAATAGACAGAATCCTCTACAAATCATGTTCACAAAATATTTTCAAATACTTACCTTAATATGGTCTAAAATACCAATCAAACTGATCGCTGACAAAGTACAGATTTTCCTCCTAACAACAAATCAACATACTACATACGAAACTCGTTTCAAACACAACTAAACATGTTATAGAGTCTACTAAGCGTCCAAACATCATGAAATAGGGTATATAGCATGTCCACAACAAGTATATCACATAGATCCAAACAAACACAAAAATTCTCATAATTATCTCACAAATATAATCACATCAAGAACGGTCAAAACCTAAGTTGTTTCATGTCAAATTTGTGTCGTGAAACAACTATGGTCAAATAGCACTATAGAGACAATACTCATCAAACATACATCACACACGAGTTGTCTCTAGAACCCAACTACACTACAAGCGGAATTTATGACTTGTATGATACAAAGGAATTAAGTACAAGTTACTTGCCTTAACCGAAGATGAAACGAACACCAAGAATAACGTGAACGGATTCCGACAACGAACAAATCCTACGAACGAAAACCATGAACCAAGCAATCACACGTGCAACTCCGTGCACGAGCAAAACCAAGAGAGATAGAGTGGTCGGGAGTGGCACGGCGGTGGCGGCGGCGCTGGCTTCAGCTGGCATCGTTGCTGCTCCTATTGCTGCTGCCTTGGGTGCACAACGGAGAGAGCGGAAGAGACAGAAAGAGATAAGACAGAGATGGAGAGATGATGGGGGAGCTCTCGGATGCAATGGGTCGGTGGGGTTGGCTGGCGATCGGGAGGACAGCGGATGGGTGCAGTCGGGAGCGGCTAGGGGAGGGGGTGTGCGGGATGTAGGCAACGGCGCAAAGAGAAGGGATCGGGGTTAGGGTTGCAAAAGGTTAGAGTTAGGATTTCGGTAGGAGAGAGGGAGAGGGGTTTATATAGGGGGTGAGTTTAGGGTTGTGGGTATTGGGTTGTGGATAGTTTAGGAGTAGTAGTAGGAGATTTGGTTTAATAGGATTTGAATAGGATTTAAAATAGGATTGTAGGCTAATTTGACTTTGGTAGTTAATTAGGGATCAAAAGAAATATGAATAGCAATAGGATTAGCAACCAAAACACCACGAGCACCCAAGAACCAAATAAAAAGCGAAATAATAATAACGATCAAGAACAAATTAAGGGACAGAAAAATCAATCACAAGAAGATAAAAAATGAACAAAATAGATATATATTGAAAACAACTCCAATATATGGTCCAAAATATAAGAGAATAAATACTCAAGAAAGACGAAAAATACACCGAGAATACGAAAAACGAAAAATAGGGGTTACAGTCACTCTTGTCCCGAAATACTAGAGATCAATCCCACTCCGTAAATTATTTTGTGGCCTATTTCATTCATCGTCCTGAAATACTGGGGATCATCTCACTCGGCAGATCATCCTGGATCCCTCATACTCACGTTTGCTCGTGTTTCATCATATCGCCAACTAGTGCATGTCCTTAAGTTAAGTTATAGTTACTAGGACTTAGAGTTAGTTTACCTATCGGACTTAAACCGAAACACTGAGAATGCTAGCCCACATTAGATACTTCTCAAAGAGAAAGTTAACCCACGCTGGCTACTTCTCAAGTTTTCACATATCATGACCTGCCGGCACTCTGGATCTCACTCAGTCTCTAGAATCCAGCCATCTCAATATCGAGATCAACTAGGTTACATCTAACCTCTTCATAAAATTTTTCATTCATTAAACATCATCTAACTTCTTTTATCCATTCTCTTTGTTGTTATCAATCATGAAGTAACCAACATCTTCTAGTAGTATTCAAAAACATTTTGATGGGTTTAAACCCTTATAAACATCACATGTTTAATATTCCAAATTCATCTGCTATTTACTTCCTAATTCATCATATAACACGCCTTCCATAAATCCCAATTTTAAACCTGGTTTAATAAGAATCTAAGAATTTAGAATACACCATTTCCTTCAATCCTTTAAACAATTTGAATTTACAGCAAAATAACTCAAAATTTGTTTATCAAGATAATTTAATTTACAAAGTAATTTTGACAAAAAGAAACTTTCTAAATTGGTATTTAATCCTCTCAATTACTCCAAATTTGCTCATTTTAAAGCAAGGAAATCTTTATTGAATTTAAACCCAAAATAATCAATCTAACACATCATCTAATGTGTAATGTGATTAAATCTCCAAAATAAATCTCAAAATTGTATAGGATTATTTCAAAATATTCTAATAGTGTATTAGAATAATTCTACAATTTTTCTCCTAATTTAAAACATAAAGCCATTTAAAACCCAAAAAAATCCAAAAGGTGTATACGCGGAGTCAAACCCAGGCACAGTAGGAACACAGTCACAACCCACAACCAGTGAGCCAACTCACTGTTGGTTACAAAAGAATTCATTCTGTTGTTTATAAATCTCGTCAACTGTGAATATATTAAAAATTGAAATTTCGAAAAGAACAAAGCCTCCCAAGAATCGAACCCGCAACATATGTATATTGTACACAATGCTCTGAACCCCATGCACTAGCCAAGCAATCAAACCTCATATTCTGTTATTATTACTATTGTAATTCTTTTACCACGACTCACTATGTCACAATTTCAATAAATTTTCAATATCACAATTTTTATGCGTTATTTTACAATTCCAGAGAACAATTGTCCTCAAAATTATTGTATCTATACGAAATTTAACATACACCAATCTATTCTTGAAAAGTGTGGAAATTATTTATCTAAATTGCATGAATTTCTCATAGTCTTATAGCGTGAATTTTATGAATAAATACACACTAAAAGACTAGATATTTTAGGAGTGATTACATAAATAAATTTCATAAAAGATAACCAATTTCATGAGTTCAATATATGAAATTTCCACTACATTACTTTAGATAGAAATCAATAAAACATACACACACTAATTCAATTATCTACCGCACAATTATAATTAAGCATGCACTAATAAAATTTTTAGAGAAGCTACTTCACACACACATGCCAATTTCATTATTCATCTACATATTTCTAACATGCACAATTACTAACATATTAGAAGATAATGAAAACACTCACTTAATATCTAGTCATCATTCAGTGTATTTATACTCAATCGTGAATTCTACAAATCATTAGAAAGCAATAGAAGCACCCACCTTTTCAAAGAATTTTCAAGCCAATAAAATCCCTAATAAGCTCTCCAAATCTCCCCTCAAAATCCGAGCTCCAAGACTCCTCAACAAAACACCAAGCCAACAGCAAGCAATTTTGAAAATGGAAAAAAAAATGAGAACTTTCTTAGTTGGCCGGGAATGGGAAGGTTTATAAAAGGGAAGCGATGGGAGATTTTTAACTACCCACTTAATCTTAATTAACTACCCACTTACTCTTTTAAACTCATGAAAAAAAAATCATTTTCCCTCTCATGCACTTGGCTGGCCACTAATAGTGTAGAACCCCATATTTTCAAATATTATTTTAATTATTTGAAAATGAATTTAAATGATTTTTTTTGGAGATTTAATTAATATTTTCTAAGAAATTTATCTTTTGTACACGTGCAAAACACCGTGCAAATGACTTTTTAGAAGTTTGAAAAATTAAGATTTCTTTATGAAAAATCATTATCTATTATTTAGGATTTATGTAGTATTTTTCCAGATTTTTCTGAAATTAATTGATACTATTTGCAATTTTTGAGAAAAGAAGGACTTATTTGCAAAATTGATATTTTAAGGGTTGAAATGCAAAATTAGCATTCTGGACGTTTTTGAGTAGTATTGGCTGAGGTTTAGAAGTATATTTTCTATTAGATCCTAATTTAAAGGAGTTTTATTGAATTTACAAGACTAATGTACATATATGTAAGTTGTATTTTTGGGAAGGATTGTTTTGCAAAATGGGGTAAAGCCCTAAAATCTATTCCTGGTATTTAAAAGAAATTCTTCCAGCCATCATTTATTTTGGGTGACTTATTTTGAGGAGCAAAAAGGAGAATTTTGGATCTAGCAAGAAAGAGAGCTTTTTCGTGGATCTTCTCTAAATCAAAGGTGAGTGGTTTGGTTTTTGTTTTGTTTTGTTTTGTTTTGTTTGTTTTGATTGATGAATGAAGTAAGATCTTTTGTTACGCTTTGTTTGGGATCGTTATGATATTGTCTTGTTAGTCTCATGGTATGCATAATATGGATTTTTATTTTTGATATGGATGATGAGAACACTTATTGATATGTGGACCATGTATGAGAAATATCAAGATTTGTTGAGGAGATATTGATTTATGGGATCGTATTGTTGGAAAGCATGTTAAGAATTGATTAGGTTGTGATCGGACGGTAAACATCTGGATCTTATGATTTTGAATCAGAAGTTGATTATGAGTCGAGGAAGAAGTTTAGTCGAGGAACCCTAATAGAAGATTAGTGATTTAGATCATGAGAAGTTGAGATTTGAGGAATTGATTGATGAGTAATGTATCCGTATTGGAGATTATTTTGAGAGTTATCTTTGGCTTGTGTACGAACTATTGTTTGATAAACAATGAACCATGATTCTTTAGAAATCTTCAGTTTAATTTTGTATCCAGACCTATTTTTGAAAACTGTAGGCCGACAGTCGACTGGCCTACTATACAATCGACTGGTACGACTCTACTGATTATCTTCAGTCCTTTGAGAATTGTTCGGGACAGTCGACTTAGGCTATTGTCAGTCGACTGGTCTGCTGATCGTAAAATTGGTTCAGTCCTTTCTGGGCAGTCGACCTACGAACCTTTCAGTCGACTTAAATACTTAGAATATTTTCTTGAGAATTATTGGAATTTGTTTCGGGGCAGTCGACTGATGACTTTCCTAGTCGACTGATATGCCTTAGATTATTTTTGTGAAATTCTGGAGAATTGTCCTCTGGACAGTCGACTTACCTCAGCATAAGTCGACTAGTACTGAGGAATCTGTGTATTTGATTTTGAGATATTTTGTTCAGTGTTTGATTTGAGATATTTTGTTCAGTATTTGATTTTGAGATATTTTGCTCAGCATTTGATTTTGAGATATTTTGTTCAGTGTTTGATTTGAGATATTTTGTTCAGTATTTGATTTTGAGATATTTTGTTCAGTGTATGATTTTGAGATATTCAGTTGAACCACTTGTTTAGTGGGAATTTGATTAGATATTTGATTTTTAGTCTCTAGAGGTACGTGACCCTAGTATACCGGTGTTGAGTTATTTGTTGAGGCCCATTGAGGCGAATTTCAGTTATTCAGATTTTTAGTCCGGTGGGGTCCACTACTCTAGGAGATTTGTTCAGTAACCAAAAATAATAAGGACTTGCACTAGTAGTGTTATGACGAAGGGGACATGAGTTATGCACCTCAGTAAGGCTTTAGATGTGGGATTTAATCTCCTGAATTATCCAAGTGGTTAACTTGAGATGTGGGATTTATCTCCTGAATTATCCAAGTAGACAACCTGAGATGTGAGATATATCTCCTGAATTATCCAAGTAATTATCTTGAGATGCGGGATTGACCTACGGAATGATCAGAGTCGAGGCGACGCTCTTGGGATATTATTGTGATGATGAGTCTATGTTTAGATGTGGGTTGATCTCCTGAATTATCCAGGGAAAATACCTGAGATGTGGGATCTATTTCCGGGATTATCAAGCATGGGCAAATTCTCATAGTTTATCTTCATCTCTTAGTAGTCATCATTGTCAACATATAGCATTTGTGTTTTATTGATTCATCTTTATGCATTCGGATTTCCTGTTTCCACATTTGACTCTTGGTTTTGGTATCACCTATTGTTCTATTTGTTGTTACTTCATATCTTATGTTTTTTGTTATTACTTGTTGGACATTACGATTTAAGTTCATTTATGTTGTTGTTTGATTTTTATGCCACTCACACCATTTATGGCTGACCCATTTAGTTTGGGGGTTAGGGTTCAACTCTAGCCTCACATGTTGCAGGTTATTGCTTAGAGTTGGAGATTAGATGCTTGAGTTAGCTTTTGGGATAAATGGACTATTAAGTGTTCAGTGTTAATTTGTAAAGACCTGCTGAGTTAATTTTGAGTTGTTTAGTCTTCCGCTGTGATATGTAAAAGTTTTGTTGTAATAAAAATTGAAAATTTTAGTGGTGTTTGGTTGTGTTTATTGTTACTAGTAATCTGCACGTGCAATGCACGTTTTATGGGTTAGTACATGCAATTTGCACTGGGGATATGCACGTGCAATGCACGGGATGGAGGGAGAGGAAGAGATAGTTTCTATTTTTGATAGAACAAAATTTTATGGAGACATTAAATATGAAGTGAAAATTACAAAATTAACCATATATACTTTTTTTAGCTTTTTATGTATATGAGGGCATGATAGTAAAAAGCCGCCAAAATGGGACTTTGCTTAATTATAGTATAGATATTGAAGTGGATCACTGGGAATGTGTCACGTATTTTCTAAGCTCTCATATTAGAAATTCGGGGCGCTACAAATAGTGCAGGGTTGTGCACGGGCTTCTAAATGTGTGGGTGTATGCACATAGGTTGCACACAATTTTTTTTAGGAATTTCAATTAATAAAATTTGCATATGTTACTCAAATTTAACATGTATTTAATAAAAGCTAGTTTAAATTAATTATAATAAAAAATTTTATGCACAAATAAAAATAAATATACATACTTCATAAATTTTATTTTAAAAAAAAATACAACCAACATGTGCACTGCAAACACGTGCGTCAAATACAAAAAAAATGGATTTAAGCAACTGAGAAATGTTTATAAACAATTGAAATACAATATATGTAGAAATATTTATATTGATAATGTTACGGATATTTCACGTAATGGTAGAATATACGTAATCGACAAGTGTATTGAAAATACATGTAATGCACGTAAAAACCCACAGATTAAAATAAATGTTTAAGTTGGCTCAGAATATGATAAAAATGAATTTCGAGAGGACGGAAAAAATATATAAATAGTCAAAATGCAGATATACGTAGATATTTATATTAAAATACGTAACGGACATTATCCATAACGGTACAAAATATATGTGCGCAACACCCGAGGAACAAAATTGTCATAACTCAATTTTGCGGAGAGTTACATGTATAATTTTCAATAAAAGATATTAATATTATGCTTTTGTTGTTGTTGTTTTTATTTTATTTTTTTCCTTTTTTTAAGAAAAATGTGGAATACAATCACCATGTTTTATTAGTAAAAAAAAAAATGAAACCTAATCCAGCTAACTGGGAAATGTCAAGTGCAGCACATGAGAACGTTAAACAAAGATAAAAGACTCAAAATAACAATATATGGTTAGCTCAGCCAACAAAACAAGAATCAAGAAAAAACATCCCAAACCCGCATACCCTCATTGTCCCCCAATATCGTATACAATATTGCTGATTAGTATCTCCTCCTTGTCGAACCTCTGCTCTGCTAATCTATTACCAATCTTACGTATCGTCCTAGTTGATGTAGCCCATGCCGTGAAGAAAATTGAGTATAAAATACGAGATAATTGGCCTGATGCTCTCCCTGCTCTATTTGTTAGCTCTATTCCACCATTTATCTTCCTATACTTCAGGACTAGAAGTGAAGGCCCAAGCCCACTTCTGTTGGGTCCAATCGAGTGGTTAGATTGCATGGATCAGGTCCAAGCTCATCATGTGATTCAGAAGGATTTCAAAAATTTATAAAATTTATATATTTTGAGGTGTCCAACTGAAAAGGCACAAAGTGCATCTTTCCCATTCTCTGTCTATGCATCGTTCATTATATACCTTTGCTCGCCAATTATTTATTTTCATTCCGAATATATATAATGGCGAGGTTGTGGATGAAACTGGTAATTGTCAGCATGAAGGTATGTAAAGTTTTCTTTTTCTAATAAAATTTAACGCCCATTGAATAAAAATGAGACTTGTTCATTTGGAGTTCTAGAGATAGAGTAGCTCGGAAATTCTGGTTCGTACTGTTCATTTGAGTTTGTCCATAACCACTGGACGTCTATTCTCCTACTACTCAAGTAATTGATAATGGGATTCTTAAGGTGTCCGTGTCTATGTCACGCCCCGCTTCTAAAATACGGGAATACGAGTATGTAAAAAAGGCCCAACGAATGATAAGAATATCATCCATAGCTGTAACAGATTAACTCAACAATATACAAGAAAATACAGCAATGCAAGAAAAAAATAATCACATAAATAAAGAATAAACTCCAAAATAATCATGAAATAAATTCACTAAAAATATCCAATGTGGGAAAAAGTAAACTTCGGGACACACAAGTCCGGAATACAAATTATGATAAAAGCAATAAAATAAACAAATAACATGAGATAACTATAATAATCTAATAGTCTAGCTTCGATCTTCAGAAAATTTGCTCACCAAGTCCTTGAGTCAAATTTCCTTCTGTACCTGCAAACTCGTGATCTAAAAATAGAGAAATAGTGTTCGTTAGAGCAAGTCACAGACAGCAAGTAGCGAAAGCAAAGAAGCAAGAAAATATGTGGTATGCCAAGAAATAATATGCTAGAACAAAGTCAAAGATCAAAGATAATAACAAAATTGATAATAGAATCAAAGTCTAGAATTCATGATGCAATAAATAGTAATTGTAATCAATGATGCAAGATTAATAACAATAATCATGATCAAGGATGCAAGTGTTAATCCTAGGTTAATATTTTATTGTTCTATCTAATGCACGTAATACTGCGTCTCATACCACAGGTTCGGTGTATGCAAACAGTGAATGTTTAGACTATGATGTGAACTCATATCGTGTACTCAGCACGATGATGAAAATTTAATCAAGCGGGATTTCCATGATCAACACTCCACCTTCCATGACAATAAGAACAAGGGGCCCTACTGAGTACAGTCTCTGATTGTTCACTACCAAGTCGACCTATATTTACCCCGGCTTGCTAATATTTTATTATACTTAGATGTAAACATGCAATAGGTAAACGAAGATTTGAAATAATGTCAAAGAGATGGAAAAGTTATACAATGCATGATACAACCTTTTCTCTTCCCTATATGCAAAATCAATCATAGATATATAAGCAAAATACAAAGCACACATTCTGGACAGCCAGACATTGATGTACAAAAACAGATATTCCCATTGCTACAGGAAAGCAAAACTGGTTCTGTCAGAGATTCTAGAAAGTAGACTCTCTGCTAGTTCCAGCGAATATACATACGACATATAATTAATATAGAAACTAAGTCTATAAGTTTATTATTTTCTGATTACATGTTCAGGCAGTATAACAGAGTCAAAATACTTATGTATAAAAGTAGACTACAAAATCCTTTAAAAATCTTACAAAAATCATATTTTAATTCCTAACAATGTTAGTAACAAAAAAATTTATCTTAGATTTTATTTCTCAAATTTGATTTACTGTTTTAATTAATTAAGCAGGGTGATGCATATTTAAACTGCATTTTGGAATTCAGACATCACTGTACGAAAATATGGATATCTTGCAATCAATAGGATGGATTGCAAAACCGTCAGATGATCAGGATTTCAGACACACAGGGATATAATTCTTATTTAATGAATTCTAATCTATATTATCTGCAGATGGATCAAAAATCATGTTCTTTACTGAACTAGTATTCTCACAGCAGCCTAGAGTCAAGTTTTCATATTTATAAAAGGTCTGAAAAATCATCAAATAATATTGCAAAAATAAATATAAAAGGTGATTCCTAGTCATGTCTTGTAACAAAATATAAAATTTCAAATTCTAATTATGTTGGTAGCATTTTATTTCAATAGGAAATCAAGTGGATGTATTTGTGGACAGAAATCTGGAAATTGAAAATATAGCAGTACTAAAAATATAATATCTTTCAGTTCGTAAATCAGAATCTAGTTCTGTAAAAAGTTCTGAAAAATAGATTCAAAAAGCTACAGATGATGTTTACAAAGTTTTATTAAATTACGACAAAAACTAGGTCAAAAACTCAAATCAATACAGAGCAAACAACAGGCCAGCAAGTAGGTTACTATTAAAAGACAGCGGAAGAACAACCAAGCATGCATATGATTTTGAAACAAAATTTTTAAAAACTCATAATCAATCTCTATGGTGGAATTCTACTATAGATGATACAAATTATTATCAACATAGCATGATCATCACATTCAAACGAAAAGCATTCATTCATCAATGTCTATATACAAGTTCTACTCATGTCGTGTGTGCATGTGATAATATACAGGCTTGGGTTTGAATCAAGGGAAAGGGCACGAAAAGATGACTACTACTTGTTTTCGCCGATGAATCCGTAATAGTATTTTTGACGGTATCAAAACAGATAAAATATGATAATAGAAATATGAGCGACTTGCGGAGATCAAAGGGTTCTTGAACAAGAAAAATAAAACTAGTTCAATAAAAACTTGCCTTTTAGATGGTTAATCTGAACACGAATGAATAATGGGATGAGAATCTCGAAAACAACGAAACACGTGCAAAACACGTGTAAGGGCAGCAACTACACGTGCGATGCACGTATAATCAAAGACAGTAGCAACACAAAGCGGCAGCGGTGGCACTGGCTGGATCGGATGGTGGGCGGCGCAGTCGACGAGGGCAGTGTTCGACGGTGGTGCTGGGCCAGGGGTTCGACGGTGCTCAGGGAAAGACGTCGGCGGGTGCAGGGGGTTGCGGAGGTTGGAGATGGGGTGAGCGGAAGTCGAAGGTGGTTGTTGTCGAGGGGCTGGCAACGACAAGCAGGATGAAGTCGATGATGGGGGGTTGCTTTGGTGGTTGGAGGGTGGCGAAGAGGATGCAGGTGGTTGGAGGGGATGGTGAGGTCGACGGGGTACAGGACGACGAGGGTGGCAAGGACGGGATGAAAACGACGATGGATGATGCAGAGGTTTCCGGTGGGTTGCTCGACGGAGGGACGACGACGGGAGGAGGTTGAACGGTGCGGGAATGGGATGACTTCGGAGGTTGGAGGGCAACGACGACTGGGATAGGCGTGGTGGCGGTCGGAGCGACGGAGGACGAAGACGGGAGGAGGTGCGGGATAGGTTCAGAGGTTTTGAAACAGGGGGAAGGGGGAGAGAGAGCGGCGGGATGAGAGAGTGAGAGAGAGATTAATAGGTTAATTAATTAGAATTAGATTAATGGGTATTTATATAGGGTATTAGGATATTGGGTTTGAGTTGCGGGTTAACGGGTTAAAGGGTATGGGTTTAGGATCCAAAAAGAGAAAAATAGATAATAAAATGGAGATATGAATATAATGGATTAAAATAAACTCAAAGCACAAAAGAATAAAATTAGCAGTGCACCAAAAAATTCAGAGTTCAAGCCAAATGAATACAGATGATCAAAAGAGAACAAATGTGTCAAAGGAATAGCAAAATTTTATTATTAAAATAAATCCGGATACAAAAAATTTAGAAGAATAAATTACAAATAAAGAAAAACAAAAATATGGGTTACAGTCTATTATCTTTATTAACACTTCACGTTCATTGATGTCTTAAAAGTCCTAATATAAATTACTCACGTGCAATACATGTGTATTTGTTTAAGTAAGGCGATGCTTAAATTGGAAAACTTATAATTTTTTTATTTAAAAAAAATTATTATGAAAATTATTTTTACAAATCTTGTTTGGTTACTTGTAATGAAAAGAAAAATGTACAAATATTTTGTATTGATGGAACAAAAAATTGTTGTAAAGTTTTAAAAAAGAAAATACCATAAACGGCGAAAATAAAAAATAATAATTTAAAATGTATTAAACGATATTCATCAGTTTTCGTTGTAATTCGTACTTTTTAGAATAAAATATTTGAATTAGAAAATGAATGTCATGTCATATGGTGGAAAAGCTTTTGTAACACCCTAAATTTCTATTTATCAAGACTTTATGATTTTACGTGTTTTGCACGTATAATTTCATATGTATATTTTTATTTTATAAAAATATTTCTTTATAGCATGAACAAGTAATTGTTCTCTTTATTTTCAAAAAAAAAAAAGACTGTTTTAAAAGCTTGATTAAATTCTATGCCTAATTGTCTCTTTTTAGCCCATCTTAATTAATTAATTAATTTAATTAGTAAAACCCATGGTTTATTGGCCCATTAGTGGGCCCATTTAACTTAATTTCTCTTTATATTAATCTAACTTGTAGTGTAGACAAGTTTAGTGAACAATTAATTAATTCACATGAACAAACTTGTAAAAGGGGGGGTACTAGTTGGCACGTGCATGCACTAGAGTGTGCATTGTGCACTTTTGTACCTAGGCCGGATAATGCATGGGAGAGTGGGAGAGATGGGAGTGGTGGAGAGTTGGTTGCTTCATCATGGGTAGTTTCTATAACTCCCTAGTTCATCTAGACCCTTGATCCCTAACCATTTGGACTCATCCTAGCCCTTCCATTCACCCTCAAAATTTGTATAAATACCCCCCCCCCCCCCCACACACACACAATCTCTCTCTCTCTCTCTCTCTTTCTCTTCATTATCACACGTAAAAATTTCAAAAGATTGAGTGCTATTGTGTTCTTCAACCCTAGAAGTGGCCAGATTTTTCAAGGGACAGGGGGGAGGCTCGAGTTGCATTGCAAGCAAGGAGGAGAAGTCATTTGGCGGCTCGATCTAGGAGGAGAAGGCTTCACTTGTTCATTGTAGGAGATCCCTAGGAGTTTTGTTTGATTTTCTCTCCATTAGAGGTGGGTGATTTTCTCAAACTTCTAATTAGACATCATGCTAGGGTATGGTTGATAAAATTGAGAAGAAACTTAGTTACTTTAGCCATGTGTAATGAAAATGAAACAAATTGCAATGGTTTGATTGTATGTTAAAAGAATGTTAGTTAATTGCAAAATTGTGATTGTTAGTTTAGAATTAACCATGCTACCATACTTTAATTGATTGATTGTGCTAAACTAAGAAGACATGATTGTATGTTTAGTTAGTTGAAATGATCACCATGCAAAAATGTGATTTCTACTAATTCATTGGTTAGTGGCCTGAAAAAGGGGTAATTGTTACTGAAATGATTGGTTAATAATAATAAAAATAATAAAAGAAGCTGGGGAAGTTTGATTGCAAAATTATAAAGAAACTACATTTGTATGTGCATATTCGAAATTGTAGACAAAATTGTATTTAGAGAGAAAAATTACACTTTTTATGTCAAAATTTAAGTTTTAATTTACTGATATATAAGAAATGCTTTAAAATTATGTTCTGGAATTTTAGAATGAAATTGGAGAAGAAAAGAGTTTAAAAATAATTATTTTTATAAAAGTTCGGAGTGAACTGAAACTTGGATCAAAACCCCTAAAAGCCCAACTCATATCAGATTAGCCACTTGTACTTATTGGTTAACGGGTGCGTTCGGGTGCGCTCTACTGTAGCATGGGTCTGGTCTTGGGACTCGGGTTCGAAACTGGGCAGTAGCCTTGTTTTTATTTTTTTTTGAAAAAATCCAATAACTGAAAGGCGAGTTTTAGGGATTTAAACCCTCTCCTTTGACGTGGTTGCGCCCTGTCCTTTTTGGTTAGCACGTGCGCCACAGTGCGCTGCAATGTAGCGTGGGCTTGGCTGTGGGTTGCTGGTTCGAATCCTGAGTTCGGCATTAAAAACAATTTTTCTGTTTTTGGTTTTAATTGATTTTTTTTTAAATTCGGGAAAAATTATTATAATTGTTATAAAAATATATGGACTTTATGAAAAATATTTGCACACTATTTTGACTCAAATTAAAGAGTTTGAGAAGTAAAAATTGAGTAGAACTCTATAAAAATTGATATTTGCATAAGCATAAAAAGTGATTTAAACCATGAGGAGTTATACTAAATTATAAAAGAGAATCTTGTATAAAAAGAACTTGAAGGGTATTCATTTATGGATTTTATTCATTATTTTGGGTAATGTTTGCATTCGAAAGATAAATGAAAAAATATAATTGTGCTTTTTGAATCAAGTAAAGAAAAGAAACAATAAAGTGTGAATTAAATGGAATTATTTAGACTTATTTTCTTGAATGAGAATATTATAAATCAAAATTTGACTTATGTAAGAATTGACTTATAGAGAAAAAAACAGAAATGGAAACCATGTTGAATTATGAAAAAGACTATATGAGTATGAGAACTCGATTTTGTGATTATGAAGTAAAATTGAGAACTAGAGTGTAGCTAAGCCCCGTACTAGCATTGAAAAGAGATTGTTGAAATGAGAATTGAAATGAAAAAGACCAAGATTTGGGTCGTATTATATAAATGGTTAAGACCGGTATAGTGGAAGTGCTAACTCTAGAGAATTGATTTTATTCATGATTCAAATAACTAAGGACTAGACACATAGTGAAGATGTGACGAAAGTACGAGAAAAACACGAGTATGAGGGCCTCAGAGCTACGACGTGAGAATATTCACAGGCTGTCTACACGATGCATCGTGTCATGAAGTGGATATGTCTCCAGGAGTCTGTACCGCAGGCGACGCTTGTGGGGTGTTTGGTGACTACGGGTAGTGTCATGTCCCATGACGGAGGCTGAATTGTCCATAGGTTCTACACGATGCGTCGTGTCATGACGTGAGATTCTCCTCCGGGCTGTCTGGACATGAGCTCGTAACTCATAGAATATCTAGGATACTTATTGTAGTTACTGTAGTAGTTTAAGTCTGGCGAGGGATTGAACTCTACAAGATGAAGAACGGTTAAGGGCTTGCCCTCAGACCTATGTAGTATGGGATGCATAGAAACTGAACAGTGCGCATTTGTGTCATGTAACATACATAACTGCATTAAGGACTAAGTGCACCGCACAACACGACATCAATAGGATAGTCCCCGTAGTTCTGTTTGTGACAAGTCTGTGCTTTCCATGTAAGAGAAAATTGATGTATTATATCCTAGCGTCGGTTGAATGAACTGACGTGTCCACTGTTTCCATGTAGGATAAAGTGATTAACAAGACTAAAGTATGCTTGCTGCTTAAAGAATGATTCAAGTGTTGTACATTTCTATTCATGTAATTTGTTGTAAATTGCTTCCGCTGTAAATATGTAATGTAAATGTAACTCTGATGTAATAAAGTTTTAATTCCTTGTAAAATTATACGAAGAGAAGTGTAAAGATCCTATGGAACTTCGAATTCATTCTGTTTTGGAATTCGGGGGTGTTACAGAGTGGTATCAGAGCCACGCTTCCAAGTAGTACAAATTTATAAGAAACGACACCCTAGAAGTGGACATGAGAGCATGTGTTGAGTCTAGAGATTTAAATGTAAGTCACTTATATTTGTGTTGCTCTAAGATTTATGCTTCTTATTCTCCTTTCTCTAAGATGGTGGACCACTTCGACCCAGCTGGAGGTGACGACTGGCACATAGTTAAGGAGGATTACTACCCCGGGCAAGCTAATTCAGACGAAGAAGATCCTGAAGAATTTGAAGAGGAATGGCCCGAGTCCCGAGAGATCACTCCACCTCCGGATTCATCTGATGATTCATCCGATGAGGAAGAACCAGTTCCGAGTAGTCTTATTGTGTCTCTTCAGAGGCAGGTAGAGACTCAGAGGGAAAGAGCGGAGCTGCTGCAGGCATAGTGTGCGAAGTGCAAGGAGAGTATTGCAACTCTTAGTCATCGTGTTTGGGAACTCGAGAAGAGGAAAAACATGTACAATGCACTGAAGGAAGAAGTGGCAGAACTACGGGAAGAGCTTCGAGAAGCCAAGAGGAACCGTAGGAACTAGACTGTTGTATCTTCTTACTACTTTCATTTGATGTCAGAAATATTTTAAATTCAAATATATAAAGTTTGGAATTCAATGAAATGAAAAGTTGATTTAAATTCATGTTTTCTACTTCGAATTTAATGGATCTTTTGCATCAGAATATGGCCGGAAGAAGAGCTAGAAGCGGAGAAGTTCTGGACTTGGAAACGGAACTGGCGAGGGTCTATCAGACACTCAATGTCCTTGCCATGAATCAAAACCAAGGGAGAGTGCTTGTGAATCCAGTACCCTGAAGCAATCAAACTCGTGGAATCATTCAAGCGGATGAAACCATCCGTATTTGAGAGGAAGTCAGACCCTGACACAGCTGATAACTGGTTCCGACAGGTAGAGACTATCTTCGTAGTCTTGGAGACTCCGGAGGGCAGCAAGGTGAAGTTGGCTGTACTGCAGTTTGAGAAGGATGCGGCTGTGTGGTGACAGTCGATGAAACAGACGATGGGAGATATTGTTCTTAGCTGGGAGGAATTCTTGGAGGAGTTCCGCAGTCATTATTTTTCATCAGACGTCCAGGAGAAGAAGGTCATGGAATTTCTGGCGCTGCAGCTGGGCGGTATGTCAGTTAAGGAGTATGAGACAAGGTTCACTCAACTCTCGAGGTATGCGCCCGAACTGGTGATGGACGAGGCGAAGAAGGCTCGAAAGTTCGACCATGGTTTGAGGCCAAGTCTGAGATCCAGGATGATACCCCTCGGTATCAGGAGGTTTGACAAGTTGGTCTAACGAGCTGCAACCACTGAGACGGATATGGAGCAGTTCCATGCTGTTCAGAATCGAAGGAACAACTGGAATGTTGGAAAGAGGCCTGCAGTTTCTGGCAATTTCAGGGGACAACCGTCAGCTCAGAGGTTCAAACCGATGGGAGCGAATGCTGTCAACATAGCTGGGAGACCCAGAAACAATTGGGTGAGACTTCCTGTGGTGACTTGCTTCAACTGTGATGAGATGGGAAATTACAAGTCTCAATGCCCCAAGCCGCAGAATGTCACCCGTAGTGGACCAACGCAGCAGGTTAGGAAGAAGCCGTACCAGGAGGGGCGAGTATTTGCCTTGACTGAAGTTGATGCTGATGAAGTGGATCATGTCATCACTAGTATGAGGGAGGATGTTTAAGGGTGTTTTTCTGTTGTTCTCTTTTTTCCGCTTTATATAGTGAACTGCTATGTAACGAGTGTGTGTTATGTAACAGGAGAACTTATTTTGAATGAAAAGAAAGCTGTTGTTTTGTTCGATACTGGATCCTCTCACACTTTTATATCACCTAAGTTTGCTAAAGTTTTGGGAGTTAAACCGAAAGTCTTTCCAGAAAATGTCTTAGCAGTAGCTACTCCGTCAGGGGAGACTTTAACCACTGATCGGTATTATGCGGACTGCGAGATCGAGATTAGGGGCAGAATTTTCGGGATTGATCTGATCGAGCTGAATGTCTTGAGATTCGATGTTATCATTGACAATGATTGGATGTCGGTGTACAGTGCAAGCATCGAGTGCAAGACCAAGGAAGTAACGGTGAAGGATCCAGGTGGTCCTGAAGTCACTTTCCAAGGTAAGAGAGATGTTCTGGGCTGGTGGCAGCTATCAGCAAGAAGGTGATTCCTGTAGAGGTGCAGCAAATTCTTGTGGTTCGAGATTACCCTGACTATGTTCTTGGAAGATTTGCCTGGGTTACCCCCGCATCGTGATGTGGAGTTCAGCATCACTATTTAGCCAGGGAGTGCACCCATTTCCAAGGCACCATATAGGATGGTACCTGTGGAGCAGGATGAGATCAAATGGTAGATTGAGGAATTGTTGGAGAAAGGCTTTATTCAACCGAGTGTGTTGCCTTGGGGAGCACCGGTGCTGTTGGTAAAGAAGAAGGATGGTTCATTGAGGATGTGCATCGATTACTGAGAGCTGAATAAGGTCACCATTCAGAATAAGAATCCTATTCCCCAAGTTGACGACCTGTTCGATCGTCTACAAGGAGCAGCTGTTTTCTCCAAAATAGATCTTCGATTAGGATACCATCAGGTTCGAGTGAAGACTGAAGATGTGCATAAGACTGCGTTCAGAACTCGACACGGGCATTACGAATTCTTAGTTATGCCGTTTGGAGTGACGAATGCACCTGCAATCTTCATGAATATGATGATCAGAGTTCTGAGGCCATTTGTTGATTCTTTTGTCGTGGTGTTTATCGACGATATTCTTGTGTACTCCAAGTCGGAGGAGGAGCACACGGAGCATCTGGTAGCAGTTTTGAAGAAGCTCCAGGAGCATGAGTTGTATGCCAAGTTGTCCAAGTGCGATTTCTGAAAATCTGAGGTGACATTCCTAGGTCACATCCTTTCTAAGGAGGGAGTGGCAACTGATCCGCAGAAGATTGAGGCGGTGAAAGATTGGGCAAGACCTACTACAGTGAAGGAAATCAGGAGTTTCCTTGGGCTAACTGGATACTACATGAGGTTCATTCAGAGCTATGCTCAGATAGCCGTGCCGCTCACTGGTCTGACCAAGAAGAATGTGAACTTCAAGTGGACTGAGCAGTGCGAGGCAAGCTTTCAGAAGTTGAAAGAGAGGCTGACTACTGCTCCCATTTTAGCTTTGCTTAGAGCAGGTATTGAGTATGATGTTTACAGCGATGCTTCACATCGTGGGCTTGGTTGTGTCTTAATGCAAGAAGAAAAAGTGATCGCTTATGGGTCTAGGAAACTAATACCGCATGAGAATAATTATCCGACTCATGATCTGGAGTTGGCTGCGATTATCCTCGCCTTAAAGCAATGGAGAAATTACGTGTATGGTGAGAAGCTGAACATGTACACGGACCACAAAAGCTTGAAGTACATCTATCAGCAGAAGGACCTGAATCTGAGGCAATGGAGATGGCTGGAAGTACTTGAGGACATTCGTCCTGAGATCAAGTACCATCATGGGAAGGCTAATGTTGTTGCTGATGCACTTAGCCGTAAGAGCAGTCTGGCTAGTTTGATTACAACTCAGGGACATCTTGCAGAGGAGTTGGATCGTGCTGGTATTGAAGTTGTTCTGCAAGGCTTGGGATCATCTTTAGCTCAGTTGAGGCTTCAACCAATGCTGAATAAAATGATTATCGCAGGTCAGAAGGAAGATGCAGAGATTCAGAAGATGAAGGAGCAGGTTGGTGCTGGCAGGTTGTCCGAGTTTCAGATCAGGGATGAAGTGCTGTGGTTTGGAGAGAAGCTGTGTATTCCAGATCAAGCAGAAATGCAGGAGAGCACTCTTTAGGAGGCACATGCTACACTTTTGTCTATACTTCCTGGGAGTACTAAGATGTATAGGGACATTAAGCAGCATTTCTGGTGGTCAGGTTTGAAGCGGAATGTGGCTGAGTTTGTGGCGAGGTGTGAGATCTGTCAGCAGGTCAAAGCCGAGAATCAATAACCCGGAGGTCTATTGCAACCGTTACCTATTCAAGAATGGAAGTGGGATAACATTAGTATGGATTTCATCACGGGTTTGCCCAAGAGTTCAAAGGGCAATGATGCGATTTGGGTCATAGTCGATCGATTAACCAAGTCTGCTCACTTCTTGGCAATGAAACTCACTTCGTCGATGGACAAGTTGGCCGAGCTATATGTTGGAGAGATCGTCAGGATTCATGGTGTTCCGTCAACCATTGTGTCTGATCGAGATGCACGGTTTACTTCGCATTTCTGGAGGAGTCTTCAGACAGCTCAAGGTACCAAGACGAATTTCAGTATTACTTTTCATCCTCACACTGATGGGCAGACCAAGAGAGTCAACCGTATTCTTGAGGATATACTTCGGTGTTGTGTACTAGACTTTGGAGGCAGTTGGGAAAAGCATTTAGCTCTGGTGGAGTTTGCCTACAACAACAGTTTTCAGACTAGTATTGGGATGGCGCCGTACGAAGCTCTGTATAGCAGGAAGTGCAGAACACTTGTCTGTTGGTTCGAAGTTGGGGAACGGCAGATGTTTGGGCCGAAGATTGTGCAGCAAACCTCTGAAAATATCGATCTGATCAGGAAGAGGTTAGTGGATGCTCAGAGTAGGCAGAAGAGCTATGCAGACAACCGGAGGAGGGACCTTGAGTTTGAGGTTGGTGACTTTGTCTTTCTGAAGGTTTCACCTAGCAAGGGTGTGATTCGCTTTGGCAGAGGTGGGAAGTTAGCCCCGAGGTTCATAGGCCCGTACAAGATATTGAAGCGGATTGGGAAAACTGCTTACCAATTGGAGTTACCGAAAGAGTTGTGTCAGGTGCATAATGTCTTTCATGTGTCTATGCTGAGAGGGTACATTCCAGATCCTAGTCACCATTTGCCCGAAGTACCAGAGGGTTTGCAGTTGGATCTGAGTTACATTGGGCTTCCGGTTTAGATTGTTGATCGTCGGGATAAAGTCTTGAGGAACAAGACCATACCGATGGTCAAAGTAATCTGGAGAAACCAGTTGGTTGAAGAGGCTACTTTGGAATCTGATGAGAGGATGATGAAAGATCATTCTGAGCTCTTTGTGTGATTTGTATCTTCTTTTCATTCCTTTTCTTATCTCTCTATTGTATTCCTTTTTCCTCACTCTTTAAGTGTAGTTACGGGAACGGAACTATTCTAAGGAGTGAGCGTTGTAACACCCTAAATTTCTATTAATTAAGAGTTTATGACTTTACGTGTTTTGCACGTATAATTTCATATGTATATTTTTCTTTTATAAAAATATTTCTTTATAGTATGAACAAGTAATTGTTCTCTTTATTTTCCAAAAAAAAGACTATTTTAAAAGCTTGATTAAATTCTAGGCCTAATTGTCTCTTTTTAGACCATCTTAATTAATTAATTAATTAAATTAGTAGAGCCCATGGTTAATTGGCCCATTAGTGGGCCCATTTAATTTAATTTCTCTTTTTATTAATCTAACTTGTAGTGTAGACAAGTTTAGTGAACAATTAATTAATTCACATGAACAAACTTGTAAAAGGGGGGTACTAGTTGGCACGTGCATGCACTAGAGTGTGCATTGTGCACTTTTGTACCTAGGCCGGATAATGCATGGGA